>CM038147.1:173006365-173574834 GCA_021437245.1 Aegilops speltoides | reverse complement strand
ATAAAGATTGATATATTGGAAGCCTATATTTGGAGTTCGGAATGGTTTGGGTGAAATCGAATTTATCGAGTACCGGAGGTTACCGAACCCCGGGAACTATATGGGCCATAGTGGGCCTTGGTGGAAAGGAGAAAGGGCCAGCCCTAGGTGGTCGCGCCTCCCCCTTCCCTAGTCCTACTAGGACTAGGAAAGGTGGGCCGGCCCCCTCTCTCTCTTTCCCCCTCCGGTGAATCCTATTGCAACTAGGATTGGAGGGGGAATCCTACTCCCAGAGGGAGTAGGACTCCCTGGCGCACCTCCTCTTGGCCGGCCGGCCCCCTCCCCCTTGCTCCTTTATATCTCGGGGCAGGGGGCACCCTAGAACACACAAGTTGATCTACGGATCGTTCCTTAGCCGTGTGTGGTGCCCCCCTCCACCATATTCCACCTCGGTCATATCGTCGCGAAGCTTAGGCGAAGCTCTGCGCCGGTAGCACATCAAGATCGTCCACCACGCCGTCGTCGACGAAACTCTCCTCCCGAGCTCTCTGGATTGGAGCCCGAGGAGCGCCATCGAGCTGTACATGTGTCAAGAACTCGGGCGCCGGAGTAACGGCGCCGGATCGGTCGGATGGCGAGGAGATCGTCGACTACTTCCTCTACGCCAGATCGCTTCGCTTCGGTCTCACGAGGGTACGTAGACAACACTCTCCCTCTCGTTGCTATGCATCACCATGATCTTGCGTGTGCGTGGGAAATTTTTGAAATTACTACGTTCCCCAACAAAGGGGCATCCGAGCCTAGGTTTTATGCGTTGATGTTGTATGCACGAGTAGAACACAAGTGAGTTGTGGGCGATATAAGTCATACTTGCCTACCAAATGTCATACTTTGGTTCAGCGGTATTGTGAGATGAAGCGCCCGGACCGACATTACGCGACGCTTACGCGAGACTGGTTTCACCGCTATGAGCACTCGTTGCTTAAAGGTGACCGCGGGTGTCTGTCTCTCTCACTTTAGTTGAACTGACCGGCTACGCCCGGTCCTTGTGAAGGTTAAAACGAGTCTATTTGACAAACTATCGTTGTGGTTTTGATGCGTGGTAAGAACGGTTCTTGCTAAAGCCCATAGCAGCCACGTAAAATTTGCAACAACAAAGTAGAGGACGTCTAACTTGTTTTTGCAGGCATGTTGTGATGTGATATGGTCAAGACGTGATGCTATATTTTATTGTATGAGATGATCATGTTTTGTAACCGGTTATCGGCAATCGGCAGAGCCATATGGTTGTCGCTTATTGTATGAAATGCAATCGCTTCTGTAATGCTTTACTTTATCACTAAGCGGTAGCGATAGTCGTAGAAGCATAAGATTGGCGAGGCGACAACGATGCTACGATGGAGATCAAGGTGTCGCGCGGTGACGATGGTGATCACAATGGTGCTTGAAGATGGAGATCACAAGCACAAGATGATGATGGCCATATCATATCACTTATATTGATTGCATGTGATGTTTATCCTTTATGCATCTTATCTTGCTTTGATTGATGGTAGCATTTTAAGATGATCTCTCACTAAAATTATCAAGAAGTGTTCTCCTGAGTATGCACCGTTGCCAAAGTTCGTCGTGCCCAGACACCACGTGATGATCGGGTGTGATAAGCTCTCGTCCATCTACAACGGGTGCAAGCCAGTTTTGCACACGCAGAATACTCAGGTTATACTTGACGAGCCTAGCATATGCAGATATGGCCTCGGAACACGGAGACCGAAAGGTCGAGCGTGAATCATATAGTAGATATGATCAACATAAGATGTTCACCATTGAAAACTACTCCATCTCACGTGATGATCGGTTATGGTTTAGTTGATTTGGATCACGTGATCACTTAGATGACTAGAGAGATGTCTGTCTAAGTGGGAGTTCTTAAGTAATATGATTAATTGAACTTAAATTTATCATGAACTTAGTCCTGGTAGTATTTTGCAAATTATGTTGTAAGATCAATAGCTCACGAAGTTGCTTTCATATGTTTGTTTTGATATGTACCTAGAGAAACTGTGTTGAAAGATGTTAGTAGCAATGATGCGGATAGGATCCGTGATTTGAGGTTTATCCTCATTGCTGCGCAGAAGAATTATGTCCTTGATGCACCACTAGGTGACAAACCTATTGCAGGAGCAGATGCAGACGTTATGAACGTTTGGCTAGCTCAATATGATGACTACTTGATAGCTTTGTGCACCATGCTTTATGGCTTAGAATCGGGACTTCAAAGATGTTTTGAACATCATGGACCATATGAGATGTTCCAGGAGTTGAAGTTAATATTTCCAGCAAATACCCGAGTTGAGAGATATGAAGTCTCCAACAAGTTCTATAGCTAAAAGATGGAGGAGAATCGCTCAACTAGTGAGCATGTGCTCAAATTGTCAGGTACTACAATCGCTTGAATCAAGTGGGAGTTAATCTTCCGAGATAAGATAGTGATCGATGAAATTCTCTAGTCACCATCACCAAGTTAGTAGAACTTCGTGATGAACTATAGTATGCAAGGGATGATGAAAATGATTCCCGAGTTTTTCATGATGATGAAATCGATGAAGGTAGAAATCAAGAAAGAGCATCAAGTGTTGATGGTTGACAAGATCACTAGTTTCAAGAAATGTGCAAAGGAAATGGTCACTGGAAGCGGAACTGCCCTAAATATTTGGTGGATAAGAAGGATGGCAAAGTGAAAAAGGGTATATTTGATATACAGGTGTTTTATGTGTGCTTTACTAGTGTTTATAGCAACCCCTCGGTATTTGGTACTGGTTCGGTTGCTAAGAGTAGTAACTCAAACGGAGTTGCGTATAAATGAAACTAGTTAAGGGTGAAGTGACGATGTGTGTTGAAAGTAGTTTCAAGATGGATATGATCATCATCGCACACTCCCTATACTTTCGGGATTAGTGTTGAACCTAAATAAATGTTATTTGGTGTTTACGTTGAGCATGAATATGATTTGATCGTGTTTATTGCAATACGGTTATTCATTTAAGTAAGAGAATAAACTGTTGTTCATTTTACATGAATAAAACCTTATATGGTTACACACCCAATGAAAATGGTTCATTGGATCTTGATCGTAGTGATACACATATTCATAATATTGAAACCAAAAGATGCAAAGTTAATAATGATAGTGCAACTTATTTGTGGCATCGCCGTTTAGGTCATATTGGTGTAAAGCGCATGAAGAAACTCCATGCCGATGGGATTTTGGAATCACTTGATTATGAATCACTTGATGCTTGCGAACCGTGCCTTTTGGGCAAGATGACTAAAACTCCGTTCTCCGAACAATGGAACAAGCTACCGACTTATTGGAAATAATACATACCGATGTATGCGATCCAATGAGTGTTGATGCTCGTGGCAAGTATCGTTATTTTCGACCTTCACAAGATGATTTGAGCAGATATGGGTATATCTACTTGATGAAACATAAGTCTGAAATAGTTGAAAGGTTCAAAGAATTTCAGAGTGAAGTGGAAAAATCATCGTAACAAGAAAATAAAGTTTCGTGATCCGATCACGGAGACGAATATTTGAGTTACGAGTTTGGTCTTCAATTAAAACAATGTGGAATAGTTTCACAGCTCACGCCACCGAACACCACAATGTTATGGTGTGTCCAAACATCGTAACCGCACTTTATTGGATATAGTGCAATCTATGATGTTTCTTACCGATTTACCAATATCGTTTTGGGATCATGCATTAGAGATAGCTGCATTCACGTTAAATAGGGCACCATCTAAATCCGTTGAGACGACACTATATGAACTGTGGTTTAGCAAGAAACCAAAGTTGTCGTTTCTTAATGTTTGGGGCTGCGATGCTTATGTGAAAAAGTTTCATCCTGATAAGCTCGAACCCAAATCGGAGAAGTACGTCTTCATAGAATACCTAAAGGAGACTGTTGGGTACACCTTCTATCACAGATCCGAAGGCAAGATATTCGTTGCTGAGAATGGATCCTTTCCAGAGAAGGAGTTTCTCTCGAAAGAAGTGAGTGGGAGGAAAGTAGAACTTAATGAGGTAATTGTACCTTCTCCCTTATTTGAAAGTAGTTTGTCGCAGAAACCGGTTTCTGAGACATCTACACCAAATAGTGAGGAAGTTGATGATGTTGATCATGAAACTTCAGATCAAGTTACTACGAGAACCTCGTAGATCAACGAGTAAGATCCGCACTGTGAATACGGTAATCCTGTTACGAAGTCATTCTACTAGATCATGATGAACCTACGAACTATGAAGAAGCGATGGTGAGCCCAGATTCCATAAAATGGCTTGAGGCCATGAAATCGAGATGAGATCCATGTATGAGAACAAAGTATGGACTTTGGTGGAGTTTCCGATGATCGGCAAGCCATATTGTATAAATGGATCTTCAAGAGGAAGACGGACGTTGATAGTAGTGTTACTATCTACAAAGCTCGACTTGTCGCAAAAAGGTTTTTGACAAGTTCAAGGTGTTGACTACAATGAGATTTTCTCAAGCTGTAGCGATGCTTAAGTCTATCCAAATCATGTTAGCAATTGCCACAATTTATGAAATTTGGCAAATGGATGTAAAACTGCATTCTGAATGGGTTTCGGAGGAAGAGTTGTATGTGATGCAACCGAAGGTTTTATCGATCCAAAGGAGCTAACAAAGTGTGCAAGCTCCAGCGATCCATCTATGGACTGGTGCAAGCATCTCGGAGTTGGAATATACGCTTTGATAAGTTGATCAAAGCATATAGTTTATCTGAGACTTGCGGTGAAGCTCAGATTTACAAGAAAGTGAGTGGGAGCACTACAACATTTCGATAAGTATATGTGAATGACATATTGTTGATCGGAAATAATGTAGAATTATTCGCAAAGCATAAAGGAGTGTTTAAAAGGAGTTTTTCAAAGAAAGACCTCGGTGAAGCTGCTTGCATATTGAGCATTAAGATCTATAGAGATAGATCAAGACGCTTGATAAGTTTTTTCAATGAGTACATACCTTGACAAGATTTTGTAGTTCAAAATGGAACAGTCAAAGAAAGAGTTCTTGCCTGTGTTACAAGGTGTGAAATTGAGTAAGACTCAAAACCCGACCACGGCAGAAGATAGAAAGCGAATGAAAGTCATTCCCTATGCCTTGGCCATAGGTTCTATAAAGTATGCCATGTTGTGTACCAGATCTATTGTATACCCTACATCGAGTTTGGCAAGGAGTACAATAGTGATCTAGGAGTAGATCACTAGACAATGGTCAAAATTATCCTTAATGGAATAAGGATATGTTTCTCGATTATGGAAGTGACAAAAGGTTAGTCGTAAAGGGTTACGTCGATGCAAGTTTTGACACCGATCCGATGACTCTAAGTCTCGATCTAGATACATATTGAAAGTGGGAGCAATTAGCTAGAGTAGCTCCGCAAGAGCATTGTAGACATAGAATATTTGCAAAATACATACGGCTCAAATGTGACAGATCCGTTGACTAAACTTCTCTCACGAGCAAAACATGATCATACCTTTGTACTCTTTGGGTGTTAATCACATAGCAATGTGAACTAGATTATTGACTCTAGTAAACCCTTTGGGTGTTGGTCACATGACGATGTGAACTATGGGTGTTAATCATATACGATATGATTATTGGTGTTCAATCACATGGCGATGTGAACTAGATTATTGACTCTAGTGCAAGTGGGAGACTGAAGGAAATATGCCCTAGAGGCAATAATAAAGTTATTATTTATTTCCTTATTTCATGATAAATGTTTATCATTCATGCTAGAATTGTATTAACCGGAAACATGATACATGTGTGAATGCATAGACAAACAATATGTCACTAGTATGCCTCTACTAGACTAGCTTGTTAATCAAAGATGGTTATGTTTCCTAACCATGAACAAAGAGTTGTTATTTGATTAACAAGGTCACATCATTAGTAGAATGATCTGATTGACATGACCCATTCCATTAGCTTAGCACATGATCGTTTAGTATGTTGCTACTGCTTTTATCCATGACATATACATGTTCCTGTAACTATGAGATTATGCAACTCCCGTTTACCGGAGGAACACTTTGGGTGCTACCAAACGTCACAACGAATCGGGTGATTATAAAGGAGTACTACAGGTGTCTCCAAAGGCGTATGTTGGGTTGGCGATTTCGAGATTAGGTTTTGTCACTCCGATTGTCGGAGAGGTATCTCTGGGCCCTCTCGGTAATACACATCACTGAAGCCTTGCAAGCATTACAACTAATGAGTTAGCTGTGAGATGATGTATTACGAGCGAGTAAAGAGACTTGCCGTAACGAGATTGAACTAGGTATTGGATACCGACGATCGAATCTCGGGCAAGTAACATACCGATGACAAAGGGAACAACGATGTTGTTATGCGGTCTGACCGATAAAGATCTTCGTAGAATATGTAGGAACCAATATGGGCATCCAGGTCCTGCTATTGGTTATTGACCGAGACATGTCTCGGTCATGTCTACATTGTTCTCGAACCGTAGGGTCCGCACGCTTAAGGTTTCGATGGCGGTTATATTATGAGTTTATGTATTTTGATGTACCGAAGAAGTTCGAGTCCCGGATGTGATCACGGACATGACGAGGAGTCTCAAATGGTCGAGACATAAAGATTGATATATTGGAAGCCTATATTTGGAGTTCGAATGGTTCCGGGTGAAATCGAAATTTATCGAGTACCGGAGGTTACCGAACCCCCGGAACTATATGGGCCATAGTGGGCCTTGGTGGAAAGGAGAAAGGGCCAGCCCTAGGTGGTCACGCCTCACCCCCTTCCCTAGTCCTACTAGGACTAGGAAAGGTGGGCCGGCCCCCTCTCTCTCTTCCCCCCCGGTGAATCCTATTCCAACTAGGATTGGAGGGGGAATCCTACTCCCAGAGGGAGTAGGACTCCCTGGCGCACCTCCTCTTGGCCGGCCGGCCCCCTCCCCCTTGCTCCTTTATATACGGGGGCAGGGGGGCACCCTAGAACACACAAGTTGATCTACGGATCGTTCCTTAGCCGTGTGTGGTGCCCCCCTCCACCATATTCCACCTCGGTCATATCGTCGCGAAGCTTAGGCGAAGCTCTGCGCCGGTAGCACATCAAGATCGTCACCATGCCGTCGTGCTGACGAAACTCTCCCTCCCTGAAGCTCTACTAGATTGGAGCCCGAGGAGCGTCATCGAGCTGTACGTGTGTCAAGAACTTCAGGCGCCGAGTAACGGCGCCGGGATCGGTCGGATCGCGAGGAGATCGTACGACTACTTCCTCTACATTGTGATCGCTTCCGCTTTGGTCTACGAGGGTACGTAGACAACACTCTCCCCTCTCGTTGCTATGCATCACCATGATCTTGCGTGTGCGTAGGAATTTTTTTGAAATTACTACGTTCCCCAACAAGTTGATCTACGGATCGTTCCTTAGCCGTGTGCGGTGCCCCCCTCCACCATATTCCACCTTGGTCATATCGTCGCGGAGTTTAGGCGAAGCCCTGCGCCGGTAGAACATCATCATCGTCACCACGCCGTCGTGCTGACGGAACTCATCCCCGACTCTTTGCTGGATTGGAACCCGGGGAACGTCATCGAGCTGAACGTGTGCTGAACACGGAGGTACCGTACGTTCGGTGCTTGGATCGGTCGGATCGTGAAGACGTACGACTACATCAACCGCGTTGTCATATCGCTTCCGCTTTCAGTCTACGAGGGTATGTGGACACACTCTCCCCTCTCGTTGCTATGCATCACCACGATCTTGCGTGTGCGTAAGAAATTTTTGAAATTACTACGTTCGGTATCAGAGCCTAGGTTTTATGCGTTGATGTTATATGCATGAGTAGAACACAAGTGAGTTGTGGGCGATACAAGTCATACTGCTTACCAGCATGTCATACTTTGGTTCGGCGGTATTATTGGATGAAGCGGCCCGGACCGACATTACGCGTACGCTTACGCGAGACTGGTTTTACCGCCGTGCTTTGCACACGGTGACTAGCGGTGTCGGTTTCTCCAACTTTAGTTGAACCGAGTGTAGCTCGCCCGGTCCTTGCGAAGGTTAAAACAGCACCAACTTGACGAACTATCGTTGTGGTTTTGATGCGTGGTAAGAACGGTTCTTGCTTAGCCCGTAGCAGCCACGTAAAACTTGCAACAACAAAGTAGAGGACGTCTAACTTGTTTTTGCAGGGCATGTTGTGATGTGATATGGTCAAGACGTGATGCTATATTTTATTGTATGAGATGATCATGTTTTGTAACCGGTTATCGGCAATCGGCGGGAGCCATATGGTTGTCGCTTTATTGTATGAAATGCAACGCATACATAATTGCTTTACTTTATCACTAAGCGATAGCGATAGTCGTAGAAGCAATAGATGGCGTAACGACAACGATGCTACGATGGAGATCAAGGTGTCGCGCCGGTGATGATGGTGATCACGACGGTGCTTGGAGATGGAGATCACAAACACAAGATGATGATGGCCATATCATATCACTTATATTGATTGCATGTGATGTTTATCCTTTATGCATCTTATTTTGCTTTGATTGACGGTAGCATTTTAAGATGATCTCTCACTAAAATTATCAAGAAGTGTTCTCCACGAGTATGCACCGTTGCCAAAGTTCGTCGTGCCCGCACACCACGTGATGATCGGGTGTGATAAGCTCTCGTCCATCTAAAACGGGTGCAAGCCAGTTTTGCACACGCAGAATACTCAAAGTTAAACTTGACGAGCCTAGCATATGCAGATATGGCCTCGAACACGGAGACCGAAAGGTCGGCGTGAATCGATAGTAGATATGATCAACATAGTGATGTTCACCATTGAAAACTACTCCATCTCACGTGATGATCGGTTATGGTTTAGTTGATTTGGATCACGTGATCACTTAGATGACTAGAGAGATGTCTGTCTAAGTGGGAGTTCTTAAGTAATATGATTAATTGAACTTAAATTTATCATGAACTTAGTCCCGGTAGTATTTTGCAAATTATGTTGTAAGATCAATAGCTTGCGTTGTTGCTTTCATATGTTTATTTTGATATGTTCCTAGAAAATTGTGTTGAAAAATGTTAGTAGCAATGATGCGGATTGGATCCGTGATCCGAGGTTTATCCTCATTGCTGCCTGAAGAATTATGTCCTTATTGCACCGCTAGGTGATGGACCAATTGCAGGAGCAGATGCAGACATTATGAACATTTGGCTAGCTCAATATGATGACTACTTGATAGTTTTGTGCACCATGATTTATGGCTTAGAATCGGGACTTCAAAGATGTTTTGAACATCATGGACAATATGAGATGTTCCAGAATTGAAGTTAATATTTCAAGCAAATACCGAGTTGAGAGATATGAAGTCTCCAACAAGTTCTATAGCTAAAAGATGGAGGAGAATCGCTCAACTAGTGAGCATGTGCTCGAGATTGTCCGGATACTTCAATCGCTTGAATCAAGTGGGAGTTAATCTTCCAGATAAGATAGTGATTGACGAATTCTCTAGTCACCATCACTAAGTTACTAGAACTTCGAGATGAACTATAGTATGCAAGGGATGACGAAAACGATTCCCGAGCTCTTCATGATGTTGAAATCAACGAAGGTAGAAATCAAGAAAGAGCATCAAGTGTTGATGATTGACAAGACCACTAGTTTCAAGAAAAGGGCAAAGGGAAAGAAAGGGAAACTTCAAGTAGAATGGCAAACAAGTTGTCACTCCCGTGAAGAAGACCAAAGCTGGACCAAAGCCTGAAACTGAGTGCTTACACTGCAAAGGAAATGGTCCTTTGAAGCGGAAATGCCACAATATTTGGTGGATAAGAAGGATGGCAAAGTGAACAAGGGTATATTTGATATACAGGTTATTGATGTGTGCTTTACTAGTGTTTATAGTAGCCCCTGAGTATTTGATACTTGTTCGGTTGCTAAGATTAGTAACTCGAAACAGGAGTTACAGAATAAACAAAGACTAGATGAAGGGGAAGTGACGATGAGTATTGGAAGTAGTTCCAAGATTGATATGATCATCATTGCACACTCCCTATACTTATGGGAAATGTTATTTGGCATTTGTGTTGAGCATGAATATAATTTGATCATGTTTATTGCAATACGGTTATTCATTTAAAATCAGAGAATAATTGCTGTTCTATTTAAATGAATAAAACCTTCAATGGTCATACACCCAACGAAAATAGTTTGTTGGCTCTCGATCGTAGTGATGCACATATTCATAATATTGATGCCAAAAGATGCAAAGTTGATAATGATAGTGCAACTTATTTGTGGCACTGCCGTTTTGGTCATATCGGTGTAAAGCGCATGAAGAAACTCCATAAAGATGGATTTTCGAAATCACTTGGTTATGAATCATTTGATGCTTGCGAACCGTGCCTTTTGTGCAAGATGACTAAAACTCCGTTCTCCGGAACAATGGAACAAGCTACTGACTTATTGGAAATAATACATACCGATGTATGCGATCCAATGAGTGTTGATGCTCGTGGAAAGTATCGTTATTTTCTGACCTTCACAAGATGATTTGAGAAGATATGGGTATATCTACTTGATGAAACATAAGTCTGAAATAGTTGAAAGGTTCAAAGAATTTCAGAGTGAAGTGGAAAAATCATCGTAACAAGAAAATAAAGTTTCTGCTATCTGATTGCGGAGACGAATATTTGAGTTACGAGTTTGGTCTTCAATTAAAACAATGTGGAATAGTTTCACAGCTCATGCCACCTGGAACACCACAATGTTATGGTGTGTCCAAACATCGTAACCACACTTTATTGGATATAGTGCGATCTATGATGTCTCTTACTGATTTACCACTATTGTTTTTGGGTTATGCATTAGAGACAGCTGCATTCACGTTAAAAGGGCACCATCTAAATCCGTTGAGACGACACCATATGAACTGTGGTTTAGCAAGAAAACCAAGTTGTCGTTTCTTAAAGTTTGGGGCTGCGATGCTTATGTGAAAAAGTTTCATCCTGATAAGCTCGAACCCAAATCGGAGAAGTGCGTCTTCATAGAATACCCAAAGGAAATTGTTGGGTACACCTTCTATCACAGATCCGAAGGCAAGATATTCGTTGCTAAAAATGGATCCTTTCTAGAGAAGGAGTTTCTCTCGAAAGAAGTGAGCGGGAGAAAAGTAGAACTTGATGAGGTAACTATACCTTCTCCCGAATTGGAAAATTGTTCATCACTGAAATCAGTTCCAGTGATTTCTACACCAATTAGTGAGGAAGCTAATGATGATGATCATGAAACTTCGATCAAGTTACTACAGACCTCGTAGGTCTTCCAAAATGTACGGTCCGCACTGAGTGGTACGGTAATCCTGTTCGAAGTCATGTTACTAGACCATGATGAACCTACGAACTATAAGGAAGCGATGATGAGCCCAGATTCATAAAATGGCTTAAGGCCATGAAATCGAGATGGGATCCATGTATGAGAACAAAGTGTGGACTTTGGTGGAGTTGCCCGATGATCGACAAGCCATATTGTATAAATGGATCTTCAAGAGGAAGACGGACGTTGATAGTAGTGTTACTATCTACAAAGCTCGACTTGTCGCAAAAGGTTTTGACAAGTTCAAGGTGTTGACTACAATGAGATTTTCTCAAGCAGTAGCGATGCTTAAGTCTGTCCGAATCATGTTAGCAATTGCCACAATTTATGAAATCTGGCAAATGGATGTCAAAACTGCATTCCTTAATGGTTTTCTCAAAGAAGAGTTGTATATGATGCAACCATAAGGTTTTGTCAATCCTAAAGGTACTAACAAAATGTGCATGCTCCAGCGATCCATCTATGGACTGGTGCAAGCATCTCGGAGTTGGAATATACACTTTGATGAGTTGATCAAAGCATATAGTTTTATGCAGACTTACGGTGAAGCTGTATTTACAAAAAAAGTAAGTGGGAGCACTACAACATTTCGATAAGTATATGTGAATGACATATTGTTGATCGGAAATAATGTAGAATTATTCGCAAAGCATAAAGGAGTGTTTGAAAGGAGTTCTTTAAAATAAAGACCTCGGTAAAGCTACTTACATATTGAGCATCAAGATCTATTGAGATAGATCAAGGCGCTTGATAAGATTTTCAATGAGTACATACCTTGACAAGATTTTGAAGTAGTTCAAAATGGAGCGATCAAAGATGGAGTTCTTGCCGTGTTGCAAGGTGTGAAGTTGAGTAAGACTCAAGACCCGACCATAGCGAGAAAATAGAAAGAGAACGAAAAGTCATTCCCTATGCCTCGGTCATAGGTTCTATAAAGTATGCTATTCTGTGAACCGGACCTATTGTATACTCTGCCTGGTTTGGCAAGGAGTATAATAGTGATCTAGGAGTAGATCCTTTGGACATTGGTCAAAATTATCCTTAGTGGAATAAGGATATGTTTCTCAATTATGGAGGTGACAAAAGGTTAAATCGTAAAGGTTACGTCGATAAAAGTTTTAGCACCGATCCGATGACTCTAAGTCTTAATCTGGATACATATTGAAAGTGGGAGCAATTAGCTAGAGTAGCTACGTGCGAGTATTGTAGACATAGAATATTTGCAAAATACACACGGCTCGAATGTGATGCACCCGTTGACTAAACTTCTCTCACGAGCAAAACATGATCATACCTTTGTACTCTTTGGGTGTTAATCACATAGCGATGTGAACTAGATTATTGACTCTAGTAAACCCTTTGGGTGATGGTCACATGACGATGTGAACTATGGGTGTTAATCATATCTGAGATATGATTATTGGTGTTAAATCACATGGCGATGTGAACTAGATTATTGACTCTAGTGCAAGTGGGAGACTGAAGGAAATATGCCCTAGAGGCAATAATAAAGTTATTATTTATTTCCTTATTTCATGATAAATGTTTATTATTCATGCTAGAATTGTATTAACCGGAAACATAATACATGTGTGAATACATAGACAAACATAGTGTCACTAGTATGCCTCTACTTGACTAGCTCGTGAATCAAAGATGGTTAAGTTTCCTAGCCATAGACATGAGTTGTCATTTGATTAATGGGATCACATCATTAGAAGAATGATGTGATTGACTTGACCCATTCCGTTAGCCTAGCACTTGATCGTTTAGTATGTTGCTATTGCTTTCTTCATAACTTATACAAAGTTCCTACAACTATGAGATTATGCAACTCCCGATTACCGGAGGAACACTTTGTGTGCTACCAAACATCACAACGTAACTGGGTGATTATAAAGGTGCTCTACAGGTGTCTCCGAAGGTACATGTTGGGCTGGCGTATTTCGATATTAGGTTTTGTCACTCCGATTGTCGAAGAGGTATCTCTGGGCCCTCTTGGTAATACACATCACTTAAGCCTTGCAAGCATTGTAACTAATGAGTTAGTTACGGGATGATGTATTATGGAATGAGTAAAGAGACTTGCCGGTAACGAGATTGAACTAGGTATTGGATACCGACGATCGAATCTCGGGCGAGTAACATACCGATGACAAAGGGAACAACGTATGTTGTTATGCGGTTTGACCGATAAAGATCTTCGTAGAATATGTAGGAGCCAATATGAACATCCAGGTTCCACTATTGGTTATTGACCGGAAACAGTTCTAGGTCAAGTCTACATAGTTCTCGAACCCGTAGGGTCCGCACGCTTAACGTTACGATGACAGTTTTATTATGAGTTTATGAGTTTTGATGTACCGAAGGAGTTCGGAGTCCCGGATGAGATCAGGGATATGACGAGGAGTCTCGAAATGGTCGAGACGTAAAGATCGATATATTGGACGACTGTATTCGGAGTTCGGAAAGGTTCCGAGTGATTCGGGTATTTATCGGAGTACTAGAGAGTTACGGGAATTCGCCGGGGAGAAGTATTGGGCCTTATTGGGCCATACGGGAACCCCCCCCCCCCATGGTCTAGTCCGAATTGGACTAGGGGGAGGGGCCGCACCCCCTCCTTCCTTCCCTTCTCTCTTCCCCTTCCTTGTCTCCTACTCCTAATACTTGGAAGGACTCCTAGTTGGACTAGGAAAGGGGGAATCCTACTCCCGGTGGGAGTAGGACTCCCCTAGGGCGCGCCATAGAGAGGGCCGGCCCTCCCCTCCTCCACTCCTTTATATACGGGGGCAGGGGCACCCCATAGACACACAAGTTGATCTACGGATCGTTCCTTAGCCGTGTGCAGTGCCCCCTCCACCATATTCCACCTCAGTCATATCGTCACGGAGTTTAGGCGAAGCCCTGCGCCGATAGAACATCATCATCGTCACCACGCTGTTGTGCTGACGGAACTCATCCCCGACGCTTTGCTGGATTGGAGCCCGGGGAACGTCATCGAGTTGAACGTGTGCTGAACACGGAGGTACCATACGTTCGGTGCTTGGATCGGTCAGATCGTGAAGACGTACGACTACATCAACCGCGTTGTCATAACGCTTCCGCTTTCAGTCTACGAGGGTACGTGGACACACTCTCCCCTCTCGTTGCTATGCATCACCATGATCTTGCGTGCGCGTAGGAAATTTTTGAAATTACTATGTTCCCTAACAATTTGTTCACCCACCGTAATACTTATGCTATCTTGAGAGAAGCCTCTAGTGAAACCTATGGCCCCCGGGTCTATCTCTTATCATATTTGCTTCCAATCTACTTTTATTTGCATCTTTACTTTTTTGCATCTATATTATAAAATTCCAAAAATATATTTATCTTATCATACTATCTCTATTAGATCTCACTTTCGCAAGTGGTCGTGAAGGGATTGACAACCCCTTTATTGCGTTGGTTGCGAGTTCTTTGTTTGTTTGTGTAGGTGCGTGGGACTTTTGAGGAGCCTCCTACTGGATTGATACCTTGGTTCTCAAAAACTGAGGGAAATACTTATGCTACTATTGCCGCATCACCCTTTCCTCTTCAAGGAAAACCAACGCAAGCTCAAGACGTAGCACGCACCTATATAGCCGAAACACAATAGGACACGGGAACCACAACTCAAATTCTCAGACCAAAATGTGTCAAAATTGTTGGGGTTGATAGCGTGTAAGTGATGGTGGTGCTTGCGGAAGGCGGTGGAGGTGGTTGATGAATAAGCAACTGTCCCTAAGTAGCCAAAACACCTTAGGAGACTCGAATCACAACTCAAACAACCATAAATGCTATGGGAAACAAAATGGGTTAAGTTGCGGAAGTTGGTGGTGGTATAGCGGGTGATGTGGTGAAAGCCCTAGGCAAAGATGCCACAATTCGAAAACTTTGATGGTGTAAAATTATGTTGTAACCTATCTAGGTGGATGGCGGATGTCAATAGCTTCTCAACAAGCTAAAGAACGCGAAAATCAGACTCCGGATGTGGAAGTTATGGGGAAAACTGTCAAGCAGCCGAAGCTGAAACTGGGAGGGGCGGTTGTACCTCTTGGAAGGGCTGTAGTACCGCTTGTGGATCCCAGCGGTAGTACCGCTTGGAGAGGGCGATAGTACCGCTCGTGTCAGAAAAAATCTGAGATCCGGAATGGGGCAAAATTCGGGCGGAAATGGATGATTTCAGGGGCAAAATTGGGTGGATTTCCTGGATGGAAAGAGGTGAAACTTGAGGGGGAGCTAGATCCACTCGTGGCAAAGCATCATCACACCAAAAAATCACAAAAAAAATGGACTACTTTTTTGTGGGGATTTTCGAAATTGGGGAAGAACACAACAAAATTAGGCTAGAAAAAGAGGGTAGGGGCTCCAAAATCGTGATCAATGTGGCTCTTGATACCAAAGATGATGTGGGGTAGAACCCTAGATGCCCGATCTTTCACGATTGGAGGGAATCTTATGAATAACACGAAGACCACGAGGGGGAAACGAGGGGAACACGAGAGAAATCACTCAACCAACAAGATCTGGTTACATATATGCTAGATCCTCGAAACACAAAGAGTGATACACGATTCAAAGTCAACAAAGGACGATACAAAAGGTCTTCTCCGTGAGGAGGTCTTGAAGGGTCTTCCCGTGATGGGGTCTTGAATTCGCTTGGGGGATCTTCTCCGAAGAGGTCGTGAGCTCCGAGGAGAAGTAAACAAGTGGATGAGCAAAGCTCTATCTCAAGTATGAGCTATCACAATGCTAACCCTAATACTGAGCTAGGGGACAAGTATATATAGTCCAAGGGGTAAGTGGGAGATACATGGGGTGAAACCCCTTTCACTGCACGCAGGCAGGGTGGTTGTACCGGTCATGGGGGCGGTTGAACCGCCGGGAGCTCAGGTGCTGGTTCCTGGAGGTGTTCACGGAAGAGGGTAGCAGTTGTTCGGTCTTTGGAGCGGTTGTACCGGTCTTCAGGCTGTTACGGGGATAAACTGGTGCTGTACCGGCCTTGCACCGCTCAATTACAGAAGCTGGACCGGTAGTTGGGCGATAGTCGAGCGGTTGTACCGCTCGGGCGGTTGTTGGGCGGTACATGGGCGGCTGTACCAGTCCTTCTGGGCTGGGCAAATTGTCTTCATGCTCTCGATGTCCATCTTGCATTGTAACTTCTCCTTGGTACCTAAGCACCCAAAGCATCTCCGTTTGATGTAGTGGCCATGTGTCAAGTGGGTTAAATGGGAGTTCAACAAGGAGAGAGTTAACCTCGGTTTCGATAGCTCACACACGTGCTCTTGTCATTGGTCCAAGTGGTGTCGTGGGAGACGAAGGTAGGTCCATGGGGATGACTGTAGGGTGCTCCGCATCAACTATGCAAGGCGTATGGTTTTTAGGAGGGTATGCATGTCACCTTCGATCTTGGTGATCCTGAAGATGACATCCACAAAGATAATATCTATGACGATAATATCGACATTTGAGTTGATGTTGATACGCTTCCACTTCTACCTCTATGTGAGTTTCTCAAACATATTTAATAAGTAATTTATATTGTTTATTTAAAAAAATAGTTGACAGCTTATTTCTGTTCTTCAAAATGTACGGAAAGTAGTAGACAAAACCTACTACACTGATGGCTCTGAACTAACTTGCGAGGAGAAAGATCATCTTGTCTCATTTATTATGTTGAGACTTTCAATAAGAATTATGAAACTCCTCCACAATATGGTCAAACATGCCACTAGTCCACATGTTAAACTACGACAACATCCATGGAAATGGCATGGTAAGATTTTTTACTATTATGACACCAGTGGATCTTTTGCATGCATTCTTCTAATTAAAGTTAAACTACATTGCTTACTACACTATTGTTATGCTCTTCAACAGAAAATCCCGAAGGATTGTGTGCCTCATCTGATGCATACGAAAGGTGACATTGATATTATGAGCTTACGACCAAGTCTGCCCATGGTTGTCCGCTCTGCATACACTATTTCTAAAAGAGATGAAGACCTCACAATCAAAGGATGGAAAAAGTCATGAATAATCGCAGGGAGCTACTTCTAGGCAACATGGTGCGAAGCCCATGAATTGCAGGCAGGATAATCTCCATTCTCCATAATGGAGAGTCAGGGGCTATGTTGTTTTATGCTATTTTACCTTAGAGAGGGTAGCAGGTCCTAGCTAATACTTATGATCATGTGCCAAGAGCAATTAACTAGGGTTGGTTAGATGACTATGATGATGATGATGATGGGTATGACTTGTTATTATGATAACGAGTAGAAGTTGTTAGATGACTATGATGATGATGAGTAGACTTGTTATTATTATAACAAATAGAAGTTGTTAGATGACTATGATGATAATGAGTATGACTTGTTATTCTGAAAACAATGATGAGTTGTTATTATGATGATGATGAATGCTGAGTTGTTATATCATTATGATCATGATGATTTATTATATATATTAGTGGGTGAAATAAACGTGTATTAGATTCAAGTGGAGACAACATGGTGCAGATCAAAAGTACTACTAATCCAAACTAAAGTGATCAAGTTTGGATTAGTAGTACTTTGGATCTGCACCATGTTGCCTTCACTTGAATCTAATCCACGTCTCTTTCACCCACTGATATAATAACTCATCATGATCATAAAATCAGACTCCCTCCGTTCCTTTATGTAAGGTGTATTATTTTCGGCACGGTGACCAAGGGACATGATTATAGACAAGTTAAGATGAAATTACCCTTGGTGAAATTGTTTGTTAATGGCAAGTAAATCAGTTAATTCAGGCAAGTAGAGATATATGCAATCGACAGAGAGATACTTTCCTTCTTTTGCTATAAGGAGATATACAAACAATCAGAAGAGAGATACTTCACTTTTTTGTGGAGGGATAACAAGGGAATTATTAGAAATTAAAAGAAATGCACCTTACATTCTGGAATTTTATCAAAAAACAAATACACCTTATATAAAGGAAAGGAGGGAGTATGATGAGACAACTATATAAAACATGTACAAATACAACGCCAATATGCAGAAGAAAAGAAATACAAGAAATTTTAGCAATAGCGCGGGGCATGCACATAGCAGTAGCATTGGTTTAGTAGCAGCGCACTCTGGATAGCGACGCACTACTGCTATATATGGTTAGCAGTAGTGCTGGTTAACCCACGTTACTGCTAAGGTTTAGCTGTAGCACCGTAGTAGCAGCGCTGCCACCCGCGCTACTACTAGCACTATTTCCAGCGCTACTACTAGGGTTTTCCCTAGTAGTGTCCTCTACTTCCTCCACAGCCGAGTAGGTGCGCTAAAATTCCACCTCCTCCTCTTCATCCTCCACTCATGCCATAAAAAAATCGGTCGAGAGTGGTATGGTTTGTATATATGATGATATTTGGACATGTACTGGTTGTCTCTTTGGACATGTGTATGATTTTGTAGGGAACACCCCCGAGTGGCCTATGTTTTGCCAGAATGTTGATTTATTTTTGTTCCAGCATATTTCAGGTGCTCGATATGTCCTATTTTAGCAAAGTTCATGCCAAAATATTTTGTGGATTTCAACATGACTTGTGCTATAAAGCAGGAAATATCGAGTGCCCTTGATTTTCCGAAACAAAAATTAAACGACATTCCAGCAAAACATAGGCCATTTTTTAATGTCATTACTCGATATATGTAACAAGGGAAGAGGGGGTTACAACCATCACCGATGGTCGATATATCATAGAGGAAGAATATCGACTAATGTCATGGGGGTCGCTTCTCCTTCTTTCCCCGTGTGCTAGACATTTTGATGTAATGCACTCGGGAAAGAAGGGAGGAGCAA
Source organism: Aegilops speltoides (assembly GCA_021437245.1). Lineage (NCBI taxonomy): Eukaryota > Viridiplantae > Streptophyta > Magnoliopsida > Poales > Poaceae > Aegilops > Aegilops speltoides. The sequence goes on along the minus strand of CM038147.1, from coordinate 173,555,566 downwards.
CCATCACCGACGGTCGCAATATCAGAGAGGGAGTGCCCACCATATACACCATGCGAGATGAAAGTTTTCAAGAAAGACTCGACAGATCGAAAGTCAACTCGTGTTGGATAATGATTTGTGTGTTGAATTCCTTCTAATTGCCATTGATTTTTAATCTTTGAATTATGAACACATGAAATTTTTGACGACGGTAGGATCCCTGAGTATTATTACTACACCAACGATGTGACATGCCTCACCTAGATAACGATAGCTGCTTCACCCTCACGCTGAAGAGGCCTTCGAACATTTTCCAGTATGTAACAACGACAAGTATTTTTTTGTAATTAAACATGACTTCTGCTTTTTCTTTAATGTGTAATTTCTACCTTTTACAATTCGACTAGTGCATCCTCTGCTATGCAAGACTGTATGTCTTAGAGAACCTCGGTTTCAAAGATAAGGAGAGTATGGAGACGAAGAAAGCTCACCTAAAGACGAAACGTGGTTTCATTTTTGCGGTTAAGCTCTATAGTGGAGTAAATCACTCATATTTTGGTTTTTCAAATTGGAGAGGACTATGCAAGACCTACGGATTTCAGGAGGATATGAAAATAACCTTCGATTGGTCCTGAAGATGATCCTCAAGATAATATCGACATTTGGGTGGACATGGACATGATTTCAATTCTACCTCTATGTGAGTTTGTTAAACAATTTTTTAACTAATTTATATTGTTTATTTAGAAATAATTGGCATTCATCCCTACTGAACTTGTTTATTTATAATTCACAGTTTATTCTATTTTCCAAGAAATACACACAAGGCTGTAGACAAGACCTACTACCGTTATGGCTCAGAACAAACTTAGGAGGATAAAATTTATCTTATATTGTTTATTAATTATGTTGCGATTTTTAAGATCAATTATGAAATTAGGTAAAATCATGTGCCACTAGGCTCTGAATTGAATGATGGTAACATCCGTGCAAATAGCATGGTAAGATTTCGTTATGGTTGCATACATCCTTCTTAAGTAAACTACATAGCTATGTTACTATTATGTTCTTCAACAGAAGCTCTCGAAGGATGTTGTGCCTGACCTAATGTATACCGAAGGTCGTATGGTTAGCTTACGACCAAATCCGCCCGTGGCTTTCCATAGTGCATACTCGATTTCTCTAAAAGATGAAAGCCTCAAAATCGAAGGATGAAGCCAAGTAATGAATGCGCGCAAGCAAGCAATTGAAGGCAACATGAATGTGCACATGCCACAAGTTGGAGACAGATGAATCTCTATTTTTCATTTTGGAGATGAAGGGGTTTACCTGTTTTATGATATTTTACCTAAGAGAAAGGAGTAGGTCCTTGGTTTGCCTAGGATGACTACCCTTATCTAGTGTTGGTTAACTTGTCATGTGATATATTTGATGGTGAGTTATTATATGACTAAGGATGATGATCGAGTTGTTATATGACTATCGTGATGATGATGAGCCCGTACTATTTGGCATGTGCTAGAATGATAACGAGTTATTATATATATGACTACGGATGATAAGTTATTATTATATGACTATAGATGATGATGAAGAGTTATTATTATATGATTACGGATGATAAGTTGCTATATCCTTGGGTAACATGGATTAGATTAAAGTAGATGGATCCAAGTGAGCAATTGAATTAATATGACAATATGATGTTGGGACGACACACAAGTATCATCCTATTAGTTCAACTTGTTCACTTGGATCCATCAACTTTAATTCAACCTGTGTTTCTTTTCCAATCTTTTCATTGCTACCGTATAAAAATACTCCCTCCGTTCCTAAATATTTGTATTTTTAGAGAATTCAAATGGACTATCATATATAGATGTATATAGACATATTTTAAAGTGTAGATTCACTCATTTTGCTCCGTATGTAGTCACTTGTTGAAATCTCTAGAAAGACAAATATTTAGGAACTGAGGGAGTATATAAAAAATTATATAATGATGTATAAAGATAATATAAATATAGAAAATATACACTAATAGTAGTGGCGAGGTGCAACAACAAGCGCTACTGCTACAGCGCCCATAGCATGGACCCCGTGCTACTACACACATTACCCTAATGCTACTACTAGAGTTTTTCTTAGTAGTCACTGTGGCGACAGTTACATGATTTTGGGTGAAAACCAAGCTCAATGATGACGACATTTATGCCTTTACCTTCTTGAAGGCATCACCTTAGATTCATGACAATATGCCATTACCTTCTTGAAGGCACCACCTTAAAATCCTTGACATTTGGAGTGATGATGACATTTATGCCTTTACCTTCTTGATGCATCACCTTGGATTCATGACAATATGCCATTACCTTCTTGAAGGCACCATCTTAAAATCCTTGACATTTGGTTCACGACAATTGTGCAGGCTTGCGTTGTGGTTAGGTGGTGGAGGGCATCGACTTTGGACGATGGAAGTATGCCGAGGCGGCGGTCTCGGATGGCGATGCAACGGTAGCGAGGACGGCGGCCCGGCCTGAGGGATTGGTTTGGCAGGAAGTCGGGACGGCGGCCCGGCTGGAGGGGTTGGTAGCCCAGGATGTTTGGCACACGTTCGTGGTCTACGGACAATGATCTACACGTTTGTGGGTCTACGCACAGTCATCTGGTGGAGCAAGGCTACAAGGCTCGTGAGCGATGTCGAAGATGTCAGAGCAGCGGCTCCGAGCCGGGTGTGTGTGTGTGCGTGTTTGTTGCGATTAGAGCAACTCCAACGGGGCGACCCATTTCGTCTGCTGGCGTCCGTTTGGAATGGCGCGGACACAAAAGTCGGCCCAACGCACCGACTCAAACGGACGCACGTCCGCTTTTCATCCGCGGGCAACCCATTTCAGGCCCATTTTTGAACCAGATTTACATCGGCGCGGACACGAGACAGATGCGCGCGCGCTCGCCTTCTCCTCCCCCCGGGCTCGCTTGTCGGTGGCACATTGGTCTCCCCCATCCAACATCAACCACACCCGCCTCCTTCGTCGTTGTCGCCGCCGCCCATTTTTCCGATGACTCTGGCAGTTCCCGGCGCCCACAACATCCTCTGAGCAACGCCGCCACCTCTTACGTCGCCACCGTCGTCCTGCCGCCGGGAACCGACCGCTTCCCACCCCGACACCCCTGCAACCAAGCAGACACCTCGCCATCCCCCGCCAGACCCTCATCGGCCCGCTCGTCGGACGCCGGCAGGACAGCTAGCTGGTCCATGCGCGCCGCGACTCCCTTTGCCGGCCGTCTTTTCGTCGACGCCTGCAAGTTGTTTGACAGTTTGCCAAGGTACAAAATGGACTCTGCCGATGAGTTCTTTTTTCACAATTTCCTTTGCGACTCTAATGATTCGTTGACCGATGACGAGGAGGACATATTGGCTGCCGTATTGATCCATCACCACCTCAATAGCCAACGGCCGTTGTTCCGTAGCTCCATTTCGGGTCACCTTCCGGCGTTGAATCGCAACCGGGAGGGCGGATATTTTCTTCTTTGGAAGGACTACTTTGATACAACAAATCCGTTGTTCAAACATCAGAAATTCCGCCACCGTTTTCGTATGTGTAGGCATCTTTTCAATCGTATTAGAGAGGGGGTGGTCGGCTACGATGACTACTTTGAGTGCAAAGAGGATGCGTTGGAAAGATTGGTTTCTCATCTTATCAAAAATGCATTGCCGTCATCCAAATGCTTGCATACGAAGTGCCCGCTGATCTCATTGATGAGTACGTCCATATGAGCGAGTCTACATGCCTAGAGTCCCTGTACAAGTTCTGCAAGGCTGTTATTGCTGTGTTTGGCCCTGAGTACTTGAGAGAGTCGACTGCTGAAGATACAGCATGTTTGTTGGCGATGAATGCCAGCAGGGGCTTCCTAGGGATGCTTGGCAGTTTGTTGGCGATGAATGACAGCAGGGGCTTCCAGGGATGCTTGGCAGCATAGACTGTATGCATTGGGAGGGGAAGAACTGCCCTTCCGCTTGATAAGGGCAGTATAAGGGCCATGTCAGGGTTTGCACTATCATATTTGAGGCCATGGCGTCTCAAGATCTCTGGATCTGACACTCTTTCTTTGACAAGGCCGGATCACACAATAATATCTACGTGCTTCAGCAGTCGCTGGTGTTTGCTAGGCTTGCCGAAGGCAACAGTGCACCGGTGAACTTTACTGTCAGCGGGCACAACTACGAGAAAGGATACTACCTTGATGACGGTATTTATCCTTAATGGACCACTATTGTCAAAACAATCCCCAACCCTGACGAAGTGAAGAGGAAAAGATTTGCCAAAGAGCAAGACTTGCTCGTGGAGTTGCTCTTATGGCCTTGGCCTTTAGGTGGGGTCAACGAGGCTTCGTTGCTTGTGCGTTTTTCGGTTCGGTTTTTCTTATAAACTGGCCAGTTTGAAGTTTTCGATCCGGTATTAAACTGGATCTAACTTTCTTCTGCTATAATGCAGTGCCGGTATAAAACTGAACCAACTTTGTTCTGCTATAATGCAGTGCCAGAGCCCCTGGCCCTCTGACAAGATTCCGTAAAAAAAGAACCACATCTGCAAACCACGTCGACAGGAAGTCAAATTATCAAAGACGACGGCCCTGATTTATTAGGCGAGGGCATGCGTGGTGTGTTAATACTTCTCGATGTGCTTACGACAGATACAAGATACACCTAGTAGTTGAGATTCTGCAGTTCTGCACAACAGTAGGTTATGCTCCTGGATCTCCCGGTGCCTTGCCCCTTTCCTCAGTGCACATGACCATGGTCAGCCTCGGCCTGCAATTTCATTTTCCCCAACAAGGAACATTAGAAACAGAAGAAACTCGGGCCTCCCCGGCAGAGAGCACTGAAAATCCTTGGTTACCTTGAGTATGTGCACCTTGTGGTCGGCGTCGGCGTGGCGGTTCCTGCCGCGGTACTTCCTGAGCTGCTCCCTGACGACCTTGTCGTAGATGAAGGAGGCGCCCTTGAACTGCGGGAGCGCCAGCCACGCCACGAACAGCAGCTTCACCGGGTACCACACCGGTATCCTGGACGCATCAGCAAAGTAATGAGATGGACCGGCATACCAAGTAGGAGTACAGACTAAATGAGTAGCTGCTGGACTGCAGGATAAGTTACCAGTAGAGGACGGGCTCGGCGAGCATCTCCAGGAGGGTGATGAATGAGTAGAGGATCCAGTAGGCCAGCCACTGCTCGTCGTCCACCTTCGACGGGCTCTCCATGGCGCACACCGACGCATACCTACAGAACAGATCCGTCAGTGTCACATCCAACACAGGGATTACCCGTCAGTACTAAGAAGTATCACAAACGATTGGCCAACTTACAGAGGGTACAGCAGCGTGATGCTTGGCCTGCGCAAGGAAACGAAGAGGCAGAGGATATCAGACAACACTCGACATCTCGCCCGCAGAAAAGCGTGGAACACCGTGAGATTTGCGAGTAGATAGGATGGATACGTACCCGGCGATGGAGTGGAGGTGGGTGAGGAGCGCCCATGACTTGCCCATTCTCTCCTTCCCGACTTCACAGGGGAGTCACCAGAACGACGTAGGTGTCTTTGCTGTAGTATCTAGGCCGGAAGCACGAGACCCCGGAGGGAAGCAAAGCTCTATTCGGCCGACTGACGTGAGACGCGAAGAAAGAATCAGTGTAGGACGAGCAGAGGACGGGTAGGAGGGTGAGATGGCTTTATAAAAGCATGCGAGCGGTGGTGGGCCGGCGGCAATGGCATTGGGTGCTTGGCGTGTACGTGGCGGGCTGGCGGCATCCCGGGGTTTCTTCCACTGAGGGCTAGAGCTAGGGTGGCCGACCTGACAAGGTGAGCTGGTGTGAGTCGCTTTGCATGCCGAGGGTTCTTGACTTGCTGCCCTGGCTGCGAGGCAGTGCTGCGCGTGTCGGCGCACGCCGACGCGTGCCAAGGAGCAGCGGGGGCCTCGTGCCAACGCCCGCCGGCGTGGTTCCTGTCACGGCTCGCGAGGGTGCGAGTCTCTCGCCCGGTGTGTGCTTTTCTGACTTTGTTAGCCCAAATGTTGCGCTCACATCTTACGTGGGCCGCCTGGGCTAAAACTAAAGTTTAGTAGTATCATCCTACTACCATCTCTAGCAGATTCTTTAAATTGTCTAAAAAAAGCAGATTTTCTAAAAGTGTATATCCCAACACGCTTTTACGGGTTTCCGTATGCTCATACAGAATAGATCTCGTAAATTGACACTACTCCCTTCGTTTCTAAATTATTTGTTTTCTAGAGATTTCAACAAGTGATTATATACGGAGCAAAACGAGTGAATCTACACTTTAAAATATGTCTATATGTAATCCATTTGAAATTGAAAAAAAAACAAATATTTAGTACGATGGGAGTATAATTTAAGAACAACTTCGCCTTAGAACTTGTTCGTCGCCACCCACAACAGTGCATACATACGAAATACATAGTTCGTGATAGTAACCCTTGTTGACGGAGTCCTCACTCATCAACGTCGAGGTAGTACTTCGACGCCGTCTTGCGGAGGGCGTGTATGAGGTCGTGCTCCTCCTTGGCGGTGGCGAGGCGGTCAACGGCACCTTCTTCTCTGGCCGCCACCACATGCTCCGCCCCGACGAGCTCTTCATCGACGACATGGCACCTCTTGATGTGTGGCAAGATGTGCTTGTTGAGCACATCAAAACCAGCCCAAGGGTTCCGCCTGTCGCTCCGGGCGAGCCGACCGTGGTACAACGCCTGCGCCAACTACCATGGTGGCTGGAGTTGTCAGCCTCTGCATCGTGTCGTGCGTGCTGGCTCGGAGGAGACCCGACGTGGTCCCAGTAGCGTCGCCGACCATTGAGAAGGAAAAAACGCAGAAGAGATGCGGATTGAATTTCTGGTCGGAGACAGAGGAGATCTGAGGGGCTAACCTTGGGAGCTCCTATAGGACGCGCTTTGCGTCAAAATGTCGTCGCCACGCACAGGCGTAGCTCGATCGGGCCGCCCATCGCTACTGCACCGATGGTGAGAAAAGAAAGCAAAAAGGGGAAGGGAGACGCGATGGAAACCCGAACTCGAACCTGCGACCTACAGGTTCGAAGCGCATGCTCCCAGCCACTCCACCTGACTAGCATTGCTTGTAGAAAACAAACACGCACTTTTAATAACTTAGCACAACCGTACAACTAGAATTACACACTGTAGTGAACATCTTAAAACAGATTGTAGAATTTTTTCTGAAAGTGTATATTTTGAAAAAGTGCGACCATTTTTTTCATTTCTGAACATACTTTGTATACAGGAACATATTCTGTACAAAAAGTGTACAGAATATGTACAAAAAGTGTATATTTTTTGTACCTAAAAGCTTTTGTATTTGTGAACAAATTTTGGAAATGGGAACTTTGTTTCAAACAAAATGTTTTTGGTTTTGTGAATAAAACATTAAAAGGTGAACAGTTTCTGAAATGATGCGAACAATTTTTGAAAGCACGAACAATTTTTGAATGTTGAGAACAAATTTTGAAATGGAGAACAAATTTGGAAGCTCGAAAAAAAATTGAAAGCACGAACAATTTTTGAATGTTGAGAACAAATTTTGAAATGGAGAACATATTTGGAAGCTCGAACAATTTTTGAATGTTGAGAACAAATTTTGAAATGGAGAACAAATTTGGAAGCTCGAACAATTTTTGAAAGCACGAACAATTTTTGAATGTTGAGAACAATTTTTGAAATGGAGAACAAATTTGGAAGCGCGAACAATTTTTGAAAGCACGCACAATTTTTGAATGTTGAGAACAAATTTTGAAATGAAGAACAAATTTAGAAGCGCGGATAATTTTTTAAAGCACGAACAATTTTTGAATGTTGAGAACAAATTTTGAAATGGAGAACAAATTTAGAAGCACGAATTTGAAATGGGAAGATTTTTTGAAACTCCCAAACATAATTTGAAATGTGAAAAAAAGAAAACAAAAAGAGAAGAAAAAGGAATTGAAATATGAAATAAAGAAACAGAAAAATGAAGAAAGAAAAGAAAAAAAACAGAAAAAACAACAAAGAAAAAGCAAACAGAAAAAACCAGTGAAAACCCGGTTCAAGAACCTTCTAGAAGGTTCCCAAAACCGTTCAGGAACCCTCCAGAAGGTTCCCAAAACCGGAAGCCGCAGCGCCAGCCCTATCTCCTAACTGGGCCGGCCCAATCTTGATCGCTATCGCTAGCTCTCTGTGCGAAGCCTCGACAAGTCGACGCAACGAGCGTCCAATAGGATTTTCCGCTAACCTTAATCCCATGGTGCCGTGTATATAGCGGCGAAGGGGCCAATTTTCGGGTCGGCCTAAAAAAATTTATGGGCCAGGCCGATATACGGAATCTGTTCCATCCACAAAAATGGCCAAACCCGCATATCGGCCGGTGGCCGGTGGTCTTTTACTCTAATGGGTGCAGTACACAAGAGTTGCTTTCTTTCAATGACGGAGCATAGCCAGGGCAGGTAGTATATGCGGCTCACGGTGGATAATCGCGGGCGCGATGCGCTAGGGCGATCCCGACAGGGCCAGCCCAATAGCGCAGTAGTGGCTCTGTTGTTGTAGCGCCTGACTTTTTTTTCCTTCCAAAAACACGAAAAAACATGATCTTTTTTGGAGAAAGCAAACATTTTAAAAAAAATTAAAAAAATATTTAGAAACACGAACAATTTTTGAAATTTTGAACAGTTTATGAATTCTGAATATTTACTGAAACATGAATCTATTTTCCAAGGGACTTCTGCTCCAACTAGATTGAGCACGAAACGGCAAGGAATTTGATCTAATCACTCTTCTTGCCAGGCTATCTCAGTGGACCAATATAATGGCTTGTGTCGTCAGGGCTCACTCAAGTCGTGTACCTTCAAGCGGTGCAGGAAATTCAGTCTGAAGATGATCTAGATGAAGTGCAGCAGTAGTTGACGATGCTAGATTTGTTTTTAAATTATGAACATTTTTTAAAACATCTACTCCCTCCGTTCGGAATTACTTGTCTCAGAAATGGATGTATCTAGTAGATACATCCACTTCTGCGACAAGTAATTCCGAACGGAGGGAGTACATTTTTAAAAAAATAAACATTTTTAAAATTTCAAACAATTTTTAATATATGGGACATTTTTTAAATTTATGGTTATTAGATAAATAACTAACAGTAAAAAAGAAAACGAAAAACAGAAAAACCTCAGAAACCAGTAAAAGAAACAAAAGGTAAAAAGAAACCGAGTCAGGAGAACCTTCCAGAAGGTCTCCAAATCTGGTTATTAGGCTGCAAAAGTGGTGGCTCACACGGTTAGTAGGCTGGTCCATCTATCGATCTAGGCGTGCGTAGCCTCAACTAGATGGCGACGGCTGTTGCAGGTATGTTGGATTGATGTCCATGCCCTCTCAGCGCTGGTGTCAAGAAAGGAGGAAGCAGCGTGGCGGCAGTTGTACCGTGGTCGAAGATGATGACCTGCTTACGATCGGGTTGCAGATTCTTCATTGCGGGGTCTTGTCTCAAGATTCGGGGTGATGACACGAGCTTCGAGATCTTCTTGCGTTATGATTGTCTTAGGGTACTTTAGGTGTTCATGGTCCTTTGTCTTTGCGTTTCAGTGTAATTGTAAGGTTCGACTACTTTGTACTGATTCGTGATATGAATGATATAATCCTCAAAAAAAAAAAACTATTTTGCTGCAAAATGCGGCATATAGGAAATTCTCATAGCCTGGTTCCTGTTTCCCAAGTTTTTTTTTTGAGTCTAAACACCCTTTACTTTATTAAATAATGTTTATAGGGAGACAATTCAAATCTGGGGGGTTTAAAAGCCACACATGGCGCCCCGGGTCCAGACCAAAAGCATGCTTAGCAAGGCTATGTGCCTTTTGATTGGTTTTCCGTCCTTCAAAGATGACGAAACATTGATGAAAAAGCTCCATCGTCTCTCTAATTTCCTTCACAATAGTTGCATACATTCCACCAATGCCTAGCTTAATATCCTGCACCACATCCTTGGAGTCGGAGGCTACTATCACATGAGATAATGAAATGTCTTGGGCAAGCGCAAGAGCCTCCCGGCAGGCTAGTGCCTCGAGTGCAGCAGGATCAATGATGCCGGCACATTTGATCACAGACGAGCCCAAGTAATTGCCGTCTCCGTCCCTGCACACTGCACTGAATGAGCCTTCATCGTTTGTTCTATTAACAGCTCCGTCAACACGTATTTTTGCAAAGTTCTCCGGTGGCCTCAACCACCTAGGCTTCCTGACACTGGATCGAGTAGCTAGAGTATTCTTCACCACATTTGGCTTACAGTCATTGAGTTCCCGAATGTACTTCATGATGAATTGGTGAGTTGACATCGGACTCTGATAGATGTGCTCGTGTAATGCTTAGCGTCGAGAGAACCAAATGGCCCAAAGAGTAACCAGTACCTGAGTAAACTCCGCCGACGGAAACGTGTCCAGGAGTGAGAATATCCAGCGTTTAGCGTCTGGTTCAGTCGTTTCCGATAGAACCTGAAAGATCTCCGGCGATTGTAATGCCCAAACCGAACGAGCAACATGGCAATGCAGAAGGGAGTGTTCCCAGGAGTCTGTTGCACCGCATAGACTGCAGCTGTCCACCGTTGACATGTTTCGGTGATGTAACACATCCGCCGTCGGGATCGACTGTTGGGCTAGTCTCCAAAGAAAGATCTTAACCTTTGAAGGCACATCTAGTTTCCACAGCTTGGACCACGACTTCTGTTCACCTTCAGAATTTGAAGAATCTGAACGCCCCTCCAACCAAGCTTCTCGGCTGTGTTTTGTTGTGACTACTGTTCCCCAAGTGGTACGTCGCTGGAGCAAATGCACAACAGGCGGGCTACTGCTATTGGAAGCTTCCGTGCAGGACTGCCCTTTTTCTGTGTTTCTCTCTTTTCATTTTGCTATTTTATTTCTTTTTTTGTGTGGTTTATCACGTTTTGTTCTGTTCCTTTTTTTCTTCCTTTTTCATATTTAATCTGTAAATACATCTTTCGAAAATATTAAATTTGTAAAGGTTTAGAATATCATAAAATTAGTGGTCATTTTCTAATTTGTGAACTGTTATATGTTTATAAATTCATGGCATTTTTATAAATTTTAGAATATTTTAAAATTTTATGAGGATTTTTCTGAATTCATGAACATCTCAAATTGTGTATAGTGTGTGAACATATTTGAAATTTTAAAATCGTGTATATTTGTCAAATCAACGAACTACTCCTATTTTCAAATTCTTGAACACCTTTTAAAATCCATGACCTTTTTAAAATTAGCGAACATAGGGAAAAACCAAGCAAGACCCTACCCAGGTGCGTCCATTTGGACGGTTTGCTACGCTGTTGGCTAAGAAAACTAGAAATAAATAATCGACAGAAAAAAAAATGAGTCAGACTGAAGGAGTGCGTGTTTGCCCGCATAGTAACGTGGACTAGGTGCTTTTTTTTTTAGGGTCAAACGTTGCCGTTTATTTAACTTGTGTTCGGAATCTCATCCGACAAAACAGAAAGAACAAAATCCGGAGGGGGGGCAACCAAACCTGACAAAGTTCATCACCCACACCTACTCTAGCAAATTTATGCGCGGCAACATTTGCTGAACGACGTACCCAAGAGATTTTAAACTCCTCGAAAGATCTCAACCTAGCTTTGATCTCCTCCACCAGAGGCCACTAGTAGAAAAAGGGTCAAACGTGAAGCACATTAGTGCCGGTTTGATTTTGGCCCGGTACTAATAGTACCATTAGTGCCGGTTCGAACGGATTTGCATTAATGCCGGTTCGTGTTGAACCTTTAGTACCGGTTAAGTGGCACGAACCGGTACTAAAGGGGTGATGTGGTGGCGTCGGTCGGGGCCCCGATCACCTTTAGTACCGGTTAAGTGGCACGAACCAAGACTAAAGTCTAACCTTTAATACCGGTTCGTGCCATGAACCGGTACTAAAGGGGTCTGACCTATAGTACCGGTTTGTGACACAAACCGGCACTATAGGACAATTTTCAAACTCTACAATTTGGACATGTTTTACAAAAAGTGTAGGGAAAATGTAAAACGGCTATAATTTTTGCATACGATGTCGGAAAAAAATGTATAATATATCAAAAAATTCAGCACGAAAATCCGCATCCGATGGAGATAGCCTACAGCCTATTTGGAATTATTTAGAATCCTCAAATTCCAAAAGGAAAAAAAGATATGGTCAAATAATTTCAGTTTTTTTTTTAAATTTTGGTTAAATCTGGTCAAACTACTTATTCAAGAAGTATTAATGTTACTACATAATTATTCAAGAATATTAGTGTTACTAAATAATTATTTCAATTTTTCGAATTTTGGTCAAATTTGGTCAAACTATGGTCAAACTGTGGTCAAACTGTGGTCAAGAAATATTAGTGTTACTAAATAATTACTGTTTTTTAGAATAATAGTTTCAAACTCAAACGGTGAAATGTGACTTCATGCTCAAGCTAAATTCCTGAGGGTTAATAGGATTAACATCTTACTATTGTGAGGAAAACAACAAGTGTAGACTCGGAAACGAAGGAGAATAGAACCCGAAAGTTAAGCGTGCTCGGGCTAGAGTAGTGAGAGGGATGGGTGACCGGTCGGGAAGTTAGATGATTTGGAATGAATGATCCACACTTGAGCAGTTAAGAGAGGTGATTAGAGACTAAATTATCAAATAATTCAGAAAAATGAAAAATCGAAAAAAATAATCAATTTTTTTCCAAAATTTTCAAAAAAAAACCTTTAGTAACACCAACCGGTACTAAAGGTCCCCCATACCGGGGCGCGAGCTCACGCCACGTGGTGGCACTTTAGCGCCGGTTCGTGCCGAACCGGTACTAAAGGGGGGGGGCTTTAGTGCCCACCCTTTAGTGCCGGTTATGGAACCGGCACTAAAGGCCCTTACGAACTGGCACTAAAGCTCCGTTTTCTACTAGTGGGCCCTGTCGCCGAAAACTCCTTCGCTTGATTCTGCAGGGATTGCATCACTCCTTTGGAATCCAGTTCGACATGGACTCGTTGCACATTCATCTCCAGCGCCACCTCAAGAGCTCGCCTACACGCAAGCAGCTCTGCTGTCTCCGAATCAGACACACCAGGGAAAAGGTGACATACTCCCGCTCTGAACGCGCCCATGCGATCTCGCAACACCGCACCTCCACCCGCCTTGCTTCCAATCTTCGCCGTTGCACCGTCCGAGTTGACCTTGGTCCAGCCCTCGGTTGGCGGTTCCCAGCATTGCGGCGCCGCGCGAGTCTGGTAGTTGCTCACAGTGGGATGTCCCAGCCTCCACTCTTCCATGTGCATCATCACCATGGCCAATATTTCATGTGGAGTCTTGATCCTCTTCCCCTCTCTTGTTTCATTCCTGGCAAGCCAAAGGCCGTACACCGCATGCACCATCGCTTGTTTGGCATCATCGGAGGCTCCCGCCAGCCACTGCAGAAGCCACCGCGCTACTTCCCCATGGGAGACAAGCTAGCATGGTGGGATCGCCACCATATCTCCCAATGCCGAGTGAAGTAACTGCCAAAACAGAACAGAATGTTGGCACGACCAAAAGCGATGGAAAATGGTTTCCTCTCGACCACAAACAGCACAAAATACTCCCGGCTTAATCCTTCTCCGATGTAGCTCTGACCCAACTGCCAATCCATTGGAAAGCAATCTCCATAAGTGTACCTTCGCCTTCCCTGGTGCGTTTGTGTCCCAAAGAGCCATATAGCCTTTATGCTTATGTACAGAGCTAGAAGACTCCGGCCGTCCGGAGCTTGCTCTCACCATGGCCATCTTCAGATGATAGGCAGAGCGCACCGAGAACAATCCATTTTTCGTGTGGTTCCAAGCATGATAATCATCAACACCTAAGCCGCCCACCACGATCTGCAAGATATCGCTCGCATCATCAGGGGAGAACATTTGTAGCACGAGATCTCTGTTCCACTCTTTACCATCGTTCTGAAGAAGGTCAGCGACTCGTGTTACACCAGGCAAATATATCTGACCAAGCGGCTTCATCGAGCCACTCCTCGGGATCCAATTACTGTGGTGTATATTAACTTTGGAGCCATCCCCGATTCGCCAAACCAGCCCCTCTCGAAGAAGGTCCCTCCCGTGCAGAATACTTCGATAAGTGTATGAGACTGTCGACGGGCATGTCGCACTCAAAATAGACTCGTCCTTGAAATAGCGGGCTTTCAGCACTCTCGCTACCAAAGACTCCGGGCATTGCAGCACGCGCCATGCTTGTTTTGCTAGAAGGGCTTGATTGAACGCAACCGGATCACGAAAACCCATTCCTCCGTCCCGCTTAGAGCCTTACGTGCCATCCCACAATCAATTCCCCTACATATAACTAAAGCATTTCTAGACTCAACATCGACCCGGTTTGGCTTGGAGAACCTCTGAGCGATCCGGCTCGATGCCAGCGCTGTCGGGACCCGACTCAATGTCACATCGATCTAGCTCAGTAACACATCATATCACTTTGCGGCCTCACGCACGGTATCCCAACGGTGTCGCCTTACCTTAGCCCGGGACCGTTTAGCCTTTTGGCACACGTATATGATAGTGTCGCTAGCATCCATATGAAAAGGAGCCCGGTGACATGGCTAGTCGTAAACCCAAAGTGGCACAGACTTACGAGGACAGCATCCATGACCCGACATCGAGCGTGTCGGTCATCAACAAATAAGTTCGGGCTGTAGCACTGGGCTAGCAGGACTCCGATAAACCGGGCATGGCGGGCTAACAGGACTCCGGTACTCAATGCGTGACATTTCCCGAAGGGACAGTACCGAGAGCGAAGAAGGACACATGCCGGCCAGCCTAAGTGTTCGGAGCAAGAGCAAGCTACCATGGCTCGATGGAGACACTAGGAGACATTTCCGTAAGAGAGGCTACTAAAGATAAACAACTAGATAGTCGGATCCCACACATACCAAGCATTTCAATCATACACACAATATGCTCGATATGTGCAAATACAACAAGGCATCACAACATGACTCTCGACACAAGTACTTTATTTAAAGGCTCGAGAGAGCCATACATAGCATACACACAAGTACGGGTCACACGACCCACATACAAGTCATACAAGCATACAAGCCACAGCGGAAGTGTTTTGTCTGAGTACAAACAACTAGTAAAATAAAAGAGGCTTGGGTAAGCCTAGCTATACTACATGGTCCTTCACTTGTTCGGGATCACCACAGGCCTTAGTCTACTCATCGATGTCAGCGCTCTCGAAGAACCCGTCGGAAGGGTTTGTGGCATCTTCTGAAAAATGTAAATTAAAGCAACATGAGTACAAAGGTACTCAAAGAAGACTTACATCGGACCCTACATACATGCACATTATCAAGAAGGGTTGGTGGGGTTATTGCAGCAAGCCAGCTTTGACTCATGGCTAAGCTATCCTCGAGACACCAACTTGAAATAGTTTTGCTTTCGAGTCCACTACTCATCACTTCAATACACCACCAAGGATCCACCTCCGTCTTCCTACGGAAGAGCCATCCTCGGCACTCACACTTATCTTGAGGCTTTTAGTAGTATCCATTTACTTGTCTATGAACCTGTATAGGCAACCAAGTAGTCCTTTACATGACGCGCTATTCGAATAGATGATGTTAACCTGCAGGGTGTACTTCTTCATACACGCTCTCACCACTTATCGCCGTTTACGACATGTACTCGGCAACCTTCAAGCGGAAGCCCAGCGTGGGTGTCGGCCACGACCTACCTAGACACCTAAGTCTCTAGTCGGGTTTATCGCCTATTTGGGTTCCATCTATGAGGAGTTCGGCCAAGTCTCGCTCACAGCCCCAAGCGATGTGAACAGGGTTCCCGAGATACCAAGCGGGCATCCGATACACCCGCCACGCGTACCTACCGCATCACAGCCCACCCCTACGGTCACATCCCACGGCCTCCGATGAGCTACAAACACCGAAACTACTTGCAACTCCCGGACGTAAGACTAGGGTGAATAAGAAGCGAGAGGGGTCCATTGGTTTGGGCCCAATGCATGGTAGTAGCTGAATCTTAAATCACACATACAGATCTCGATTAGCAGGGCGGCCTCAATGAAACAACCCACCATGTACTCCTACATGGCCTCTCATCGATACCTTTACCAAATCGTGTTCAACACCTTACTCTCATACCGACTCGATCATTTCACTCTAGCCATCACCCGGATGAACCGGACGACACGACTCTAAGCATAGCAGGCATAGCAAGGTAGGAACAACACAATCATATGGCTCAATCAACTCCTACACATGCTAGTGGGTTTCATCTAATTCTTGTGGCAATGACAGTCATGCAGAGGAAATGGGTTCAACTACCGCAGACACAAAGCAGTTTGAATCGCGTTGTCTTAATGCAGTAAAAGAGAGCAGGAGCAAGAACATGGGATTTTATCGGTATGATCAAATGGTTGGTTGCTTGCCTGACGGGTCGGTGCACGGGTATTGCTCTTCGTCGGGGTTATCACGGTACTCCTCGGGGGCAGAACATGCCGCAGGGAACACCGATACACAAGCATTACCAAACAATATGCAACAATATGATGCATGCATGAGACATGGCATATATGAGTGTGTTGGGCTAATGCAACTAAGACCAGATGAGTTTGAAGCATTTTCAACCAAAGATGCAATTTCCAAACTCATATATGATCATTTAGGGTGCTTTATATTGTTCTGCCATAAACAGCAGATTAGCTTCTGTAAACATGCATGAAACCAGTACAGATGGAAAGATTGGATTTTTCTGATCATTTTTCATATATAATTTGTTTCATTTGGAGCTACGGTTGATTTTATATGAATTTTGAAGTTTGAAACATTTTCTGGAATTTCCTGTGTAAAAATAATTCCAGTAATTAAATTATCACGTCGACACAGCGTCATGATGACGTCAGTGGTCAACGGGCTGGTCAGTTCAAACTGACCAGTGGGTCCCGCATGTCGGTCGCGATTAGTTTAGTTAGGATTTAATTAAAACTAAACTAAGTTAATTAATGTGGGGGCCCACTTGTCGTGACTCAACGGAGTCAACTGGGCCCACCCGTGGTCAAAGTCGAGGTCAAACCCGCGGCGTTTAGCCGCCCGGCGAGCGGCGGCGAAGTGGTTTTGGCGTTCCGGCCACCAAATGGGTCGCGAGGCCACCGGAGTGAAGCCGAGGACGAGCCGCAGCTCTTGGCGAATCTGTTGGGGTCGGGTGGCGGAGTTGGCGCCGGCAGCGACTTTGGCGGCCACCGAGTTCGGGTGAAGGCGAACTCGATGTAGAGTGTCTTGGTGAGTGCGGGAGTGCAGATTAGCTCCAACGCGACGTGGTGAGCGCGATGGACACGGTGAGGTGGCCGGAGGATGGCCGGGAGCACGTCGGCGACGAGGTCCGCGACGGCGCGTGCGGGTGATCTTCGTGCGGTGGCTACACGGCTCGGGAGCGAGGGAGAGAAGGTAGGAGGGGTAGCTGGGCTCACAGAGCGCTCGTAGAGGCCACCGGCGGGGTCGGGGACGAGCTGAGGCGGCGACGGCGGACTCGGGCGAGGTTGGTGCGGTGGACTCGGCCTTGCGAGCACACGGGGCTCAGCTAGCTCGATGAAGTGGACGGCGGCGGAGCTCCTGGACACGGTGGCGCGGCGTGGGGTCGACGGAGAGCGCGGCTATGGCGGTGGTGCGGCGACGGCGGCGTCGGCCATGGCGTGGGAGCGCGAGGGGGACGAGCTGGAAAGGAGAGGGGGCGTCTGGGGGGTGCGGGAGAGAGGGGAGTGATCCCGTCGTGGCATGACGAGGAAGCGGCGAGCGGCGAGCAGTGCGTGGCACCCATGCGGTGCTTCGCCGTCGAGCACCTTGCTGCTGCTCAGTCGGCAAGCTTCATTGGCCTTGGCCAATGGGCTGGGCCGGCCAGTGGGCTGGCTGGTGGGCGGTGGTGGCGCCAGTAAGTTTCCTTCTGTTTTCTTTTTCTATTTTTCTCAGAACTTTGTTGAATTATTAAAATACCTAAAGGTTCTAAAATTCACCAAACTACTCTGGTCCATTGTTGGAATATTTCCAACATGAAACATTTAGATTGGGAATATTTGATCATTTGAAATATTTTATAAATTTTAAATGCCCAAATTCAAATACTTATGATTTAATCCAAAGACCTTAGGATGACCTAGGAAATTGTGCATCACTTTTGGCAGAGGTTACGAACCAAGACAAAAATGATGGACATTTTGAAGGGCATTTCAGGTTCATCGAAAATATTTTTAGTAAACCCTAGTTTGTTTCAGAGGGGTTTGGGGTTCTGCATTCCCATTTCAGGTTTACATTGAAAAAAATAGACATGATGCAACACTCTAATGCAAGAACTAGCTAGGGTGTGACAACTCACCCCACTCAAAAGAATCTCGTCCCGAGATTTAGGTTCCTCCGGAAAGAAGGCGGGTACTCAAGTCGAAGGCGATCCTCCCTTTCCCAAGTAGCTTCCTTCTCGAAATGGTGCGACCATTGAACCTTGAAAACTTGATATTATGCCGTCGAGTGGTGCGCTCGGCTTGATCGAGATCTGAACGGGTATTCTCGATATGTGAGATCATCTTGAAGATAAAGCGTTTACGTGGTCCACCACGGATAGGATCCGAGAAGCAACGCTGAGTTGAGAAGCGTGGAAGACATCGTGGACTTTGGAGAGATGCGGAGGTAGTTCAATTGGTAGGCAACTTCTCCTCGTTTGGCAAGAATGCGAAAGGGTCCAATGTAGCGAGGAGCCAATTTGCCTTTGATACCGGCGATGGGTTCCCTTCAAAGGAGTAACCGAAGGTAAGCCTTCTCGTCAACCTCGTAAGTCATAGCCTTATGTTTTCGGTCATATTGACTCTTTTGGCGAGATTGGGCTGTTTTCAACTTTTCACGAATGATGCGAACTTGCTCTTACGCTTCTGGATCATATCCGGCCAAAGAATTGTCTTTCCCGGTTTCGACCAGTTAAGAGGTGTTCGACACCTTCGTCCATAGAGAACTTCAAAAGGTGCTTTGCCCAAGCTAGATTGATAGCTGTTGTTATAAGCAAATTCGGCAAATGGAAGGCATTTCTCCCAATCCATTCGAACGAGATAATGAAGCTCGAAGCATGTCTTCTAGGATTTGGTTGACGCGTTCTATTTGACCACTTGATTGAGGGTGGCGGTGCTAAAGGAAAGATGGGTTCCCATAGCGTTTTGGAAACTTTCCCAAAATCGAGAGGTAAAGAGACTTCCTCGATCCGAGTTAATTTCAATGGAACACCATGAAGAGACACTATTAGGAGATGTACAAGTCTGCTAGCTGACTAGCGGTTATACTCTCATGAACAGGTAAGAAATGGGCTACTTTGGAGAGGCGGCCGATAACGACAAAGATAGCATTATTCCCTCTCTTGGTCCCAGGAAAACCGGTGATGAAGTCCATCTTGATTTTATCCCATTTCCATTCGTGAATAGCTAGGGGTTGAAGGGTGCGGCGAGGCCGTTGATGCTCTGCTTTTACACGACAGAGCGTCGCGATTAGCAACAAATTGAGCAATGTCTCTCTTCATCCTAGTCCACCGAACCTCTGGCGTAGGTCTGATACATTTTAGTGCCACCGGATGAATGGTGAGAGGAGATTCATGAGCTTCTTTAAGGATCAATCGCCGCAGGTTTCGTACTTTAGGAACCACTAGGCGGTTTCAAGTATCGACTCCTTGATCATCAACGGAGAAACAATCCGCAACTCCTTTCTTGATGTTTCTTTTGATGCGGAAATTCCGGATCTACCTTTTGGGCTTTGATGATCTGATCCATAAGGAAGGTTTAGCCACCAAGGTGGAAAGGAATCCTCGAGGAACAATGTGAAGGTTAAGCTTCGAAATTCCTCGTGGAGAAGTGGTTGACTTTGTTGCAACATTAGGTTGTTGCAATAAGATTCTGACTTAGCGCATCAGCCATGACATTGGCCTTTCCGGGGTATAAGTTATCCCTAAGTCGAAATCTGTGATCAACTCAACCCAACGTCTTTGCACGAGATTCAAATCTGGTTGGGTGAATATGTACTTCAGACTTTGGTGATCGGTGTAGATTTATAGCGATTACCAAGAAGGTAATGTCGCCAGGTTTTGAGTGCATGGACTACATTTGCAAGCTCTAGATCGTGAGTAGGATAGTTTTCCTCATGTGGGTGTAATTGCCGTGAAGCATAAGCAATTACGTGTCGATCTTGCATGAGAATACAGCCTAGTCCTTGTCGCGAGGTCGCAATAGATAACAAAGTCCTTAGAAATCTGGTGGTACCAACACGGGAGCGAAGTTAAACGTCTTTTCGGTTCCTCGAAGCTGTGCTCACATTGTGGAGTCCACTCGAACTTTTATCCTTCTTGAGGAGTTCGGTTAGAGGTTTAGCAACTTTGGAGAAGTTCTCGACAAAGCGGCGACAATAGCTCGCTAAGCCAAGGAAACTCGAACTTGCTTGACCGACTCGGTGGAGTCCAATTAAGGGCGGCTTGAACTTCGCTCGGGATTGACAGCAATACCTTTACCGAAATTACATGTCCTAGATAGGTCACTTCTGGCAGCCAAAATTCGCATTTAGAAAACTTGGCATAAAGGCGATGCTCTCGAAGTTTCATCAACACTAGCCTCAGATGTTCGGCATGTTCTACCTCGTTCTTGGAGTAGATGAGTATGTCATCGAGGTAAACCACGACGAATTTATCCAAATACTCCATGAAGATTGAGTTCATTAACCAGGAGAAGGTGGCTAGAGCATTGGTTAAACCGAAGGACATGACGGTGTACTCGTATTGGCCGTAACGAGTAACAAAGGCCGTTTTGGGAATGTCCCGTTTGGATTTTGATTTGATGGTAGCCTAACCTCAAATCCATCTTAGAAAGGCGAGGATCCTGCGAGCTGATCATACGGATCATTGATCCCGGGAGCGGATACTTGTTCTTAATTGTGACCAAGTTGGCGGGTCGATAATCTACAACCATCCGTCCGTACCATCCTTCTTCTTGTGAAGAGGACGCGGCAAGCCAAGGAGATGAACTAGGGCGGATGAAACCCTTTTCAAGGACTCATCGAGTTGTTTCTTAAGTTCGGCTAGTTCTAGGGTGCCATCTTATAGGGTCTTCTAGAGATTGGGGCAGTTCTGGAATGAGGTCTATCACGAATTCAACATCTCCGTCGGTGGGACACCGGCAATTCTTCTGAAAGACATCCGAAAGTCACGGACTACGGAGCGTCTTGAGGTCCGCAATGGACCGCATTGAGAGAATATAGTTGGCGCTTGGATATTGGGTCAAGACATTGACTATCTTTCCCGAGGGTGCGTAAGTTGAGCAGTCCTAGTGAAACAATCAATCTTGGCATGATGGGCTGACATCCACCCATACCCAAGATGATATTTATGTCCGAAGATTTGAGAGCTATCAGCGATGCAAGGAAAACAAGTCTGTCGACCTGAATTTCATTTCCATGGCTTACTCTAGAGGTTTGCCATCTAGAACCCGGAGTAAAAATTTCCATGGTGGAAGGCATGTCACGAAATGCGATGTTATGCAAGCGAGCATAGTTTTCGGATATGAATGAATGAGATGCTCGATGTCGAAAAGAATGGATGCGGGTGGCAATTAACAAGAAGCGTGCCGAGCACGGCGTTGGGATCCTCTTGGGCCTCTTCACCGAGACACAATTAACATGGCCACGTCGCGGTGGTGGCGGCAGCATAGAACACCTTTCCTGCTGACTTGCCACGGCCAACAGCTTTTGCAGGCTGGTTGGGGTTGGTCTGAGGACAATCGCGCATGTAGTGGCCTGATTCCCCACACTTGAAGCACGTCATGGGGCTGGCGCGTAGAGGAGCGTTGTTGGTTGGCCCACCATAGGGCTTAGCTGGTGCATCTTCTTTGAAGCTGGCGAGGCGCTGGAAGGATGGCCTCGGTGTGAATCTGGTGGCGAGGCGGATAGGCACCCACACACGGCGCTTCGTGGTCGGCACGGATGAGGAACCCATATCACGACCATGCTTGCGTGTTGCTTCGAAATCGGTCTGACCCGTTTCAGCGCTGATGGCTTTGTTAACAAGCTTCTGGAAAGAGGTGCACTCATGCAGGCGGAGATCTCGGCGAAGTTCGGGGCTAAGTCCTTGCGGAACCTTGCCTGTTTCTTGGCGTCAGTGGAGACCTCTTCAGTTGCATAGCGTGCGAGGTTACCAAGCTCTCTACTGTAGGCGTCCACGGAGAGACGACCTTGGGTGAAACTGCAGAACTCCTCACGTTTATTTATCCATGAGACCCTCCGAATGTGATGTTCACGGAAAGCCTCGCTGAATTCTGCCCAAGTAGTGACACGGCCAGCTGGGCGCATAGCCATATAATTCTCCCACGGAGATCAAGGGGCCTTCAAGATGATATGCAGCAAAGGTGACCTTGTCACCTCGGCTACCAAAGCGAGCGCAACTTGTGAGTAATCTTTGCGAAGCCGGTCATCGGCGTCGAGAGGCTCGGCGGAGTGGTGGAAGGTAGGTGGATGTAACTTGATGAAGTCACCGGCGACACCAAGTTATTTCTCGATGATGTGCTGTGTTCTGCTCGATACGCTCCAACAAAACGGTTGGTCTCCGTTTGTTTCTCTCGACCTCGGCATAACCCGGCGAGAGAAGGAGGGTGAGGCAGGTTTGCTTCTCCAACTCTGCTACCTTCGGCCTGCTCTGGCGGAGCAGGGTTGTTGCGGGTGTTAACCATCCTAGGAAAACAAGACAAGTATTTAGTCCAGGATGGCAAGATTCTGACATAGAAATGTAGAATGTAATGGATAACTTGGAATGCAAGATGATCATCCGTATGACATGATAGATACAGAAACTGCTTCTTTATTCCATTGTCATACACACCATACAAGGTTTAGTACAAGACCAAACAAAGTTCTACTATGGTGAAAGGAAGATTACATCTCGTCGGAGGCATACCAAGCTCCTATACATTATTTTTCTTACACCTCCGGAATTAGTACACACTAAGTCATATTCCACGAGCCACGCAGGACGGTGGAAATGCAACCATTACAATACTAGTGGGACTACTACTAACTCAGACGTCTCCGTAGTAGTTCTCATAGAAGTCTCCTCCGTATCCTGGGAGTTCAACGTGATCGTCCGGAAACAGACGGTCCTGGGGAGCCTGTGGACCATAAGGGCAAGGGTGAGGTCTTGGACCAGCGAGCGGTGGCTCATGGGACCACGAGGTGCGGTGATGCCCCCACATCACGCCAATCCATCATGTCCGTGAGAGCAGATCTAACAGGATCTGGTCTCTCATATCCATATATCCGGCTTGAACAGCCGGTGCAAAAGCGAGTCAAAGTGGCCCGAAGATCGGCCGCAGGCGTTGAAGACTCCATCCTCAAGGCCCGACTCTCTCGGTCCTTGTCCTCGAGCAACTTCGGCGGTGGTGCGGGTTAGTGAGTCCTCTGATCGGAATCGGCATAGATAGCCCGAGATAACCAAACGCTCCAGAAGTGAACCCGGCATATCTGGGAAGTCGGTGTTGCGAAGCGAGCGATCTGACTCGCATAATGGTCATCATAGAATATGCAGCATCTTGCACCGCCATATCAATAGTAACACCAAGCCCATAGGAGCTGTGAAGGGCCTCGGTGGAACCAGGATAAGAGGGAAACACCACGACGGTGCGTAGATATCGGCTTTGATTAAAGTCTCGACTTCGCTCTTCAATCGTGTATTCGGGTACCAGCGGTATCCCGCTTGATCATAACCGAACTAGCATGGCTGTATGACCGGTCACACCGATGCATCTCGGTCGATTTAACCACTTGATTTTGGTCACGAGTGGCCATCTGGAAGCATAACCACAATGCAAAGACATTAGAATTTCTAGCAGAATTTGGACAGCATAACGACTGTAAATGTTCAAAAGGGATCTGAGACAATTTACAAGGAATTGCATAGCCACTCAACATTATCATATCAAGGTTCTGGGTCCAACTTAGTAACATAACAGGATAATAAAACTGAACCAGGCTTGTAACCATCAAACCTACAAGGTACTACTGATTAGTAACACGTGAACCTAATAGAGAGGACAGATCCTAATCCTTAAACCCCCGGTGGAAGAATGGACTGACTCAGATCAGAATGCCATGAGGTAAAGGAGTAAAAAGAGCCTTACGTACCATCCCACAATCAATTCCCCTACATATAACTAAAGCATTTCTAGACTCAACATCGACCAGTTTGGCTTGGAGAACCTACAGGCAGTCCGGCTCTGATGCCAACGCTGACAGA
This sequence comes from Aegilops speltoides, assembly GCA_021437245.1. Classification (NCBI taxonomy): domain Eukaryota; kingdom Viridiplantae; phylum Streptophyta; class Magnoliopsida; order Poales; family Poaceae; genus Aegilops; species Aegilops speltoides. The sequence continues at coordinate 173,531,210 of CM038147.1, read as the reverse complement.
CCCGACTCAATGTCACATCGATCTAGCACAGTAACACATCATATCACTTTGCGGCCTCACGCACGGTATCCCAACGGTGTCGCCTTACCTTAGCCCGGGACCGTTTAGCGCTTTTGGCACACGTATATGATAGTGTCGCTAGCATCCATATGAAAAGGAGCCCGGCCGACATGGCTAGTCGTAAACCCAAAGTGGCACAGACTTACGAGGACAGCATCCATGACCCGAAGATCGAGCGTGTCGGTCATCAACAAATAAGTTCGGGCTGTAGCACTTTGGGCTAGCAGACTCCGATAAACCGGGCTGTGGCGGGCTAACGGGACTCCGTACTCAATGCGTGACATTTCCCGAAGGGACAGACACGAGAGCGAAGAAGGACACATGCCGCCAGCCTAAGTGTTCGGAGCAGTAGCAAGCTACCATGGCTCGATGGAGACACTAGGAGACATTTCCGTAAGAGAGGCTACTAAAGATAAACAACTAGATAGTCGGATCCCACACATACCAAGCATTTCAATCATACACACAATATGCTCGATATGTGCAAATACAACAAGGCATCACAACATGACTCTCGACACAAGTACTTTATTTAAAGGCTCGAGAGAGCCATACATAGCATACACACAAGTACGGGTCACACGGCCCACATACAAGTCATACAAGCATACAAGCCACAGCGGAAGTGTTTTGTCCGAGTACGCATAACTAGTAAAATAAAAGAGGCTTGGGTAAGCCTAGCTATACTACATGGTCCTTCACTTGCTCAGGATCACCACCTGGGCCTTAGTCTACTCATCGATGTCAACGTCTACGAAGAACCCGTCGGAAGGGTTTGTGGCATCTTCTGAAAAATGTAAATTAAAGCAACATGAGTACAAAGGTACTCAAAGAAGACTTACATCGACCCTACATACATGCACATTATCAAGAAGGGTTGGTGGGGTTATTGCAGACAAGCCAGCTTTGACTCATGGCTAAGCTATCCTCTGAGACACCAACTTGAAATAGTTTTGCTTTTCGAGTCCACTACTCATCACTTCAATACACCACCAAGGATCCACCTCCGTCTTCCTACGGAAGAGCCATCCTCGGCACTCACACTTATCTTGAGGCTTTTAGTAGTATCCATTTACTTGTCTATGAGCTGTATAGGCAACCAAGTAGTCCTTTACATGACGCGCTATTCGAATAGATGATGTTAACCTGCGGGTGTACTTCTTCATACACGCTCTCACCACTTATCGCCGTTTACGACATGTACTCGGCAACCTTCAAGCGGAAGCCCAGCGTGGGTGTCGGCCACGACCTACCTAGACACCTAAGTCTCTAGTCCGGGTTTATCGCCTATTTGGGTTCCATCTATGAGGAGTTCGGCGAAGTCTCGCTCACAGCCCCAAGCGATGTGAGCAGGGTTCCCGAGATACCAAGCGGGCATCCGTACACCCGCCACGTACCTACCGCATCACAGCCCACCCCTACGGTCGGCGCTGTCCACGGCCTCCATGAGGCTACAAACACGAAACTACTTGCAACTCACAGACGAAAGACTAGGGTGAATAAGAAGCCGAGAGGGTCCATTGGTTTGGGCCCAATGCATGGTAGTAGCTGAATCTTAAATCACACATACAGATCTCGATGCTTAAGGACGGCCTCAATGAAACAACCCACCATGTACTCCTACATGGCCTCTCATCGATACCTTTACCAAATCGTGTTCAACACCTTACTCTCATACCGACTCGATCATTTCACTCTAGCCATCACCCGGATGAACCGGACTGACACGACTCTAAGCATAGCAGGCATAGCAAGGTAGGAACAACACAATCATATGGCTCAATCAACTCCTACACATGCTAGTGGGTTTCATCTAATTCTTGTGGCAATGACAGTCATGCAGAGGAAATGGGTTCAACTACCGCAGACACACAGCAGTTTGAATCGCGTTGTCTTAATGCGATAAAAGAGAGCAGGAGCAAGAACATGGGATTTTATCGGTATGATCAAATGGTTGGTTGCTTGCTGACGGGTCGGTGCAGGTATTGCTCTTCGTCGGGGTTATCACGGTACTCCTCGGGCGTAACACGCCGAGGAACACCGATACACAAGCATTACCAAACAATATGCAACAATATGATGCATGCATGAGACATGGCATATATGAGTGTGTTGGGCTAATGCAACTAAGACCAGATGAGTTTGAAGCATTTTGAACCAAAGATGCAATTTCCAAACTCATATATGATCATTTAGGGTGCTTTATATTGTTCTGCCATAAACAGCAGATTAGCTTCTGTAAACATGCATGAAACCAGTACAGATGGAAAGATTGGATTTTTCTGATCATTTTTCATATATAATTTGTTTCATTTGGAGCTACGGTTGATTTTATATGAATTTTTGAAGTTTGAAACATTTTCTGGAATTTCCTGTGTAAAAATAATTCCAGTAATTAAATTACTGCGTCAGCACCGCGTCATGATGATGTCAGTGGTCAATGGGCTGGTCAGTTCAAACTGACCAGTGGGTCCCGCATGTCAGTGCGATTAGTTTAGTTAGGATTTAATTAAAACTAAACTAAGTTAATTAACAGGGCTGGGCCCACTTGTCAGCGACTCAACGGAGTCAACCTGGGCCCACCCGTGGTCAAAGTCGGGGTCAAACCCGCCGGCGTTTAGCCGCCGGCGAGCCCGACGCGGCGGCGAGAGTGGTTTTGGCCGTTCCGGCCACCAAATGGGTCGCGGAGGCCACCGGAGTGAAGCTGAGGACGAGCCGCAGCTCTTGGCGGAGTCTGTTGGGGTCGGGGTGGCCGGAGTTGGCGCCGGCGGCGACTTTGGCGGCCACCGGAGTTGGTGGCGAACTCGAGGTAGAGTGTCTTGCGAGGTGCGGGAGTGCAGTTAGCTCCAACGCGACGTGGTGGCGCGATGGACACGCAGTGAGGTGGCGGAGGATGGCGGGAAACACGTCGGCGGCGAGGTCCGGCACGCGCGTCTGGGGTGATCTTCGTGCGGTGGCTACACGGCTCGGGAGCGAGGGAGAGAAGGTAGGAGGGTAGCTGGGCTCACAGAGCGCCGTAGAGGCCACCGGCGGGTCGGGACGAAGCTGAGGCGGCGACGGCGTTGAAGGGATCTCCGCGACGGCGGACTCGGGCGAGGTTGGTGCGGTGGACTCGGCCTTGCGAGCACTGCTGGGCTCAGCTAGCTCGATGAAGTGGACGGCGGCGAGCTCTGGACACGGTGGCGCGGCGTGGGGTCGACGGAGAGCGCGGCTATGGCGGTGGTCTGGCGGCAGCGGCGTCGGCCATGGCGTGGGAGCGCGAGGGGGACGAGCTGGAAAGGAGAGGGGGCGTCTGGGGTGCGGTAGAGAGAGGGGGAGTGATCCCCGTCGTGGCATGACGAGGAAGCGGCGAGGCGGCGAGTCGCGTGGCACCCATGCGGTGCTTCGCCGTCGAGCACCTTGCTGCTGCTGGTCGACAAGCAGCTCATTGGCCTTGGCGCTGGCTGGGCCGGCCAGTGGGCTGGCTGGTGGGCGTGGTGGCGCCAGTAAGTTTCCTTCCTGTTTTTCTTTTTCTATTTTTCTGTAACTTTGTTGAATTATTAAAAATACCTAAAAGGTTCTAAAATTCACCAAACTACTCCTGGTCCATTGTTGGAATATTTCCAACATGAAACATTTTAGATTGGGAATATTTGGTCATTTGAAATATTTTATAAATTTTAAATGCCCAAATTCAAATATTTATGATTTAATCCAAAGACCTTAGGATGACCTAGGAAATTGTGCATCACTTTTGGCAGAGGTTCTGAACCAAGACAAAAATGATGGACATTTTGGAAGGGCATTTCAGGTCCATCGCAAATATTTTTAGTAAACCCTTGTTTGTTTCAGAGGGGGCTGGGGGTTCTGTCATTCCCATTTCAGGTTTCTGTTGAAAAAAATAGACATGATGCAACACTCTAATGCAAGAACTAGCTAGGGTGTGACAGCTGTCATCCGCAAATAAAAGATGTGTGATATGGGGGCCAGTGCCCCCAAAAGTTACACCCTTCAGCTTATTTTTAGATTGTGCTTTCCTCAACAACGCAGAAAACCCCTCAACACAGAATAAGAATAGATATGGTGATAGAGGGTCACCCTGCCGCAGCCCCCGGGATGGAAAGAAGCGCCTAGAGCAGGCACCATTCAGCTTAACTGAGAAGCTCGCAGTTGTCACACAGCGCATTATCATTGCTGTCCATTCCGGAGCAAAACCGAAACTATCCAACATCCGTTGAAGAAACTCCCATTCCACTCGATCATAGGCTTTCATCATGTCAAGCTTGACCGCACAAAGATGCTTTTTCCTCTTCCTACGAATGGCATGCACATACTTGAAGGAAATATGCCCTAGAGGCAATAATAAAGTTATTATTTATTTCCTCATATCATGATAAATGTTTATTATTCATGCTAGAATTGTATTAACCGGAAACATGATACATGTGTGAATACATAGACAAACATATAGTCACTAGTATGCCTCTACTTGACTAGCTCATTAATCAAAGATGGTTATGTTTCCTAACCATAGACATGTGTTGTCATTTGATTAATGAGATCACATCGTTAGGAGAATGATGTGATTGACATGACCCATCCCATTAGCTTAGCACTTGATCATTTAGTATTCTGCTATTGCTTCCTTCATGACTTATACATGTTCCTGTAACTATGAGGATTGTGTAACTCCGTTTACGGAAGAACACTTTGGGTACTACCAAACGTCACAACGTGCTCGGGTGATTATAAAGGAGTACTACAGGTGTTTCAAGGTACATGTTGAGTTAGCATAATTGAGATTAGGTTTTGTCATCCGATTGTCGGAGAGGTATCTCGGGCCCTCTCGGTAATACTCATCACCTAAGCCTTGCAAGCATGTAACTAATGAGTTAGTTATGAGATGATGTATTACGGAACGAGTAAAGAGACTTGCGATAACGAGATTGAACTAGGTATTGGATACCGACGATCAAATCTCGGGCAAGTAACATACCGATGACAAAGGAACAACGTATGTTGTTGTGCGGTTTGACCGATAAAGATCTTCGTAGAATATGTAGGAACCAATATGGGCATCCAGGTCCCGCTATTGGTTATTGACCGAGACGTGTCTCGGTCATGTCTACATTATTCTCGAACCGTAGGGTCCGCACGCTTAAGGTTTTGATGATGTTTTATTATGAGTTTATGAGTTTTGATGTACGAAGGAGTTCGAGTCCCGGATGAGATCGGGGACATGACGAGGAGTCTCGAAATGGTCGAGACATAAAGATCGATATATTGGGCGACTATATTCGGAGTTCGGAAAGGTTCCGAGTCATTCGGTATTTATCGAGTACCGGAGAGTTACGGAATTCGCCGGGAGAAGTATTGGGCCTTATTGGGCCCTGCGGGAAAGAGAGAGGGGCTGCCTAGGGCAGGCCGCGCCCCCCCAAGTCCTAGTCCGAATTGGACTAGGGGGAGGGGCCGCACCCCCTCCTTCCTTCCCTTCTCTCTTCCCCTTCCTAGTCTCCTACTCTTACTACATGGAAGGATCCCTAGTTGGACTAGGAAAGGGGGAATCCTACTCCCGGTGGGAGTAGGACTCCCCTATGGCGCGCCTCCTCTCTATGCTGGCCTCCTCCTCCCCCCTCCTTTATGTACGGGGGCGGGGGGCACCCTAGACACACAAGTTGATCATTGAGATCGTTTCTTAGCCGTGTGCGGTGCCCCCCTCCACGATATTACACCTCGGTCATATTGTAGCGGTGCTTAGGCGAAACCCTACGACAGGAGAACATCAAGATCGTCACCACGCCGTCGTGCTGACCGAACTCCCCCCGCGCCTCTGCTGGATCGGAGATCGGGGTGCGTCATCGAGCTGTACGTGTGTCAAGAACTCAGAGGTGCCGGAGTAACGGTGCTTGGATCGGTTGGACCGGGAGGACGTCGACTACTTGCTCTCGTTGTGTCAACGCTTCCGCTTCGTCTCACGAGTGCGTAGACAACACTCTCCCTCTCGTTGCTATGCATCACCATGATCTTGCGTGTGCGTAGGAAATGTTTTGAAATTACTATGTTTCCCAACAAAGGCATCCGAGCCTAGGTTTTATGGTTTGATGTTATATGCACGAGTAGAACACAAGTGAGTTGTGGACGATATAAGTCATACTTGCCTACCAAAGATGTCATACTTTGGTTCAGCGGTATTGTTGGATGAAGCGGCCGGACCGACATTACGTGACGCTTACGCGAGACTGGTTTTACCGCCGTGCTTTGCACACGGTGACTAGCGGTGTCTGTTTCTCCAACTTTAGTTGAACCGAGTGTGGCTACGCCCGTCCTTGTGAAGGTTAAAACGGAGTCTATTTGACAAACTATCGTTGTGGTTTTGATGCGTAGGTGAGATTGGTTCTTGCTTAAGCCCGTAGCAGCCACGTAAAATTTGCAACAACAAAGTAGAGGACGTCTAACTTGTTTTTGCAGGGCATGTTGTGATGTGATATGGCCAAGATGTGATGCTATATTTTATTGTATGAAATGATCATGTTTTGTAACCGGTTATCGGCAATGGCAGAGCCATATGGTTGTCGCTTTATTGTATGAAATGCAAGCATACAGTAATTGCTTTACTTTATCACTAAGCGGTAGCAATAGTCGTAGAAGCAATAGATGGCGTGGCGACAACGATGCTACGATGGAGATCAAGGTATCGCGCGGTGACGATGGTGATCACGATGGTGCTTGAAGATGGAGATCACAAGCACAAGATGATGATGGCCATATCATATCACTTATATTGATTGCATGTGATGTTTATCCTTTATGCATCTTATCTTGCTTTGATTGACGGTAGCATTTTAAGATGATCTCTCACTAATTATCAAGAAGTGTTCTCCCGAGTATGCACCGTTGCGAAAGTTCTTCGTCTTTGAGACACCACGTGATGATCGGGTGTGATAGGCTCTACGTTCAAATACAACGGGTGCAAAACAGTTGCACACGCGGAATACTCAGGTTATACTTGACGAGCCTAGCATATACAGATATGGCCTCGGAACACGGAGACCGAAAGGTCGAGCGTGAATCATATAGTAGATATGATCAACACAAAGATGTTCACCATTGAAACTACTCCATCTCACGTGATGATCGGACATGGTTTAGTTGATTTGGATCACGTGATCACTTAGATGACTAGAGAGATGTCTGTCTAAGTGGGAGTTCTTAAGTAATATGATTAATTGAACTTAAATTTATCATGAACTTAGTACCTGATAGTATTTTGCTTGTCTATGTTTGTTTGTAGATAGATGGCTCGTCTTTTGTTCCGTTGAATTTTAATGCGTTCCTTGAGAAAGCAAAGTTGAAAGATGATGGTAGCAATTACACGGATCGGGTCCGTAACTCGAGGATTATCCTCTTTGCTGCACGTAAGAGTTACGTCCCCGAAGCACCGCTGGGTGCCGAACTGCTTCGCTGATGCAACCGACGACGTTAAGAACGTCTGGCGAGCAAAGTGATGACTACTCTATAGTTCAGATGTGCCATGCTTTACGGCTTAGAACCGGGTCTTCAACGACGTTTTGAACGTCATGGAGCATATGAGATGTTCCAGAGTTGAAGTTAATATTTCAAGCAAATGCCCGGATTGAGAGATATGAAGTCTCCAATAAGTTCTATAGCTGCAAGATGGAGGAGAACAGTTACATCGGTGAGCATATACTCAAAATGTCCGGGTATAATAATCACTTGATTCAAGCGGGAGTTAATCTTCCGGATGATAGCGTCATTGACAGAATTCTCCAATCATCGCCACCAAGCTACAAGAGCTTTGTGATGAACTATAATATGCAAGGGATGAACAAGACTATTCCCGAGCTCTTTGCGATCTTTGAAAGCGCAGAGGTAGAAATCAAGAAGGAGCATCAAGTGTTGATGGTCAACAAGACCACTAGTTTCAAGAAGAAGGGCAAAGGGAAGAAGAAGGAACTTCAAAAGAACAGCAAACAAGTTCTGCTCAAGAGAAGAAACCCAAGTCGGACCTAAGCTCAAATCGAGTGCTTCTACCGCAAGCGACTAGACATCGAAGCGGAACTGCCCCAAGTATTTGGCGGATAAGAAGGATGGCAAAGTGAACAAAGGTATATGTGATATACATGTTATTGATGTGTACCTTACTAATGCTCGCAGATAGCACTGGGTATTTGATATCGGTTCTGTTGCTAACATTTGCAACTCAAAGCAGGACTACGGATTAGCGAAGATTAGCTAAGGACGAGGTGATGATGCGCGTGGAAATGGTTCCAAAGTCAATGTGATCGCGATCGGCACGCTACCTCTACATCTACCATCGGGATTAGTATTAGACCTGAATAATTGTTATTTGGTGCCGCGTTGAGCATGAACATTATATCTGGATCTTGTTTGATGCGAGACGGTTATTCATTTAAATCGAGAGAATAATGGTTGTTCTATTTATATGAGTAATATCTTTTATGGTCATGCACCCTTGAAGAGTGGTCTATTTTATTGAATCTCGATAGTAGTGATACACATATTCATAATGTTGAAGCCAAAAGATGCAGAGTTGATAATGATAGTGCAACATATTTGTGGCACTTGCCGTTTAGGTCATATCGGTATAAAACGCATGAAGAAACTCCATCTTGATGGACTTTTGGAATCACTTGATTATGAATCACTTGGTACTTATGAACCGTGCCTCATGGGCAAGATGACCAAAACACCGTTCTCGGTTCTATGGAGAGAGCAATAGATTTGTTGGAAATCATACATTACAGATGTATGTGGCCCGATGAATGTTGAGGCTCGTGGCGGATATCGTTATTTTCTCACCTTCACAGATGATTTGAGCAGATATGGGTATATCTACTTGATGAAACACAAGTCTGAAACATTTGAAAAGTTCAAAGAATTTCAGAGTGAAGTAGAAAATCATCGTAACAAGAAAATAAAGTTTCTACGATCTGATCGTGGAGGAGAATATTTGAGTTACGAGTTTGGTTTACATTTGAAACAATGTGGAATAGTTTAAGAACTCACGCCACCGAACACCACAACGAAATGGTGTGTCCGAACGTCAGAATCGTACTTTACTTGATATGGTGCGATCTATGATGTCTCTTACCGATTTACCGCTATCGCTTTTGGGGTTATGCTTTAGAGACGGCCGCATTCACGTTAAATAGGGCACCATCAAAATCCATTGAGACGACGCCTTATGAACTGTGGTTTGGCAAGAAACCAAAGTTGTCGTTTCTCAAAGTTTGGGGCTGCGATGCTTATGTGAAGAAACTTCAACCGGATAAGCTCGAACCCAAATCGAGAAATGTGTTCATAGGATACCCAAAGGAGACTATTGGGTACACCTTCTATCACAGATCCGAGGGCAAGATTTTCGTTGCTAAATTCGGATCCTTTCTAGAGAAGGAGTTTCTCTCGAAAGAAGTGAGTGGGAGGAAAGTAGAACTTGATGAGATAATTGTATCTACTCCTTATTGGAAAGTAGTTCATCACAAGAACCGGTTCTGTGACGACTACACCAATTAGTGAGGAAGCTAATGATATTGATCATGAAACTTGGATCAAGTTTCTCTTGAACCTCATAGGTCTACGAGATAAGATCCGCACTGAGTGGTACGGAAATCCTATTCGGAAGTCATGTTACTTGACCATGATGAACCTACGAACTATGAGGAAGCGATGATGAGCCCAGATTCCATAAAATGGCTAGAGGCCATGAAATCGAGATAGGATCCATGTATGAAAACAAAGTATGGACTTTGGTTGACTTGCCGATGATCGGCAAGCCATTGAGAATAAATGGATCTTTAAGAAGAAGACCGACGCGATGGTAATGTTCTCGTCTACAAAGCTCGACTTATTGCGAAAGGTTTTCGACAAGTTCAAGGGGTTGACTACGATGAGACTTTCTCACCGTGGCGATGCTTAAGTCTATCCGAATCATGTTGGCTATTGCTGCATTTCATGATTATGAAATTTGGCAAATGGATGTCAAGACTGCATTCTTGAATGGATTTCTAGAAGAAGAGTTGTATATGATGCAGCCTGAAGGTTTTGTTGATCCAAAAGGTGCTGACAAAGTGTGCAAGCTCAACGTTCCATTTATGGACTGGTGCAAGCATCTCGGAGTTGGAATAAACGCTTTGACAGTGTGATCAAAGCATATGGTTTTATCTGAGACTTTTGGAGAAGCTTCAGATTTACAAGAAAGTGAGTGGGAGCTCAGAGCATTTCTAGTTTTATAAGTTGATGACATATTATTAATTGGAAATGATATAGAATTTCTGGATAGCATAAAGGGATACTTGAATAAAAGTTTTTCAATGAAAGACCTCGGTGAAGCTGCTTACATATTGGGCATCAAAATCTATAGAGATAGATCAAGGCGCTTAATAGGACTTTCACAAAGCACATACCTTGACAAAATTTTGAAAAAGTTCAAAATGGATCGAGCAAAGAAAGGATTCTTGCACTGCTACAAGGTGTGAAGTTGAGTCGAACTCAATGCCCGACCACAAAGCAGAAGATAGAGAGAAATGAAAGAAGTTCCTATGCTTCAGCCATAGGCTCTATCATGTATGCAATGCTGTGTACCGGACTGACGTATGCTTAGCAATAAGTTTGGCGGTAGGTACCAAAGTAATCCAGAGTGGATCATCGGACAGCGGTCAAAAACATCTGAAAATACCGAAAAGGACTAAGGATATGTTTCTCGTATATGGAGGTGACAAAGAGCTAGTCGTAAATGGTTACGTCGATGCAAGCTTTGACACTGATCCGGACGATTCTAAATCGCAAACCGGATACGTGTTTATATTGAACGGTGGAGCTATAAGTTGGTGCAGTTCAAAACAAAGCGTCGTAGCAGGATCTACATGTGAAGCGGAGTACATAGCTGCTTCTGAAGCGGCGAATGAAGGAGTCTGGATGAAAGAGTTCATTTCCGATCTAGGTGTCATACCTAGTGCATCGGGACCAATGAAGATCTTCTGTGACAATACTGGTGCAATTGCCTTGGCAAAGGAATCCAGATTTCACAAGAGGACCAAGCACATCAAGAGATGCTTCAATTCCATTCGGGACCAAGTCCAAGTGGGAGACATAGAGATTTGCAAGATACATACGGATCTGAATGTTGCAGACCCATTGACTAAGCCTCTCTCACGAGCAAAACATGATCAGCACCAAGACTCCATGGGTGTTAGAATCATTACTATGTAATCTAGATTATTGACTCTAGTGCAAGTGCGAGACTGAAGGAAATATGCCCTAGAGGCAATAATAAAGTTATTATTTATTTCCTCATATCATGATAAATGTTTATTATTCATGCTAGAATTGTATAAACCGGAAACATGATACATGTGTGAATATATAGACAAACATATAGTCACTAGTATGCCTCTACTTGACTAGCTCATTAATCAAAGATGGTTATGTTTCCTAACCATAGACATGTGTTGTCATTTGATTAATGAGATCACATCATTAGGAGAATGATGTGATTGACATGACCCATACCGTTAGCTTAGCACTTGATCGTTTAGTATTCTGCTATTGCTTCCTTCATGACTTATACATGTTCCTGTAACTATGAGGATTGTGTAACTCCCGTTTACCGGAAGAACACTTTGGGTAATACCAAACGTCACAACGTAACTGGGTGATTATAAAGGAGTACTACAGGTGTTTCTGAAGGTACATGTTGAGTTAGCATAATTCGAGATTAGGTTTTGTCACTCCGATTGTCGGAGAGGTATCTCCGGGCCCTCTCGGTAATACTCATCACCTAAGCCTTGCAAGCATGTAACTAATGAGTTAGTTATGAGATGATGTATTACGGAACGAGTAAAGAGACTTGCCGGTAACGAGATTGAACTAGGTATTGGATACCGACGATCAAATCTCGGGCAGGTAACATACCGATGACAAAGGGAACAACGTATGTTGTTGTGCGGTTTGACCGATAAGATCTTCGTAGAATATGTAGGAACCAATATGGGCATCCAGGTCCCGCTATTGGTTATTGACCGGAGACGTGTCTCGGTCATGTCTACATTGTTCTCGAACCGTAGGGTCCGCACGCTTAAGGTTTCGATGACAGTTTTATTATGAGTTTATGAGTTTTGATGTACCGAAGGAGTTCGGAGTCCCTGATGAGATCGGGGACATGACGAGGAGTCTCGAAATGGTCGAGACGTAAATATTGATATATTAGACGACTATATTCGGAGTTCGGAAAGGTTCCGAGTCATTCGGGTATTTATCGGAGTACCGGAGAGTTACGGGAATTCGCCGGGAGAAGTATTGGGCCTTATTGGGTCTGCAAGGAAAGAGAGAGGGGCTGCCTAGGGCAGGCGCGCCCCAAGTCCTAGTCCGAATTGACTAGGGAGGGCCGCACCCTCCTTCCTTCCCTTCTCTCTCCCCTTCCTAGTCTCCTACTCTTACTACATGGAAGGATCCTAGTTGGACTAGGAAAGGGGAATCCTACTCGGTGGGAGTAGGACTCCCCTATGGCGCGCCTCCTCCCTCTGCCGCCTCCTCCTCCCCCTCCTTTATATACGGGCGGGGCACCCTAGACACACAAGTTGATCATTGAGATCGTTTCTTAGCCGTGTGCGTGCCCCCTCCACGATATTACACCTCGGTCATATTGTAGCGGTGCTTAGGCGAAACCTGCGACAGAGAACATCAAGATCGTCACCACGCCGTCGTCTTGACGGAACTCCCCGCGCCTCTGCTGGATCGGAGATCGGGGTGCGCCATCGAGCTGTCGTGTGTCAAGAACTCGGAGGTGCCGAGTAACGGTGCTTGGATCGGTTGGACCGGAGGACGACGACTACTTCCTCTACGTTGTGTCAACGCTTCGCTTCGGTCTACGAGGGTACGTAGACAACACTCTCCCCTCTCGTTGCTATGCATCACCATGATCTTGCGTGTGCGTAGGAAATGTTTTTAAATTTCTACGTTTCCCAACAATACTCATATTCAACTAGGACATTATCCGTGATAAGGCGCCCCGGCACAAAAGCACTCTGTTCCTCCGAGATAAGAACTGGCAAAATGCTTTTTAATCTATTGGTCAGAACCTTTGTCGCGATCTTATACAGCACGTTGCACAAACTAATCGGCCGAAACTGGGACAACAAATCCGGAGAACTGACTTTAGGGATCATGACAATCATTGTGGCATTAAAAACCCTCCGGTGTAGCTTTCCCACTCAAGAAATCACGAACCGCCCTGCAAATATCATCCCTAAGCAACGACCAGTGTCGCTGATAAAATAGCGCGGGTAGCCCGTCTGGTCCTGGTGCCTTCGTCGGACCCATTTGAATTAGAGCCGTCTCTATTTCGGAGTTGGAAACCGGAGCAGTCAGAGCTGTGTTCATCTCCACCGTGACTGCCCAATGAATATTCTGCAGCACCTCCTCCGCTCCTTCTGACCCCCCCCCCCCCCGAAGTGAACAAGTCCTCATAAAATGTTGCTGCCATATCTCGCATCTCCTCATCCACAGTGCATCGAGTTCCATCTGCCCGCCTCAACATCTTGATCGTGTTCTTCCTCTTGCGGTGCGAAGCCCAGTTCTGAAAATATTTAGTGTTTTGGTCTCCCGCTTTAAGCCAATCTACTCTCGACCGTTGCCTATACATGATTTCTTCTCGTTCATACACTTCCCGCAACTGTTCTTCCAACTCCTGAACCTCATGTTGGTACCCTGAGCTGAGCGCACGTTCCTTAGCTTGCACAAGTTGCGCTTTCAACTGTTTTACTTTCCTTCGAATAGAGCCAAACTCCTCCCTCGCCCACCTCTGCATAGAGCCTGTCATTCTGCCTAGGCGATCCCAAACCGCGGTCACACCTTCCTCCCCAATATAACATCACTATATATACCACCAATGTAACATCGCCTTACTGCGAGACGTACGGAAGACTAGCATTTAGAGATTTTACCTCGGCCACGCCCAGTAGCAACACTCATAGCCGGGTTTCTCTAGTTTTACATCTCTTTTTGTGGAGCGTTTTTCATAGTGCTTTTGGGTTTGTTTTATGGGGAGTTGTTTCTCTGTTCGATTTTTCATGTTTGTTCTTAGATTTTTTTGTTTCTTTATTTCTGTTCTTTGTTTCCTTATTTACTTGTTATATTTGTATCTGATTTACTTTGGTTTCTTTTTAATTTTCAGTTGTGTTTTTCACTTTTATTTACTCTACTGGTAAAGTACACCTATTTTCTTAGAGCTTCCTCAATATTTTTAAGATTTTTTAGGCATGTAAACATTTTTATGATACTACACGATGTCTTTACAAAAGTACACAAACATTTATTAAACAACGTAAATGTTTTGTTAAATTACACGAACATATGTGAAATATTTTGTAACAGTGTGGAAATTTATTACAAGAACATGAACATTTTTCCAGACAGCATGAACATTTATTCAAAGTACCGATTTGTTTAGTAGCATGAACATTTTATTGAAAGTATGCTCACACTTTATGAAGAGTGAACTTTATATTAAAAGTGCATGAACAATTTTCCACACAACATTAACATTTACTTAATATGAAAATATTTCTATACATTTCTTACATATCTATTAATTTCTGGAACATCTTTTCAAATTCATGGATATTTTAAACCCATAAATTTTATATCAAGTTCTTGAAGACCTTTTAAGATACATGAAAGAAATTCAAAGCATACATAGAAAGAAAGCAGGTAAGGCCCTGCGCAGATGCGCCCTACGGACGGTTTGCTACACTACTGGCTAAGATAACTGGAAATAAATGGTCGATGGCCTCGGGGTGCATGTTTGGTCTCATAATAATGGAATATGAGTGGACTAGGTGCTATAATAACGTGCTATGCGTGGACTTGGTGCTCTCACTTTTTTTTGGAATAATTTGGATTGCTTACTACATGTGTCATGTGGTTTAGTGCTCACTATATAGCGACATTGTTATATATCGCTTACTCCAAGACGAAGCGCTCGCCTTCAGCGCTTTTGCCTGGGCCATAGCAGTAGCGACACAACAAATAGGCAGGTTTTCCTTGGTTTTGCATTTTTGGGGAACTACTTTTTGAATGGTTTTTGCATAAGTTTGTCAGGAGTTGTTTCTCTGTCCGTTTCAATGTTTTTTCCTTGGATTATTTTTCATTTTATTTCTTTTCCTTTTTCCCTTTTTTCATTTCCCTCTTGCTTTTCTATCTTTGTATTTGTATTTAGGTTTATGTTTTTTTGATGTTGTTTTCTGGTTTTTTTTACTTTTGCTTATATTTTCTATAGGGTAAAAGACACCTATTTTCTTAGAGCTCCATAAACAAAAAACAAAGACATGTGAACATTTTTATAAAAGTGCAGGACCATCTCAAAAACATATATTCTTCAACAACGTGAAAGTTTTGTGGAAGTACAAAACTTTTTGTGAACAGATGAACATTTTATTTAAAGTATACAAACATCACATTTTTTAGTTTAAAAGTGCATGAACAATTTGTTTGAACACTGTGAACAGTTATTCAAAGTACATGGACAAGTTTTATAGCATAAAATATTTTCAAAGTATGTAAATAATATTATAAACATGAACTTATGTATTAAAACAACATGAACATTTATTCAAAGTAAGTGAACATATCTTTAAAAGTGTGAGCTTCTTTTTTGGCAAAAAGCGTGAACTTTTGTTTTAACATCATGCATGTTTGATGATAAGTACAAGAACTATTTATTTAAGCAATGTGAACATTTTCTGTTTCAAAACATGATCAATTCTTTGAAAAATACGAAAATAGTTTTGTGAAGTAAAAATACGTTTTAACTGAGTACATTAAATATTTTGGAAAAACATATACGTTAACACTTTTGGTTCAAACATGACATGAAGTGTTTTAGAGACATACAATGGAATCCCCAAAGAAGACATGTTTTCTTTGGGTATAACTTGTCAACCAGGGTTCACTGATTACATCTTGTTTCTGGTTAGCAGAATCATTATTATTTTGAATTCGCTTTGTCTCCCTTAAAGAATAAAACACGTGCACCTTGTTTTGGGATTCCGTTGTATGTCTTCAAATTATGTCAAATAATATGTCGGTATGTATTGGCAATTTTGTACATCATGAATATCGTCTAAATATGTTACACGTGTACACGATGATTATTATTTGTCTTTATGTTGTGTACACACGAGTATATAATTTTATGTTGCTAGATGCAATTGGTCTTCTTGAGGTTGAGCGCATTGGAATTCGTGATGTGGTAGGTGTTCCATGTGAGCATGGTTCTCATTGTTTAATATTCTACAAGTTTACGACATGGCAAACAAACTATTCGGTAACACGTGAAGAGAAACAAATCATTTTGTTAGAGAGGCGACGATTGAGAATTAGTCACCACCAAGCGTCTGCCTCCTCTAGCTGTCGCCAGGGCGTGGCGCCGGTGGTGGAGGGGAGTTACATACCAAGGGCACCTGCCGTGGAGGTGCTGGACGGTTGCCGTGGGGCGGTCAGGAGATGTGTGTTCGAGTGGCGGCCTTCATTAGGCGGTGTGGGACAATGACATTGGTGAACCCAACGGCGGCTGGAGGGATCCATCATGGAGATTTTCATTGGTGACCCGACCTGGTTGGATCATTGGAGAAGATGGCGTTGCAGCACGGTTCTAGGCGGCAGCGAACTCGAGATCAGATATGGACCTATCATACAACGACATGAGTGATTCCAGGTCTTCTTTAGAGAGTCTTCGTGTTTTATGTGAGGTGACGAAGCGGTGGTGTTGCCCTAGGGTTGGAATAGTGTTCTCCCCGTCCAATTGCCGTTTCGTTGGTGTGTTTTACATCTCCGAAGGGTGTGTAGTCTCTGATGGGTATTCTATGGTCCAGTCGGTTTAGGTTTCCGGTAGACCCGTCTAGATTCAGCCGACTTTCTTAGTCTTCATTGTCTTTGAAGTTTCTACAAGTCCTTATCAGTGTTTTCTTCACCGAGGTGGCGATTTAACTCGCAGATCGGGACCGTGGACATCTCCTGGCATGCATCGATGACTTCCCGGTCGTTGCTTCCATAAGCTCCAGAGTTTTAATAAGTCCGCTCCGCAGAGGCATCATAAAAGCTATGCTCACGGAGCGCCGCCGATGGATGGAGCAGGAAGAAGCCTTCGACATCCCCAAGTTTTTGAATGTATTTCTATTTTTCTGTGAGAGTGTGTTTGCAAGCACCTGTGATACTTAATATATGGCCTTCAGCCTTTTTGCAAGAAAAAGAAACAATGTATTCGGCTTCTTAGCCTCTTGCATGGTACTGCACAAACAAAATATGCCACCTTAAGATTTTTGTTGTCATTTGATACCTATACACATATAAAGTATGTAACTGCAAGATTTTTGTCGGATTTTGATACCTACAATGATAGATTCACAATGAAAAAAGATACTACTTTTGGACCAAGTTTGATGCGACCATATCTGCTAGGGCTGGCCAAGGACAGAAGGAGATATATATCATACCAGCTAGACGTCGGGCGAAAGGTATACATGCAATTATTCAAAATGACACTCGTGCGAATGACTAAGTGCAGATTACACCATTGGATGAAGTTGAGCCAAGGTTCACGACTCCATCCACAAGTCTACGGGACCCATGCACAAGTCTACACGTTGATGCAATTAAAGTTGAGGCCTATGTGGTCAATACGTGGGAGGTAGTACTATTAGAGGGTGCTTGGATACGTTTTAGTCCCATGACTAAAAGTAATGGGACTAAAACTTGTTAGCCTCACCCATGCTTGGATCCAAATACTAAAGAGACTAAAATCAAGTTATTGAGCATTTATTATCCTCCAAACCCTCCAATCTAGAACTCGCATGTGTTAAAGGAGAGGAATTAAATGAGGAGAGAGAGGGCTAATACATATTTTAGTAGGTTTCCTATGACTAAAATTTTTTAGCCTCAAGACTAGTCCTAGCCTCTCTTTAGTCAGGGGTGCTTGGAACTTTAGCCTCTAAAAGAGGCTATTTTTAGTCAGACTAAAAATAGTCCCTTGAATCCAAGCACCCTTGTTTGTTTTGGCTTTTTTATCATCATGCTGGATTTTTAAATTAGTTAATTAAGTGATTAGTTAAGATAGAGGAGAGAGAGTCCTACTCGTACTTTTCTTGTCTAAGTCACCGCCGACCTCGAAAACAAATGAGGCTTAGCCCGCGTGTCTGCGAGCATTATTGAAGGCCAGATCGGCCGTGTACGAGGATAGCTTTTGGTTCGACGTTATTTCCAGAGATGAACAGATCGGTAACTCAGATTATCTTCGAGACACCCTTTGATATTTGTTGAATATGTTGGGAAACGTTGCATGAGAAACAAAAAAAATTCTATGCACACGCAATATCTATCCATGGAGATGCATAGCGACGAGAGGGGGAGAGTGTGTCTATGTACCCTCGTAGACCATAAGCGGAAGCGTTTAACGACGCAGTTGATGTAGTCGAACCTCTTCGTGCACCAATCGATCAAGTACCGAATGTACGACACCTTCGTGTTCAGCAGACGTTCAGCTCGGTGACGTCCTCCGCCTTCTTGATCCAGCAAGACAGCGAGGTAGTGGATGAGTTCCGACAGCACAACAACATGGTGACAATGATGGTGAAACTATCTCCATAGGGCTTCGCCTAAGCATTACGAAAACATGACCAGTGGTGTAAGCTGTGAAGGGGGCGCCAGACACGGCTAAGACAATGTTCTGGTTGTGCTAGGTGCGCCCTCCCACATATATATAGGTGGGGGGAGGAGGGAGCACCCAGGAGGGCGCCCCAAGTAGGCCGAATCCTACTTGGGGTCCTCCCGAAGTGGCACCCCCTTTCCTTATTTGCGGGAGAGGGAAAGGAAATGGGGGAAAAGGGAAGGAAGGGGAGGCCGAATCCCCTCCCCTTTCCTTTCCCCACTTGGGTGGCTACCATGGGGGTGTGCCAGCCCCTTGTGGGCTGGTGTGCTCCCCTCTAATGGCCCAGTAGGCCCAATACCCTCCCGGGGGTGTCTGGTACTCCGATGAGTACCCGGTTCACTCCGGAACACTTTTGATGTCCGAATACCATCGTACTATATATCAATCTTTACCTCTCGAACATTTCAAGACTCCTAGTCATGTCCGTGATCCCATCTGGGACTCCGAACAACATTCGGTCACCAAATCATATAACTCATATAACACTATATCGTCAACGAACGTTAAGTGTGCGGACCCTATGGGTTCGAGAACTATGTAGACATGACCGAGACACCTCTCCGGTCAATAACCAATAGCGGAACCTGGATGCCATACTGGGTCCTACATATTCTACGAAGATCTTTATCGGTCGAACCCTTATGACAACATACGTAATTCCCTTTGTCCATCGGTATGTTACTTGCTCGAGATTCGATCGTCGGTATCTTCATACCTACTTCAATCTCGTTACCGGCAACTCTCTTTACTCGTTTCGTAATACATCATCCTGTAACTAACTCATTAGTCACTTTGCTTGCACATCTTGTTATGATGTGTATTATCAAGAGGGCCCAGAGATACCTCTCCGATACTCGGAGTGACAAATCCTAATCTATGCCAACTCAACAAACACCTTCAGAGATATCTATAGAGCATCTTTATGATCATCCAGTTATGATGTGTCGTTTGATAGAACACATGGTATTCCTCCGATATACGGAAGTTGCATAATCTCATAGTCGAAGGAATGTGTATTTGACATCAAGAAAGCAATAGCAATAAACTGAACGATCAATATGCTAAGCTAATAGATGGGTCTTGTCCATCACATCATTCTCCTAATGATGTTATCCCATTATCAAATAACAACACATGTCTATGGTTAGGAAACCTTAACTCTTTGATCAACGAGCTAGGTAGTAGAGGCTTACTAGGGTCACGATATTTATTTATGTATTCACACATGTATTTAAGTTTCCGATCAACACAATCTAGCATGAATAATAAACCTTTATCATGAATAAGGAAATATAAAATAACAACTTTATTATTGCCTCTAGGGCATATTTCCTTCAGTCTCCCACGTGCACTAGAGTTAATAATCTAGATTGCATAGTAATGAATCTAACACCCATGGAGTCTTGGTGTTGATCATGTTTTGCTCGCGGAAGAGGCTTAGTCAACAGGTCTGCCACATTTAGATCTGTATGTATTTTGCAAACTTCTATGTCTCTATCCTTGACCTTTTCAGGAATGGAGTTGAAGCGCCTCTTGATGTGTTTGGTTCTCTTTTTGAAACATGGATTCCTTCGTCAAGGCAATTTCTCCAGTGTTGTCACAAAAGATTTTCATTGGACCTGATGCACTAGGTATTACACCCAGATCGGATATGAACTCCTTCATCCAAACTCTTTCATGTGATGCTTCTGAAGCAGCTATGTACTCCGCTTCACACGTAGATCCCGCCACGATGCTCTGCTTGGAACTGCACCAACTGACAGCTCCACCATTCAGTATAAAAATGTATCCAGTTTGTGACTTAGAGTCATCCGGATCAGTGTCGAAGCTAGCATCGACGTAACCCTTTACGACGAGCTCTTCGTCACCTCCATAAATGAGAAACATATCCTTCGTCCTTTTCAGGTACTTCAGGATGTTCCTGACCGCTCTCCAGTGATCCACTCCTGGAATACTTTGGTACCTCCTCGCCAAACTTATGGCAAGGCACACATCAGGTCTGGTACACAACATAGCATACATAATAGAACCTATGGCTGAGGCATAGGAAATGACTTTCATTCTCTCTCTATCTTCTGCAGTGGTTGGCTTTGAGTTTGACTCAATTTCACACCTTGTAACACAGGCAAGAACCCTTTCTTTGACTGATCCATTTTGAACTTCTTCAAAACTTTATCAAGGTATGTGCTTTGTGAAATTCCTATTAAGAGTCTCGATCTATCCCTATTGATCTTGATGCCCAATATATAAGCAGCTTCACCGAGGTCTTTCATTGAAAAATTCTTATTCAAGTATCCTTTTATGCTATCCAGAAATTCTATCATTTCCAATCAATAATATGTCATCCACATATAATATCAGAAATGCTATAGAGCTCCCACTCACTTTCTTATAAATACAAGCTTCACCGTAAGTCTGTATAAACCCATATGCTTTGATCACCTCATCAAAGCATGTATTCCAACTCCAAGATGCTTGCACCAGTCCATAGATGGATCGCTGGAGCTTGCACACTTTGTTAGCACCTTTAGGATCGACAAAACCTTCCGGTTGCATCATATACAACTCTTCTTTAAGAAATCCATTAAGGAATGCAGTTTTGACGTCCATTTGCCAGATTTAATAATTATAAAATGCGGCAATTGCTAACATGATTCGGACTGACTTAAGCATCGCTACGGGTGAGAAGGTCTCATCGTAGTAAACCCTTGAACTTGTCAAAAACCTTTTGCGACAAGTCGAGCTTTGTAGATGGTGACATTACCATTAGCGTCTGTCTTCTTCTTGAAGATCCATTTATTCTCAATGGCTTGCCGATCATCGGCAAGCCCACCAAAATCCACACTTTGTTCTCATACATGGATCCTATCTCAGATTTCATGGCCTCAAGCCATTTATCGAAATCTGGGCTCATCATAGCTTCCTCATAGTTCGTAGGTTTTCCTTGGTCTAAGAACATAACTTCCAGAATAGGATTACCGTACCACTCTGGTGCGGATCGTGCTCTGGTTGACCTATGAGGTTCAGTAGCAACTTGATCTGAAGTTACATGATCATTATCATTTGCTTCCTCTTTAGTCGGTGTACGCATCACGGGAACGGATATCTTTGATGTGCTACTTTCCAATTTGAGAGAAGGTATAATTACCTCATCAAGTTCTACTTTCCTCCCACTCACTTCTTTCGAGAGAAACTCCTTCTTGAGAAAGGATCCATTCTTAGCAACAAAGATCTTGCCTTCGGATCTGTGGTAGAAGGTGTACTGAGGGAGTCCTGCATTAGGGGGTATCCGGACAGCCGGACTATACACTTAGTCTGGACTATTGGAGCATGAAGATACAAGACTCAAGACTTCGTCCCGTGTCCGGATGGGACTCTCCTTTGCGTGGAAGACAAGCACGACTCAGACCTACTGTCAGACAATACTCGGGATTTTGCACCTGCAGGAGCTCTGGACCTAAATCCGGGGCAAATCACGTCGTCCGAGGACGGGTGGATGGACCTCGCTGAAAGAACATGCGGTGCCCCCATGTTTGGTTTTGGTAATTGATGACAATCTCTATGGACTAATGGTTGCCTTGAGTTATATTTGAAGGTTTTGTCCATAGGCTTTTCTTGAAGTCCATGTGTTGGTTTCAAGGAGTTTATGAGTTGACCAAGGTGCTATTAA
This sequence comes from Aegilops speltoides, assembly GCA_021437245.1. Taxonomy (NCBI): domain Eukaryota; kingdom Viridiplantae; phylum Streptophyta; class Magnoliopsida; order Poales; family Poaceae; genus Aegilops; species Aegilops speltoides. The sequence goes on along the minus strand of CM038147.1, from coordinate 173,508,759 downwards.
GGAATTATCCAAAGATTGGTCCTGTGAGTGTTGAGCTTATTGCAAGCATGTCTTGAAGAAGAAGATTGTGTGATCATTCATGTTTACCTTCAAGACATCATCCAAATGTTGGTTTGGAGGAGTTTATGAGTTGACCTAGGTGCTATTAAGGAATTATCCAAAGATTGGTCATGTGAGTGTTGAGCTTATTGCAAGCATGTATTGAAGAAGAAGATTGTGTGATCATTCATGTTTACCTTCAAGACATCATCCAAATGAAGAGAGTTGGAAAGATTCAAGGTTGATCAAGACTAAGTCAAGAGTGAATCAAGTTGATCAACTCACAAAGCGTAGAAGATGTACCGAGAGGGATCAAGTGATCCCATGGTATGGTGAGCATTGTCCAATGAACTTTGTGTACTAACCCATGGTCTATGTGAGAGTTCTATGTGGGGTTAGGTACGTGTCCATGGGCTTGCGTCAAGAGGAAGATATCATACAACCCATGGAAAGGATGACATCAAGTGGTGATCATCATCATGATTGCCGTGTGCAAGTTCAAGTGGAGCATCACGAAGAGATCAAGTGCTTGAATCTTGCCATCCTTTGTGGTGTCAATGGTCTTGTCAAGATGTGCCGAAGAGAGGCTCACCCATAGTGAACTATGGGGGAGCAATCATCTAGTCTTCATCGAGCCAACGCAATCAAGAAAGGTGGTCCAACTTGAGGGAGTCAAGATGGTCATCATCTAGCACAAGTGGACCATGTGCAACACAAAGGTTTGCCCTTGATAGGTTTTCTCTTTTACCGGTCTCGTGGTGGTAGTTGGGAGACCGGGTTATAGGATCGTTTGCCGTACTTTCAAGGGGGGCTCTCAAGTTGGTAGCTTGATCGTATCGTTAGTAGAGATCTCAAACCATTGCATCCTTGCATCATGTTTCTTTGTTCTTGTTTGGTTCTCTTTGTGAGTCTTAGAGCTTATGGTCATCTTGATGACAAGCCTGAGTTCATCGAAAACGGGGTTCGCATGCGTCTTCTATGATGTTTTCTTTGTTGGAGGTTTTACCGGTATTATCCGAGGAAGGGTTCTCACCTTTTTCTTATGGGCCTTTTCTAATTTGCTTCTTATTCATATTTCTTTCAAGATTGTGTTAGCCCTTGTTGCTAGCTTTCCAACAAACTTGGTTTCATCAAATTCGGAGCTCGTATGCGAAAGTTGTGTCTGTTTTGATATTGCTTGTTTTACATAGAGAGGTTGTACCGCCCATAGAGAGGTTGTACCGGTTGACTGGTACAACCGGTGTTTGGAGCAATTGTACCGCTCCAGAATTGGTCCGGAGGTTGTACCGGCCATGTACCGCTCTACCACCGGACTAGCTTCTGTTGTGGTGCGGTTGTTGGGCGGTTGTGGGCCGGTTGTTCCGCTTATTGCCTGTTACCGGTTGTACCGCTCCTATGTCTTTCTGCACATAAAGGGCAGATTCATGGGGACCTATTTAAGGGGGTCTTCTTCCCCAATGGTTCCCCATCTCTTGAGCTCGTTTTTGCCCCCATTGTTGACCTTCTTTGAGCTTGCTAACTCTGAATCCCTCCATGGATTCTTGCTAGTTTTTGAGGGGAAAAAGAGAGGAGATCTAGATCCATACTTCCACCAATCACTTTCTCCTCTATGTTAGGGGAACCCCTTGGATCTAGATCTTGGAGTTCTTTGTGTTCTCCTTCTTGTTCTTCCTCTTACTTTCCTCCCTAGCATTAGTTGCTTTGGTGGGATTTGAGAGAGAAGGACTTGGGTACTCTGTGTGCCCTTGCCATTGCATTTGTGCATCGGTTTGAGTTCTTCATGGTGATACGTGGAAGTTACAAGTTGAGAAGCTTATTACTCTTGGGTGCTTGGTACCCTTGAGCTTGTTCCTCTTGGGTGCTTGGGCGCTCTAGACGGTTGGTGGTGTTCGGAGCTCAATCATTGTGGTGTAAAGCTCCGGCAAGCGTCGGGTCTCCAATTAGGTTGTGGAGATCGCCTCGAGCAATTTGACGGGTACCGGTGACCGCCCCCAAGGGTTGCCAAAGTGTACGGGTTCGGTGACCGCCCCCAAGGGTCACCATTTGTACGGGTTTGGTGACCGCCTCAAGGGTCCCTTAGTGGAATCACGGCATCTTGCATTGTCGAGGGCGTGAGGAGATTACGGTGGCCCTAGTGGCTTCTTGGGGAGCATTGTGCCTCCACACCGCTCCAAACGGAGATCAGCATCCGCAAGGGTGTGAACTTCGGGAGACATCGTCGTCTCTGAGTGCCTCGGTTATCTCTCACCCGAGCCCTTTACTTATGCACTTTACTTTGTGATAGCCATATTGTTCTTTGTCATATATCTTGCTATCGCATAGTTGGTTATCTTGCTTAGCATAAGTTGTTGGTGCACATAGGTGAGCCTAGTTGTTGTAGGTTTTGTGCTTGACAAATTAACCGTTAGGTTTATTTCGCATTTGTTCAAGCCTCTACCGTAATTATTTTAAAACGCATATTCACCCCCCTCTAGGCGACATCCACGATCTTTCACCCGCCCCGGAGGCCGCACACTCATGGGCGGTAGAGCCGAACACAGACTTCACCCCCAAGGAAGCACTACAAAAAGAAATACACATCTGTGACATTTTGGGCCGAACGAATTTTTTCTGTCATACATATGACACTTCTATGACGATAATTGTGACAAAACCCGGTATCATCATAGATATGGTGGGCTCCTACTTCTATGACAAAAAATCATGACAAAAAATGGGCTTTTCGTCCTGGGCGGGCTGGAGACGCAGCTGCATGACATTCTTTGGGTCGTCCATGACAGAAAAACCGTGGTAGAAGCGAGGGGGGGATTTCGGGGAGTTGCCGGTTACGGTGGGAGGTCGGGGGACGAGCGATGCGCGTTTCTCTCATACACGTACGTGCGTGTGTGCGAGGCGTTGGCTCTAATTGAACCCGAGCAAGGCGTTGGGCTCTAACTGAACCCGAGCGATTGCACTGCAGGCTACGCGTTACTGAACCCGAGCAATCAATTGATCGTTGTTAACTGAAGCCGATCGAGCGATTCCTTCGCTACTACTGCTAACCGAAGCCGATCGATTGGATGAACAGTGAGCGTTGCTGGGGGGGGGGGGTTGGATGAACAGTGAGCGGTGGCGTTGCCTCTGGATGAACAGGACCCTGTGGTGTGGAGGACTGGATGAACAGTAGACGGTGGAGGGGTGGTTGAACAGGCCCCCGTGGTGTGGAGGGCTGGATGAACAGTAGATGGTGGAGGGGTGCCCGTGGAGTGGTGGTTGAACAGGAGCCGGTGGAGTAGCGCGTGGTGGAGGCTGGATGAACAGGAGCCCGTGGAGGCTGGAGGAGGTCGACGGTAGCCCGTGGAGGCTAGAGGAGGTCGACAGTGGAGATGAACAGTATCCCGTGGAGTCCCGTTTTGCGGTACGCCACACCCCTCCCGATGAACAGGACCCTCGTTTCGACCATAGCGCTCCAACATAAGTTCGTTTCGTCCGTTTTGCGGTACGCCACACCCCTCCCGATCAACAGGACCCCCGTTTCGACCGTAGGAGGTCTGTTTCCTCCGTTTTGCGGTACGCCACACCCCTCCCGATTAACAGGACCCCCGTTTCGACCGTAGGAGGTCCGTTTCAACCGTTTTGCGGTACGCCACACCCCTCCCGATCAACAGGACCCCGTTCCGAACGTAGGAGGTCCGTTTCCTCCGTTGTGCGGTACGCCAGGCCTCGTTTCCATAGCCTGTTCCATCCAAGCCCTCCCGATGAACATGACGACGCATTCCGTTCTGACCCAGCCAGTTGGCTCCCCATGAACATGACGACGACGCTGTTTCTCCGTTCCGACCCAGCCATGTACGTATGTGCGAGTAGGCGTTCGAGACCCTGCCCATATGTACGTACGTGGCCGTATTTTCTTTCTTGCACCCTCACCACTGTACGTACGTGTACATGCTACGTGCGCGCCTCTACTATGACACGTACACGCCTCTACTACAACACGTGCACGCCTCTACATCAACCAATATATATGTACATACACGTTCGCGACCAGAATGACAACGCTACGTACGCTTCGACCAGGTGGGTCCCGACCGTCAGACATTTCCTTGCGTGCGAAGATGTAGCTGGTGGGTCCCAGCAGTCAGGGGGGCGAATCGTTTTTTTTCGGACGCACTTCCTTGCGTGCGAAGAAGTAGCTGGTGGGTCGCAGCAGTTGATGTCTACTACACAACCTTCTTCTTATAGACGTTGTTGGGCCTGCAAGTGCACAGGTTTGTAGGACAGTAGCAAATTTCCCTCAAGTGGATGACCTAAGGTTTATCAATCCGTAGGAGGCGTAGGATGAAGATGGTCACTCTCAAACAACCCTACAACCAAATAACAAAGAGTCTCTTGTGTCCCCAACACACCCAATACAATGGTAAATTGTATAGGTGCACTAGTTCGGCGAAGAGATGGTGATACAAGTGCAATATGGATGGTAGATAAAGGTATTTGTAATCTGAAATAATAAAAACAGCAAGGTAGCAAGCGATAAAAGTGAGCGTAAATGGTATTGCAATGATAGGAAACAAGGCCTAGGGTTCATACTTTCACTAGTGCAAGTTCTCTCAACAATAATAACATAGATAGATCATATAACAATCCCTCAACATGCAACAAAGAGTCACTCCAAAGCCACTAATAGCGGAGAACAAATGAAGAGATTATGGTAGGGTACGAAACCACCTCAAAGTTATTCTTTCAGATCAATCTATTCAAGAGTTCGTACTAGAATAACACCTTAAGACACAAATCAACAAAAACCGTAATGTCACCTAGATACTCCATTGTCACCTCAAGTATCCGTGGGCATGATTATACGATATGCGTCACACAATCTCAAATTCATCCAACCAACACAAAGTACTTCAAAGAGTGCCCCCAAAGTTTCTACCGGAGAGTCAAGAAAACGTGTGCCAACCCCTATGCATAGGTTCATGGGCGGAACCCGCAAGTTGGTCACCAAAACATACATCAAGAGGCACGTGATATCCCATTATCACCACAGGTAAACATGGCAAGACATACATCAAGTGTTCTCAAATAAAGACTCAATCCATAAGATAACTTCAAGAGGGGAAACTCAATTCATCACAAGAGAGTAGAGGGGGGGGGGGAGAAACATCATAAGATCCAACTATAATAGCAAAGCTTGCGATACATCAAGATGTGCCATAGAGAGAACACGAAAGAGAGAGATCAAACACATAGCTACTGGTACATACCCTCAACCCCGAGGGTGAACTACTCCCTCCTTGTCATGGATAGTGCCGGGATGATGAAGATGGCCACCGGTGATGGGTTCCCCCTCTGACAGGGCGCCAGAACGGACTCCCGAGAGGTTTTTGGTGGCTACAGAGGCTTGTGGCGGCGGAACTCCCGATCTATCTTGATATTCGATGGTTTTAGGGTATGTAGGCATATATAGGCGAAAGAAGTCGGTCGGGGGGTGCTCGAGGGGTCCACGAGACAGGGGGCGCACCCTGTAGGGGGGGGGAGGGGCGCCCCCTATCTCCTGGGCTCCTCGAGTATCTTCTGACTTGACCTCCAAGTCTCCAGGATGATAATCTTCCAAAAAATCACGTTGCCGAAGGTTCCATTCCGTTTGGACTTTGTTTGATATTCCTTTTCTTCGAAATACTGAAACAGGCAATAAAACAGCAATATGGGCTGGGCCTCCGGTTAATAGGTTAGTCCCAAAAGTAATATAAAAGTGTATAATAAAGCCCATAATCATTCTAAACAGATAATAAAATAGCATGAGTGCTTCATAAAATATAGATATGTTGGAGACGTATCAGCATCCCCAAGCTTAATTCCTACTCGTCCTCGAGTAGGTAAATGATAAAATAAAGAATTTATGAAGTGTGAATGCTAGAAGGTGCACAAGTTTGATCAATGATAATTTCAATCACCTTTTCTAGCATGATAATATGTCATAACAGTAGTTCATCTCATAAAACTTCTTGCGATAAAGTAACAAGCAATTCACATGTCAAAGCATAGACCATAAACTTTCTTGAAAACTAGCAAACTTCATTCTCAGTCATCAAACAATTGCAATTCATCTTATTTTCAGGAAGGGTCTATGTCAGTGCTTTGATTTAGTAAACTTCACATACTCAACTATCATATAGTCTTCTACAATTGCTAACACTCACGCAATACTTGTGGTTATGAAGTCTTAATTGAACACTGAGAAAGATAGGGGCTTATAATGTTGCCTCCCAACGTATTCACCTTTGGGTGATGTCAACAATTATAGTTCATGATAACTTACATCCAATTGGATATATATATCAGGATCACCCCAACACAAAGTGCTTGCCAAAGGATAAAATGAAAAAGGGAAAGGTGAAGATCACCTTGACTCTTGCATAAAGTAAAATACATAAAGTAAAAGATAGGCCCTTCGCAGAGGGAAGCAGAGGTTGTCATGCGCTTTTAGGGTTGGATACACAAAATCTTAATGCGAAAGAACGTCACTTTATATTGCCCCTTGTATATGGACCTTTATTATGCAGTCCGTCGCTTTTATTGCTTCCATAACAAGATCGTACAAAGCTTATTTTCTCCGCACTAATAAGTCATGCATATTTAGAGAGAAATTTTTATTGCTTGCACCGATGACAACTTACTTGAAGAATCTTACTCAATCCATAGGTAGGTATGGTGGACTCTCATGGCAAAACTGGGTTTAAGGATATTTGGAAGCACAAGTAGTATATCTACTTGGTGCAAGGAATTTTGGCTAGCATGAGGGGGAAAGGCAAGCTCAACATGTTTGAATGATCCATGACAATATACTTTAACTGAGATGTCGGAAAACATAAACCATTACATTGTCTTGCTTGTCCGACATCAACTCTTTAGCATGTCATACTTAATGAGTGCTCCCAATTATAAAAGATGTCTAGGATAGTGTATTTATATGTGAAATCTCTCTTCCTTTAATATTCTTTCAATGAATTGTTCAAATGGCCAATACAATGCTTGCTAACCTTCAATAAATTTACAACCTCTACTTTTTAGACGTGAAGTCATTACTCCCGATGGGATAAGCAAATGAAACATATATAATTTCAGATTTATGACAATCAACTCATTCAACCATTTACTCATAGGATATAAGTGAAGCACACGAGTAAATGACAAACTACTCCAAAAAGATATAAGTGAAGATCAATGAGTAGCTAAATAATTATGCAACTATGCGAAGACTCTCTCTCATTTAATAATTTCAGATCTTGGTACTCTAATCAAACAGCAAGCAAAGCAAAATAAAATGACATTGCAAGGATAGCACAACTCAAGTGAAGAAGCAAAAACTCAGGCTCAACCGATACTAACCGATAGTTGTTGAAGAAGAAAGGTGGAATGCCTACCAGGGCATCCCCAAGCTTAGATGCTTGAGACTTCTTGAAATGTTATCTTGGGGTGCGTTGGGCATCCCCAAGATTAAACTTTTGTGTCTCCTTAGTTCCTCTCATATCATGGTTTCTCTTTTTATCAAAAGCTTCATCCACAACAAACTCAACAAGAACTCATGAGATAGGTTAGTATAAACCAATGCAAAACCTTATCATTTTCTACTGTAACAAATCACTAAAATTATTATTCAACATTTCATACTAAATGCCTCTGCATATTTAATACTCCTATCCTCAAATGGAATCATTAAACAAGCAAACATATGCAAACAATGCAAACATAACAGCAATCTGTTAAAACAGTACAGTCTGTAAAGAATGCAAGATTCATCATAATTCCCTAACTCCAAAAATTATGAAAACTCCCACTGTATTAAATTTATCAGAGCTCATTATGCAAAAGGTTTCATCATTATATCAATCTCTGACTTTTCTAGGGAATTTTTGCAACAGCGGTAAACTTTCTGTTTTCAAACAGTAACATGTATGCTAGCAAAATAAGCATGACAAAGGCTATCCTCGACATTTTTATTGAAAATATAGATGCAAAACATTATTCTAAATAACAGCAAGTAAATACTAACAAAATAAAATGACGCTCCAAGCAAAACACATATCATGTGGTGAATAAAAATATAGCCCCAAGTAAAGTTACCGATGAACGAAGACGAAAGAGGGGATGCCTTCCGGGGCATCCCCAAGCTTAGGCTCTTGGTTGTCCTTGAATATTGCCTTGGGGTGCCTTGGGCATCCCCAAGCTTAGACTCTTGCCACTCCTTATTCCATAGTCCATCGAATCTTTACCCAAAACTTGAAAACTCCACAACACAAAACTCAACAGAAAACTCGTAAGCTCCGTCAGTATAAGAAAATAAAACCACCACACAGGTACTGTAATGAACTCATTATAAATTCATATTGGTGTAATATCTACTGTATTCTAACTTCTCTATGGTTCATAGCACTCCGATACTACTCATAGATTCACCAAAATAAGCAAACAAACATAGAAAACAGAATCTGTCAAAAACAGAACAGTCTGTAGTAATCTGTATCGAACGTATACTTCTGGAACTCAAAAAATCCTACCAAATTAGGAATAACTAGGCAATTTTGTGTACCAATCCAGAGAAAAAAAGAATAAGATCAGAAGCACGTTTATGTGAATTAACAAAACTAATTTATTGGGTGCAAAAGTTTCTGATTTTCAGCAGGATCGACACAACTATCACCGTAAGCTATTCTAAAGGTCTTACTTGGCACTTTATTGAAACAAAATCTATAAAACATGATTACTACAGTAGCATAATCATGTGAACACACAAAAACAGTAAGGATAAATATTGGGTTGTCTCCCAACAAGCGCTTTTCTTTAATGCCTTACTAGCTAGGCATGATGATGACAATGATGCTCACCTAAAAGATAAGAATTGAAACATAATTGGAGCATCATGAAGCATATGACTAGCATATTTAAGTCTAACCCACTTACTATGCAGAGGGATATTGTGAGCAAACAACTTATGGGAACAATAATCAACAAGCATAGGAAGGTAAAACAAGCATAGCTTCAAGATTTTTACAATAGAGAGGAAACTTGACATTATTGCAATTCCTACAAGCATATATTGCTCCCTCATAATAATTTTCAGTAGCATCATGAATGAATTCAACAATATAACCAGCACCTAAATCATTCTTTTCATGATCTACAAGCATAGAAAATTTACTACTCTCCACATAAGCAATAAGCAAAATTCTTCTCATTCGGAATAGTGAAAGTATCATAAAAGACTTGAACACGAAAAATTGTTTCCACATTAAAAGAGTAATGTTCAGAAAAAGGGTAATCATAACCATGACAAGATTTGTAAATATAATCATCACTACTTTTTATAGCATAAGTTTCATCACAATAATCATCATAAGTAGCAACTTCGTTCTCATCATAATCAATTGAAACCTCTTCCAAGATAGTGGAATCATCACTAAATAAAGCTGACACTCTTCCAAATCCACTTTCATGTTCATCACAATAAGATTCAATATCTTCCAAAATAGTGGGATAACTACTTCCTAAAGTTGACACTCTTCCAAACCCACTTTCATCAATATAATCGTCAAAAGTAGGAGGCATGCTATCATCATAACAACTTTGCATATCAAAACTTGGGATGCTAAAAATATCATCTTCACTAAACATAGCATCCCCAAGCTTGGGACAAACATTAATTTCAGCAAATATGTTCTCAAATATTTCAACCTTATCAAACATAGCTTCCCCAAGCTTGGGCTCTTTCATATCATAAGCATAATCACTCTCATCATTAAAAATATGGATAGCACCAATAGTATAGCAATTATCATCATCACAATGAGTAGTAGGAGCAACATCATTTGGGAGGGATACCTTTCTACCTTTGTTGCACCTTCTTTTCTTTTTCTTCTTCACATTATGTGTGGGTTCAACCTTCCTCGTTGAGCTCCTTATTGATGAGATTGGTTGAATAGAAAGCTCCTCCTCGTTACCTGAATCATCATAAGAAATAATGGGAGGAGATTGGGAAGTCTCTTCCCTTTCATTAGTATTCTCATCGTCTTCTATTTGCTTTCTTTTCTTTATGTAATTGGCAATATAAGGATTTTCAATGCAATTCTCCACACAAAACACATAAATATCCTCTAGATCAAAATCAAGAAATCTATCAAGATTAAATTTTGGAATACCCTCAGTTATACATTTCATTTCTTCATACCCCAAAAGAAGACTAAGCTCTTTATGATGCCCAAGGGTAATCAAGCTATCACAATTTTTGGACACGATTCGATCATAAAACAATTTGCATTGGAGATTTAAATGACCATGTTCATTGCAAAGTTCACAAGGAGCGCGAAAAATATTGAATCTTCTAGCACACTCATCAAGACTTTATTGCAAACCTTTAGTTTTTAAGTACTTATGGCTCTTGCAATATCTATTTTGTCTATTTGGTGTTTCCATGCAAATCCAACCTACTCCACAAAAATCAACATGCTTATAGGAGACATTTTCATCATAACTAGTGCAATCATCAGTAGTACTATGGATATTCAAAGAGTTCATACTAACAACATTGCAATCATGCTCATCATTCAAAGATTTAGTACCAAGCAATTTAATGCATTCTTCTTCTAGCACTTGAGCACAATTTTCCTTTCCATCATACCCACGAAAGATATTAAAAAGACGAAGCGTATGAGACAAACTTACATCCATTTTTAATTTTCTTTTATAAACTAAACTAGTGATAAAACAACAAAGAAAAAGATTCGATTGCAAGATCTAAAGATATACCTTCAAGCACTCACCTCCCCAGCAACGGCGCCAGAAAAGAGCTAGATGTCTACTACACAACCTTCTTCTTGTAGACGTTGTTGGGCCTGCAAGTGCACAGGTTTGTAGGACAGTAGCAAATTTCCCTCAAGTGGATGACCTAAGGTTTATCCATCCATAGGAGGCGTAGGATGAAGATGGCCTCTCTCAAACAACCTTGCAACGAAATAACAAAGAGTCTCTTGTGTCCCCAACACACCCAATACAATGGTAAATTGTATAGGTGCACTAGTTCGGCAAAGAGATGGTGATACAAGTGCAACATGGATGGTAGATAAAGGTATAATCTAAAATAATAAAAACATCAAGGTAGCAAGCGATAAAGGTGAGCGTAAATGGTATTGCAATGATAGGAAACAAGGCCTAGGGTTCATACTTTCACTAGTGCAAGTTCTCTCAACAATAATAACATAGATAGATCATATAACAATCCCTCAACATGCAACAAAGAGTCACTCCAAAGCCACTAATAGAAGAGAACAAACAAAGAGATTATGGTAGGGTACGAAACCACCTCAAAGTTATTCTTTCGGATCAATCTATTCAAGAGTTCGTACTAGAATAACACCTTAAGACACAAATCAACCAAATCCCTAATGTCACCTAGATACTCCATTGTCACCTCAAGTATCTGTGGGCATGATTATATGATATGCGTCACACAACCCCAAATTCACCCAACCAACACAAAGTACTTCAAAGAGTGCCCGCAAAGTTTCTACCGGAGAGTCAAGAAAACGTGTGCCAACCCCTATGCATAGGTTCATGGGCGGAACCCGCAAGTTGGTCACTAAAACATACATCAAGAGGCACGTGATATCCCATCGTCACCACAGATAAACACGACAAGACATACATGAAGTGTTCTCAAATAAAGACTCAATCCGATAAGATAACTTCAAGAGGGGAAACTCAATTCATCACAAGAGAGTAGAGGGGGGGGGGAGAAACATCATAAGATCCAACTATAATAGCAAAGCTCACGATACATCAAGATCGTGCCATAGAGAGAACACGAGAGAGAGAGAGATCAAACACATAGCTACTGGTACATACCCTCAGCCCCGAGGGTGAACTACTCCCTCCTCGTCATGGATAGCGCCGGATGATGAACATGGCCACGGTGATGGGTTCCCCCCTCGTGAGGCGCGAACGGACTCCGAGAGGTTTTGGTGGCTCTGAGAGGCTTGCGGCGGAACTCCCAATCTATCTTGATATTCGATGGTTTTAGGGTACGTAAGCATATATAGGCGAAAGAAGTCGGTCAGGGGGGGGGGGTGCTCGTGGGGTCCACGAGACAGGGGTGCGCCTTGTAGGGGGGGGCCCTATCTCCTGGGCTCCTCGAGTATCTTCTGACTTGACCTCCAAGTCTCTAGGATGATAATCTTCCAAAAAATCACGTTGCCGAAGGTTTCATTCCGTTTGGACTCCGTTTGATATTCCTTTTCTTCGAAATACTGAAACATGCAATAAAACAACAATATGGCCTGGGCCTCCGGTTAATAGGTTAGTCCCAAAAGTAATATAAAAGTGTATAATAAAGCCCATAATCATTCTAAAAAGATAATAAAATAGCATGAATGCTTCATAAATTATAGATACGTTGGAGACGTATCAGTAGTCAGGGGGGCGAATCGTGTTTTTTGCCCGGACGCACTTCCTTGCGTGCGAAGATGTAGCTGGTGGGTCCCAACAGTCAGGGGGCGGATCTTTTTTTCGCGAAATATGCTGGCCCATCCGGTGGGTCCCCGCTGTCAGGTGGAGGAATAATTATTTTGCACGTAATAAGGAGGCACTTCCTTGCTGCGTCCGTGGACCAAGCTATCGGTCTCTCCACGTACAGTCCACATCCGATGGAAGCCGTTCCTTGACCACGTTGATCACACCACGCCGAGAGCACCAGGGCGATGGACGACGGCGAGGCCTAGGAAGGGGACGACATGGAGCCGGGGAACACGCGGCAGTGGATACCCATGCGTAGAGGAGTACGAGGGTTCACTGGTTCGCTGCGGTGTGAGGCTGCCGTCGCCGCAGAATAACAGGGGGTGTGGGTGAGTAGAGGGATGTCCTGGCCAGCGGTAGGAGTAGTAGGGGGCGTGAGGCCTCCACCGCATCGCAGCCGGCCACGGGAGGCAGGAGCACGAGGCACGACCGGCGCTGGTTTGGGCGGCTGGAGCAAGAAGACCAAAGGTTGAAGAGCATTACGGCCGTTGGATGGACATCGTACGGTCATTAGAGCTAGAATCGTGCATATTGACTAAGTTGACAAAGCCCTCCGTCCCCGTCAACTTAGTAGGCCCACAAGTCAGCCTGCCACTATACTAGGTCCCAGCTAACAGGCGGAGTATTCATTTTTTTGTGTGTAATAAGGAGGCACTTCCTTGTGTGCAAAGATATAGCTGGTGGGTCCGAGCTGTTAGCGGCGGTAACGTTTTTTTCACGAAATACAGAGGCCCTTTCGGTGGGTCCCTGATGTCAGGTGGAGGAATCATTATTTTGTGCGTAATAAGGAGGCATTTCCTTGTGTGCGGACGTGGACCCAACTGTCGGCCTCTCCACATACAGTCCACTTCAAATGCATGTAGGTCGTTGACCACGTTGACCAGGCCGCGCCAAGAGCACCAGGGCGGTGGACGACGGCGAGGCCTAGGAAGGGAACGACACGGAGGCAGGGAAGACTCGGCAGTTGTTTCCCACGCGGAGGGGAGTGTTGTCTGAGGAGGGTTTACTGGTTCGTCTGCCGTCGCCGGAGAATAACAGCAGGTGTGGGTGAGTAGAGGGATGGCTAGGCCAGCGATGGGAGTATGGTGGGGCGGTGAGGCCTGCGCGGCAGCAGAGCCGGCCACGCGGAGGAGGGAGCAGGCAGTCCCGCGGGCGCTTGTTTGAGCGGCTGGAGCAGGAAGAGCAGAGATTGAAGAAGCACGACGGCCGTTGGATGGCCATCCAACATTCACTGCTTGTGCATCAACCTTTTTTTAGGAAAGCCTCAAATATGTGGAAAATAGCATACAACTCATCTGCCATTATTTTTAATAATTTACAGCCGATTTGCTAATTCTTAAGGTTTTTTTGGAGCCCATATTCTTTTTGTTAGCATTACAGCCCATACTGTGGCCACAGTTAAAAAATTATACGAAATTTTGCATATTTCGGTGTGGTCCGAACTATTTTTAATCCCGAAATTTCAACTCACATTCAAATTGATTTTAAAAATAAATGTATATCAATATAAAATCCAACAAATTCTCCATGCATAAAAATTAATGTAATTTAAAATCTCAAAATGAAAAAAAAGATATTTGCAACTAATTGCCGGTTTGATGTGTTTTAAAAATTACAGCCCATTTCTCATTACTGATGGGCCATTTTCTCGGCCAGCCAAATGAAAGCTCTCCTAGTCTTGAAAGATTTGCAGCCCAACAGGCCTGACAAAGCGACTTACTTGGCAAATCACAAAAAAACTGGGCTGTGGCCATGGACCCAACTGTCAGCCTCTCCACGTATAGTACTCTTCCGATGGAAGTCGTTCCTTGACCACGTTGACCACGCCACGCGGAGAGCACCACGGCGGTGGACGATGACGAGGCCTAGGAAGGGGATGACGCGGAGCTGGGGAAGACGCGGCAGTGGAAGCCCGCGCGGAGAGGAGTACGAGGGTTCACTAGTTCGGCTGCGGTCTGAGGCTGCCGTCGCCGCAGGGCCTGGCCAGCAGTGGGAATAGTAGGGGGCGGTGAGGCCTCCGCGGCAGCACAGCCGGCCATGGGAGGCAGGAGCATGAGGCACGACCGGCGCTGGTTTGGGCGGCTAGAGCAAGAAGACCAGAGGTTGAAGAAGCACTACGGCTGTTGGATGGACATTGTACAGTCACTGTTGCTAGAATCGTTCATATTGACTAAGTTGACAAAAGCCCTTCGTCCCCGTCAACTTAGTAGGCCCACAAGCCAGCCTCCCACCAAGGTGGGTCCCAGCTAGTAGGGGGTATTCATTTTTTTTGTGCGTAATAAGGAGGCACTTCCGGTGGGTTTGAGCTGACAGCGGGGGGGGGGGACGTTTTTTTCGCAAAATACGGTGGCCCGTCAGGTGGGTCCCAGCAGTTTGGGGACAAATGTTTTTTCGCAAAATACGGTGGCCCGTCCAGTGGGTCCCTGCTGTAAGTTGGAGGAATCATTATTTTCCGCGTAATAAGGAGGCACTTACTTGCTGCGACCGTGGACCCAGCTGTGACTCTCCACGTACAGTATACTTCCGATGGAAGTCGTTCCTTGACCACGTTGACCTCGCCGCGTTCCGTTGAATGCATGCGTCCATGGGCGTGGTGCATCCCCACTGTCAACCTCTCACGTACAGTCATCTTCCGATGACTCTCGGTTGTTGACCACGTTTACCACACCGTGCCGAGCGCACCCAGACTTGAACGACCCGGAGATGGGGAAGACGGGGCAGTGGAGTCACAGATGGAGAGGAGTGGGAAACTTCACTGGTTCGGGTGTGCGGCAGCACAGCCGCGGTGCCGCCCACGAGAGACAGGAGCAAGAACAGAGGTTGAAGAAGGAGCACGGCTGTTGGATTAACATCCAATGGTCCAGCTACTAGAATCATTTGCTGATTAAGTTGACAAAGCCGTGCGTACATGTCCTCTTAGTAGGCCCACAAGTCAGTCACCAAATCTGACGTGTCCCAGCTGTCAATGGGATGAATATTTTTTTCGCAAAACAAGGAGGCACTTCCTTCCGTGCGAAGATACAGCCGGTAGGTCCCAGCTGTTAGGTGGAGGAAACATTTTTTCCAGCTTAATTAGGAGGAACTTTCCTTGCGTGCGACCATGGACCTCGTGGGTCCCAGCCGTCAGGCTCTCTATGTACAGTCCTCTTCCGATGACTCTTGTTTGTTGACCACGCCGCACTGAACACAACGAGGCGGTGGACAACGGCGAGGCCCCGGACGGGAACGACTCGGAGATGGGAAAACGCGGCAGTGGAGTCGCAAATTGAGAGGAGGAGAAGGGTTATAACTGGTTCTGTTGCGGCATGGGGCTGTAGTCTGTGGAGAATAACAGGAGGTGTCGAGGGGTGGAGGGATAGCCTGGCCGGTGGTGGGGTAGCGCTTCGCAGCGATGCGTGCTAAGCAGAGCCGCTAGCCGCCAGAGGCCGGACCAGGCGGTCCCGACGACGCTGGAGGAAGAAGACGAGAGATTGAAGGTGCATGCCGGCCGTTGGATATAAATCCAATGGCTATGAATGACACAATCATTTGTTGACCAAGTTGACAACGCCCTGCGTAGGCTTCGACCTATTGGCCGACATGTCAGCCTACAAAAATGTGGCATATATTTAACCCATGTTTTCTAGAATGTACAGTCCATTTGCTGGGCTGGGTGAACAAATAATTTCACGTCAATTAGGCCCATTTATATTTTCTAAGAAATCCCAGCCCATTTGCACTTCCTTGAAATACATGTATTAGGTGGGCTCGTTATATATATAATGTTATGTTAGAAGGAGCAATTAATATCAAAGAATAAACCGGAGAGGCACATTATATATATATAATTAAGAAATTAGCGAGTTATTGCTCGAAATAAAAATGAGCGCGTTATTATTAATTTGGTCCTTAAAATCTTCGCAAGATTTTGTACGCAATCACCAGGATTTTCCTTGCCTGTGAGTCAAAAACAACCAGGATTTTCCGTTAAACATTTACTTTTATAAGTTAATAACACGTGAGATGTTTTTATAATGTATATATAAGTCTCTATAAAATATACGATAATAGTAATAATATAAATATATATAATGTGGTTAGAAGGGAAAACATAAATTGGACACAGCATTACTTTTATAAGAGACCTGCGTTTTATACCCGACAGTAGGCATACTAACAAGTTCACACACAAATACAACAGAAAAGGTAAACATTCATATCAAACTCAGGTTCACAGGAGACGTTCATATTCATAGCCAACGTTCACTATCAACAACTCAAAAGATTCATATATACACAAGCTCAGCATATCTATGCATCCAAATGATTGATAGATCACACGACAATATTCATACATAATTCACAAAAAGATTCAGATATACACATGTTCAATATGTTTATGCATCCAAATGATTGAGATCACAACCAATATGATCCATGGACGAACTTTAATTACCTAGGGTATAGACTGGTAAATGGTGTTCAATCGGAGGTACTTCTTGCTAAAATTAGTTCTTGTACGAGTAAACTTTCGAGTACATAAGAGGCAGCACAGACAATCTGAACTTGGCTTGTAGGTTCATCATCAAATAGTGGCCTCATGCCGAGGGAGGTTTGAGCAACTTGGCCACTACTTTTATCCAACTAGTTTACTGGTTCATCTTGGTCCTGTATCTCACCAAAATTCTACATTGCAGACGAGAAAGGAGGCGGTTGAGAAAATGAACCACCCAATTTTTTTGTGCAGTTCAACTGAAATGGAGCATCCTTGGCGTGCAGACTGATTAAGTGCCAGATGAATATACGCGTCAACCAACTTGTCTGGAATCTTTAGACTCCATGCCATATAGTTCGCTACCATATGTGCCGATAACCAAAAGGCACAAGTTGGGACCAAAGACTGCGTTTTTTTGGGCTATGCACCAAGCAATAATTTTGGCGTTCACTCTCCTAATACTTGGAGTTTGACAATTGGTTGACGCCGGTTGATACTCGAATGAATATAGGCACTTCTTGTCAACATCGATGCTTGTATGAGTGAACTTTGGAGTACATAGCAGCAGCATAAGTACCTGTCCATCTGATCATTTTGTGCAGTTCTACTGAAATCACCCGATGTAATGATTTGCCTGCAAGTTCAGGCTCCAAATTACTCCTTTATGAAATCGGCAAATAGTAGCACAATACGAAATTACCAATACATATGACAAGCACAATAATTAGGATAAAGACCAGTACCAACCTGTGTGAGGTAGCATATCAATTACTATTTCCTTTGACTAGAAGCCGAGATAAGCCAAGCGACTAACAGCAAAGGAAGAAAGCAAGCGGAGATTAGCGACTGACTGGAAAGGACGGAAGCTGTCGAGGCAATGAAGCACCCAAAGTTTTTGTGCAGTTCCACCAAAATCGAGCATCCCTGTTGGCACATATATTGAGAGAGTGAGATTACTATAATAGTGGGACTAGTTGATGAAACATACACTAACAAATAGAAGCACCCTCATTATCTTAATGGGTAAAGTTAGCAACATAGTAGTCTTGCTTAAAGAGAGGTAATAGTTTATTTAATCAACTCCAATTAGCTCAACTCAACACTCAAAGCATTGCCATTTATCATAGGTTGCAAAACTTAAAAGTGCAAAGATAAAGGAGTTTCTCATGACAGTAGCACGATATAAATAGAGATGACATCAAACTAATATGGATGAAGGTCTTAGGCCCGTAACAACCTGAGAAAAAAAGCTTATTCATGTAGTCCATAAGAGATGATAAAGCACTCACTGGAATCACACAATAGTATATATTTTTGTGCACTTCAAATGTATGGTTGAAATCACTCTTGTTTACTAGTGCTGAGATTATATCGAAAGATTATCAAGAACTTCCAGCAGAGTTAAAGCACTGGCTGGGATACAGTTCATTGTATTGTCTTGTGTAGTTCCACTAAAATGTATGATTGGCACAACATGATCCCTGTTTGCACAAGTAGGAACAAGGTGAAACCTTCATTAGCTTAGTGAGAAAGGATAGGAAGACATTAGCATATTACTCAAACAGTAGCATCAAATTCATGATGGACAATACGCAAAACATTGCCTCATTGAACCAATGGCAATAAATTGACATGCAAAACAATAGCACTATTATGTCATGACACTAATAATATTCCCTCCCTGCTCCACCACATGATTCACCTCCATAGACAAACATTCACACGTACATGATTCAACATAGGATCCTACTAAAGATTTGTTTAACTCCAATAGGAAAATTAGGCAGAAATAAATTAGTGGTACTTAAGTACTCCTAATTAATTAAGTGAGACAACAGAAGTGGAAGGGCTCCCTAGAGGATCATCTCACATGTAAGGTAGTCGTTGCCGGAGCCCTTGAATAGCCTCGACTGAGGTCTCTGGCTTCAGCAAGATCGCCTTGGCATTGTTTATTCTTCTTCTTCTTCCTCTTCATGATCTGTTTCTCTTTCTCCTCACCAGTTGGTGAAACCAAGTACATGATTGGCCTTCTAATTCAGAATTGGTTTTGTCAGTGAGGGAGTACAAGTGTACTAGTAAAAAACATCATTATTTTCTCATGGCAGTCGGAAAATAGAGATGAACACATGCATTAAATATCATTCTTACCTAAAGGAAGGTTATGGCGCCAATATGGATGATGAGGATTGGAACACAGATCTCCCTTTGTGCGGTTCCACAAAATGAACCAACTGCTCCATTCGACATTCGAGCTTAAACAGCACAAAAGTCACTTCTTTTAAGAAGAGTTTTGTGCAGTGCACCAAAAGGTCACAACAGCAACCAGGTGAATTGGATATCCCTATTTGCACAAAAAGGCCCAGAGGAAACAGTCAGAGTCTCAAACAATTACAGGCAAAAACATTTGGCTAAACTTGTCGGAGTCTCAAACAATTACAGGCAAAAACAGTGGCATGGCTTCATTTTTCCCTGGGACATTATATTAAGAACAACTAAGGCTGTGTTTGGTTCACAGGTTTGGTGTAGGATTTTCGTAGGAACACAATTTCTATGGTATTCTTTCCCTTCCAACCGTTCGGAACACGGGAAAGGTGAATAGTGTTTCATAGGAAAGCTGGTCTGGTAGTACTGATTCCATCGGATTAGAAACATCCACACGCTGCTCATTTTTTGGGCGAAAGCCCGAGGCAGGCGCTCGCTGCCATGCGTTAGACAGGTTGCTGTGCTGTGTTTGCTGGAATAAAAAAATCAACCTATGTGTGGTTCGTGTGGTGAGGACAAGAGTAGTCACTGTGCAGCTGAATAAACAAATAGCATCTCATACTGCCAAGCATGCTACTCTAAAAAAACAAATCTGTACATTTCACAGTCCATTCGAACACATTCTCTTGAGAGTTTCCTCCGGTTAGCTGTTCCATAGTTTTATACCTACATTCCTTTCCTATTCCTCTATTTTCATCAAGACCTATGTTTTCTGCCCCTTTATTCCGACCGGAGCCTAAATATTTGGTATAAGGGCATGGGACAGTGGGTGCACCAGCAGTACATCACCATGTACGTAAACAGGGGCATAAAGTGGTGATTCATAGTTTGTTGCCCCGAGAAACAAACATTCAAGAAACATATCTGGGTTGGTCCCATTTTTGTTCACTCTAGCCACCTACTCCTATGTGTGGATAGCAAATCTAGTCCTGGTCATACCACTGTGTACATCATTACCCCTATATTTCCCTTTTCGACCAAGAGACCGGTTGGATGACCAGTCTGTACAACTTTCATCCCCTTTCCTTCCTGTTTGTACCAAGTCCGATGTACATACTAAATTCCCCCACCCCCACTTTATTTCAATGACAAGTATTTTCGGACGGAGGGAGTACAAGATTCGACTCCATGAAGTAGCTTTACCTCTAACAATAGAAGAAAAAAAATAGGTGACGTTGGACCATCCGATCGAGAGGGGCTGAGAGGTAGAAAATGATGCACATGCAGCGATGTAGCGAGCTGGGGAAGTAGAGCTAAGGCGGTTTCGAACGAAGATATACCTGAAGGTCGTCGGGATGTGGATAGGTGGCGACGGGAGGCCCAATCTGCCCACAGGCAACGACAAAGGGATCGGAGGACCTCCCGCGCCGGCGCTCGGCCAGAGATAACGGTGCGGGCGGCAGTGGGTCTCCTCCCTCGCTATCGATGATGGCCTAAACGCTGCCCCTCCTCCCCTTCACCGGCGGAGGGGGATATGTCCGGATCTGTAACCAGCGGTGAGGATAGAAAGTCAGTGTTTTTTGAAGGGAGAAACACAGTGTTACTACCCCTATCTTGTTTAGATCTGGAGAGGATGAGAGTGTGTGAATAGAGTAGCCCTAGCAAGCAAGCGCGGAGGCTCCGGCCTATATATAAGTAGTGGGGTACTTTTCCTTTTTCACTCCATCAAAACAATCTTTTAAAATTGTGTACTACTACATGCCAGGTCGCGATTTTTTTTAGTTGTTGATTGTTTTTTGAGATAGCTACCCGCTTGTTCCAAGTGGTGTTACGGTGTGCCAGGTCACACTTTGTATCGTTCAAGTCTGGTACTACAAGTCCCTCCATTAAATGAACAACCACCCCCTCGTAAAAATTGTGGACAAGCCCACGGCTAAAATTAGCGGAAACGTGGGTTGCCCCAACATGCATTATTATTTATATTTTCTTCTCCCTCCGTTCCTAAATATAAGTGTTTTTTATTAGCCACACATAAGACAAGAATTTTTTTATTAGCAATGAACCCCACATGTCATAGACACAAAAACTGTGGCAAGATTCCCTTAGGCAAGCCAAAGTGTGTCTAACAATTTGAGCAACTCAGGTTAGGCAAGTGTGGGAAAAATAATGTGGCAACATAAGACAAACATAGTCACAATCCAAACAGCCCCGTAATTTTTTGTGACATGCATGAAAATTTGGTTAGTTAAATTTATAGTCAAAATTTGGCAAGGTGCATCAAATCAACACATGCAAGTATCAAAAGGAAAGTCACGGCATGCATGCATGCATTGTACTCCCTCCGTTTCCAAATATAATTCTTTTTAGAGATTGCAACAAGTGACTACATACGAAGCAGAATATGTCTAGTCCTACATATGAAGTAGCCCATTTGAAATGTGTAAAAAGACTTTTATCGAGTGCAGTGCTTTATTGTGTCGGGTCAACTCGTACAAGGCCAAGAAATTTTATTACTACGACGCCCTCTCCCTCACGGACTGAGCTCCAGTGCCTTAACTGCACCTGCCTTTGGCTGCATGACAGGTGGGCCAACCACCTGTTGGGCCCACCTGTCATAGACGCAAAGGCAGGTGCAGTTAAGGCACCGGAGCTCAGTCCGTGAGGGAGAGGGCGTCGTAGTAATCAAATTTCTCGGTCTTGTACGAGTTGACCCGACACATCGATGCAAAGGCAGGAGCCGTAAGTAGAAGCTTTCGCTACACGCTATCCCTCCCGCACGAGGTGGACGGACATGCAGCAATGGATTCGATACTGTAGAATTAGGAGTAACATCATTGTTCGTCTTCTCGAAGAGGCGAAGAGCCAAGCACAAACCGAACGTGGCAGTTGAGAACGCTCGTGTGGTGCGGTTCCTTGGAGTACTAGCCAGACTCTTGCATGAGACAAAATTGCTATTGTTTAAAAATTAAACTCCATTATCCATTGGTTGATACTCATTCTGCCTAGGTCCACGCGCTTAGCACCATTTGCTCCTGGGGTCACCAATGTTTATTTGCTAATTAATAGCATTCCATGCAATGAACTAGCCATTGCAAGTCATTAAAAGCATGCACACCTCTCATCTCTTATTGGTTGATATGTCAAGAAACAAGAAACAAGGTAGAAGTTAATGCACCGCGCCTAAGTGTTTTGGGACTATTTGGTTTTCGTAAGGTGACTTACACACCTAGACGGAGGGAGTAGTATAGACCTGTAAACCGGAAAGGAGTATTTGCCTTTCTAGAGATTTCAACTAGTGACTAGACTACACCATGTGCAGTACCCCCTCCCTTCCGGTTTATAGGGCTCAAATCTCAAATCTCATGAACCAAGGCATTTTGCGATTGGAAGGATGTATCTCGTACTTTACAAAACTACCCTAATTAAACTCATGCATTAATTACGTAGTTCTCTCGTTTTCCTCTCCGCCTTGGTCGCGGTGCACAATATTGAGCACTCCTATATGACTAGCCGCTCTATCTACATGCGGGACATTTCAAAGCATCCGGGCTCACGTGCCATCCACCAAATCACAGCGAGGTGCTACCGTCGAGACTCACCTTTCACCCCGGTGTGGACGTCATGACCTGTCATATCACAAAACCCACACCTTTACCAGCAGTGGTAAGGTGGCCTCCAAGTTGTACTGGACGAAACAACCATCATTTCATTGGAACGCTCGTTCAAGCCCTTTCTTCCCTTTCTTGAAGAAAACCTCACTCCAGGCTACTCACTTCTGCCATTTTTCTTCTCTACCGACGAAGGAAAGGTGGGCGAATCAGTTATGCTGCTATATTTTCATTCCAATAATCTTCTTTTTGCGAATCACCGACCGATTCTCACATCCTATTCTTTTCCCGTTTTCATTGCGATTGTGGTTTCCTTTCGATTGCTTTTTTGTTTGTCAGTTCATTGATGGATCCTGGAGCACTAGGCAAAGAGTTGTCGGCGGACAACCCACTGGAGACAGCGATCTCCAGGAAGTGAGCACCGACCAACGAGTTGACCATGTTGGTGGGCCAACCCATGGAGACGAAGAACTCCAAGAAACAAGCACTGTCCAAAGAGTTTAGGACGTTGGCGGATGAACTCCTCAAAGAAAGTTGGAAGAACAGCAAGGGCCCCACCGTGCCTACCCCAGGAACTCTGATTGCCACCTATGTGAGGCTCAAGACCGAGTTTGAGGAGATAGTCGTCGTTGAGAAGCAGTATTCTCCTGGCAACGTGATGGCCCCCATCGAGGACGAGGAGATGGCCCCCGAAGTGATGAGATCCCCCGGTGAGCTGCACAAGGTAAAAAATAATGGCTTATTACCATAGTTGTGGTTTTTGATTATTTGCAATGTGCTTGCTAATATGTTAGGGTTGTGCAGGTGTCGGTGGTTGTCCTTGATGATTCCGATGTCGTGGCCCGTCCTGTTGGCATCGCCCCGGAGATCACTTCCGATGCCGCTCTCCATCCTGTGGACATCGCCCCAGAGATCGATTCCGATCTCGCTGTCAGTCCTGTGGACATCGCCCCAGAAATCGATACCGATGCCGCTGTCCGTGCTGTGGTCATTGCCCGAGAGATCGATGACAAGAAATAGTTGGTCGCGCTAATCCTTCAGGGTAGTTTGCATTGCCCTGTGTTTAATTACCAGAACGATGCGTGTTATCAAACCATCTTAGGGCTAGTGCCTTTGCCTTGTGTGGCGGATCTTGCTACTTTTGTTTGATAGTGAATCATGCGATGAATCATGCGAACCCTCTCTGAGTTATGGAAACAGATGTATCCTCACCACCTTTTGATGTAATATATGGCATGCTTAGATGTAAGTTTGATCTGTTTATCATATCAGCAGGGCTTGTTTGATGATTCTTGGTGTTAGTAGGCTAGCTACTGTGGGAGCTATAGTACTTGCAAAACACTGACCGAAGAGAAACGCTGGGGCTGATGAGCTCGTGGTACGTTTATACTTATCCCTCGTCGATCGACCAATAGCCCTAGCTCCTAAAATTGTAGGCTTAGCGATCGATCAGACAATAGTCGACATACATTCATGCCTCATTTGGTTCATAGGGTAGGAAAATCGTAACAAAAGTACAGAGAACGTGCAACACAAAATCATAGCAGTGCAGAGACGTACTCCCTCGGTTCCAAAATATATGACCTAGGCGGGCTAGTTTGGCCTAGTGGGTTTCAGTGATATGATGTGGTACAGTGCCGTTCAGTCTTCGCGTGTGGTAGCATTATTGCGGGTACAGTAAGTTTTCTTGAAGAAGCAGAATTGAACAAAGTCATGATGGTTCCTTCGCCCGAACAACTTACAGTGGGAAAGGTTGGGCCTGCGATACGACCTGGGTAGACCAGGATAATTTTGTGCATGGCACGTGGACCAGGATGGTCGACGTCCCACATGTTGGCGAATGGAAGTATTCTTTCCGATATAGAGGACGAGCAATGAGTATTCGTTGTTTATTTTTGATGAAAGCTATTGTCTCCACTGTTACTCCTTGACTTTGTCAATGCCTCTCTCTCCTCCACATAAGCGGGGACTAGTTGCTATGCATGCAGCGGGCAGCTGGCGTCTTGAGGGGCCATGGCGGTGAGAGCGGGCTCCGGAAGCGGTCCGGACTCCAGCATGGCCCACCTCACATTATCACCATATATTTCTTGAAGTCCATGCGTGGCGGGCGGGTGATCTCTTCTCCCTCCCCCGTTTCTCTCTTCTCAGCCGACGCCCGCCGAGCGATTAGATTTCGGCTATTGACGGTTTATTCAATTACAGTCCCACATGTCAGTGAAATTGCAAGACAACGCGTGTCCCCTCTGGTGAGCGGCGTGCGAGCCGGACTGTCGGGGTTGCGACGTGTACGAGTCATAAGTGTGCCGCCTTTTCCTTTAGAACTTGTGAAGCGTAACATTTTCGCGCAATCGATCGATAGAAATCCAGAACAAAATGACGAGGGCGGTGCTTTCCCGCTCGTTAGGCGGGCTAGTTCGAGTGATATGACGTGCTACAGTGCCGTCCACTTGCTCCATTTTTATGTAAGCAAGAGTTTACACTCTTACGTGGGAGGAGTGTGAAACACCGCAGATCTGATTTTGATCAAGGGATAACTGTTCCTGCCAAATAATCGAGGATTGTTAGTGATTATAGCATGATAGTTAGGGCATCTCCAGCGCCGGCCCACAAATTTACACCGGCATCTTTCCGAGGACACTGATAGATGCCATCCAATGCTTCCCACATACCTTTCGACAACTATATGAACTAACCGGACGAAATTCGAGCAAACAAAGCAAATTTCAAATTAACCGGATGAAATTCATTACATATTTCGCACAAACCATACTAAACCTACTGTAAACCTAATCTAAACGATCGCCGGCACCCGACCACCATGTCTGGCCATGAACCCGAGAAAGCCAGCCATTGCCTTTGCCTCCTCCTCATCCGCCTCGATAACCTCCTCCTCCGGCTAGAGCACAAGGTTCTGAAGATTTCCGCCTCCACGTTGCTGTCAAGCGGCTAATCGGCCGCCGATGTTTACCCCACCAAGCTTGGCGTTGACTGAGTGGAGTAGCGGTGGCCTTCCCGGGACCAGAGCGGCGGCGACCTACCGTGTACTACTCTTCCTCGTTGCCGGTTGCGCCCGTGCACACGTGCCGGCTTCGTGGTTGTGGCGGCGGAGGGCGGCCTGGGGGGTGCCGGCGATCTCCTTCATTTGCTCCTGTGACAGTACGTCAAAGAGAGCTTTGGAGCATGCATGGAGCGGAGCCGCCGATGTCCCTCGTCTGCTCCTGCGACAGTACGTCCAAGAGAACTTCGGAGCGCCAGGAGGCCATGGTTGAAGTGGTGCCGACAGAAGGAAGGGACCGGAGGAGAATAAGTGTGGGTCTTTGGCTATGGCTGGGAGCTGGGGCTCAAGTTAATATAGCGGGTGAAATGAGCCGCGGCAGACGGATGGACAACTGGCGCCGGAGTAGGTTCGTCGGGTGTGAATGCAGACACTGCTTCAGTGACTTAACTGCAGATGCGTTTGGGTTACTGACATGTGGGCCCAACGGGCGTCTCGCCCGCATGTTAGTGACACACCAATTGCACCTGCAGTTAAGTCCGGTGAATGCGGCATTGACATTCTGGAGAGACAGTGACCGTTTCAGGCGGGAAGCGCGCGCTAGCAATGGAAGGGGTTTCGGTGTGCAGTGGCACTAAGATCGGTCGCTCACGATATTACATACTCAGCTTAGCCTGTTTTATAGATTGTCGTTGTGATGGACGATATACATGAGCAAGGCGGTCCGAGTATGACCGTTGGTGTTGAGCCAGGTGAATACATGCTCGGCGTTCGCGTAGGACTCCATCAAACATCTAAACAGTAATGTCAGGCACCACTGGGGCGCGCAGGTGATGGGCTCGCCTTTTGCGTTGCGCCATGAGCAGGACTTTGATTTAGAGGGCGACGTGCATGCATTAGCATGCTTTGACAGCGTGAGCATGAGTGTCTGACACGAAGTATTTCATTTTCATTTGGCCGACGAGGGTGCGTCGCAGCGATGAGTCCATGGTTTGATTCCCCACATACGCATAATTTTGGTTTTTACAGTATTTCTTTCTCCATTCACAGGTAGGCCTGCATAGATAGATAAAGAACACGAGCTGATGAGGCGCATACGGACTGTTTGACTGGTCAACCATACAAATACGAAGCTATACGCTGAGCTAGTGACCGTATAATCACCATATCTCGTATACAATGATCAAAGTGAGCTATCAAGACAAGTTCGATGACTGCCAAGGCATTTTACTTGGTAATAAATGACCAGGATTGAAGGGGAATCCTAATTTGCTTCGTCTTCTGTCCTTGAGCTCTTGACAAACCAATGCACTATACGGTTGTCCGTCCACTCCACCCCAGAGCTCTCACCAAGCGTCGTTCATGCCACCACGCCGCACACTAACCGGTAAGGCAGCGATGGCATCCCGCCACGCCGAGTTCCTCGCCGCCCATGACCGCACACAAAATGGTAGGGAAGCGATGGCATCCCGCCGTGCCGAGTTCATCGCCGCTCGCGACCTCACAACTATGTGGGAGAAATTTGAAGATGCCAAGGCCGAATGTGCGGTAGAGCAAGAGGCCGCCAAAGCCGCACAGAGGGAGCGGAAAAGTCAGAAAGCACTCAAGAAAAGAGAAGCCCGCTGCCGCAAGAAAGGAAAGAACGCACGCGCTGCTGCGGAGAGGTCGGCGGAGATCCAAGCACAGTGGGGTGTCGCCGACAAAGCCGGGAAGGAGAACGACAGCGTCTGGCCAGCATGTGAGAAGTAGTAGTACTAGTAGTTAGTGTGTGTGTCTGTGTCTGAGTACGAGCATATACCAGTACTACTAGTTACTACTGTAGTTTTAGAGCAAATAACAGTACATTAGCCTAGACTAAATGGAAAAATTCCTATCCTATGCATCAAATGTCATCTCTTTCTCTATAGGAATTGAGATGCATGTCATCTCACTTCCTATGATTTTCATATTCCTATCCTATGAACGAAAGGAGGCCTCTGTTGGAGTAAATATTGTAGTTAGCAGTACTGCTGGTACAGTAGTTTTCTTCAAGAAGCGGAATTCAATGAAGTCATGATGGTTCCTACGTCCGAGCAACTTCAAAGTGGGAAGTGGGCCTGTGATTTGACGGCTCATTAGTCATTGTTACTGTGGCGCGACGACCTGGGTGACTCTCCCTTGGAGTTCTGCGTGCATGGCAAGCGGACCAGGATGGTTGACATCCCACATGTGGGCGAACGGAAGTATTCTTTCCGATATCGAAGAGCAAGGAAACCGCGTGGTATAGTGTCACTGCTGATTGGTTCGCAAAAAAATAGTATCACTGCTGATTTATAATTATTTTTTATTTCTGATGAATGCTAGCGTTTCAACTCTTACGATGAAGGGTGCCAAACATGGCACGTGCTGGATGTCCCACACGTCAGCGAAAGGAGTGGGACATGAACAGCATGGTAGAGCCCAGCGTAAAAAACAGCGTGCTAGAGCGTCTCCACTTCTTCCACTTCTGGGTCGGAGACCACACGTAGTAGTACTTAGTGGTATGAATGATACAAAGTGCGACCTGGAGAGAAAGATACATCTAGTTGGAAGGTTTTGGGGCATACACGTAAACAAATATAAAAGTTAATATGTGCCTCCAACTAATATAGTAGTAGTAGAGTACTTAGGCACGTACTCCATAACATCACCGTGCATTGCACGTACAACATTTCGTGGTAGTACGTAGTAAGAGAATAATGCCGCCCAAGAGTTCCCTTCTCGACCTACTTTTGGGTGTTTGGTAGAGTGTATGGAGGGTGCATGAGTCCACACTAGTTTAGCACAAATACACTAGACGCATGCATGAAGAGAGCATGCATGAAGAGGGGTGTTGAGTTGAGCATGCATGAAGAGGGAACAACTATGCCGAGACGAGAACGCAACCACACACACCCTATATGCCACGCATGTTCATACCATTTGTGCTTTTCTACTTCACTTACTGCGCTACATTACTCAGGTTCGTACGTCCACTCCTGGGTACATGTCCGTCTCGTAGTTCCAATCCCACGTGTTCTTCATATAGATGGAACGATCCTTGCATAACACGTGCACCTTGATGCTAGATGTCTCGCGTGTTGGCAAAAGGATGAACAAAGCTCACATAAAAAATAGAGTGGAAGAACATAGATTCCAGACAACCGAGAAGGAGCAAGGAACCTCGTGGTGGAGCGTCTGCACTCATATTATTTAATATTATTCAGGGATATAAAATTAAGCAATCATCTCCATAGTGGACTGGAAAAGTACGAAACACGACAGCCCAGTGTAGTTACATCATACTAGTACATGGCTAACCCACGCTATCACCATATTTCTTGGCTTCCGTGCGACACCTATCTCTAGTAATCCAGCATCCTGTATCACTTCTCCCTCCTCGTCTCTATCAAAGTGCGGCGGGCTGGCATTTCTGCCGTCTATTGAGGTCGGTTAACTATCACATGTTAGCGACATGCCAAGAGCATTCTAAAAAAAATTCCTTTCACGTTCCATTTTCAAAAAGAAAAAATCCTTTCACGCATTTAATTTGCTGTATGCTTTGAGCAACTTGCATGTCCTATACTGCTCCTGTTTGATACTCTAACTTAGCTAGAGGTTAGACTAACTCATGACTAACCCTGAACTAATTGTAGCCAAAGAAGTGTTTGGGTGACAGGGTTAGATTGACAATAAATGCACTTCATGGAGAGAGAAAAGTGATTTTTCAGTGGTCCCAATGAGAAGTATCTCCAGTTGGCACCTCTTGGGTGGGATAGTTTTTTTTGGTGGGTTCGGTGCAACTTGCTTCAATTTAAACCCTCATGCTTGAATACTTTAGGGATATTTGAGCCCCAACTAGCTCAAACTAACTCTAACCCATGGATCCAAATAGGGCCTATGGCCAGTCTCGACGCGGAGCAGTCGCGTGCACCGGGAAGCGGCGCTCTCTCGGCTGTCGCGCCACTTCAAAGCCGGCGCCAGTGAGAGGTTGCCTCCGCTCTGGCCGGGCATTAATGCGGCATCGACGCCCAGAGCGATCTTGACCTTTCACGCGGAAGCGCTACCGGCAAGGAGTATAGGTTCTGAACCGTTTCAGGTGTAGTCGTACTGGTAGTTTGCAAAACTACCCAATTATTGCACTCAGTTTCCTAAGAAATTGTGGTAAAAATGTTACTCCACAACCCGCTTCCCTTCTCCTTCCTCTTCCACCGCCCGCGCATGTCCGCCGGAAGCGACCGGTCAACCCTTATATAGGAGTGCTAGCACAAAAAGATGCATGCATGACCACTAAAATTTCCATATTAAAGCGCCGCTCCGGCGGGAGTATGGCGTGTTGTTACCTTTGGCCGACCCATGGCTACCGGGTGACGGCGACCAGAGAAGAGGCGGCGGGAGGGGAATGAATGCAGCTACTGTTTGGGTTCGCCTTCCGGCTTAAATAAATGCACAGCATCACGTGTACCCACGGGTGCACAAATTGTAACATACTAAGTGTGCCTTAAGTGGGCGTCCACGTGGCGGGTGTGTGTGTGTGTGAGAGAGAGATTCTGAGAGACAGAGTGTGTGTGTACGACTCTACTCTTCGGACATGTACTCAACCTTTTGCATCGGGATATAAGTATAATGGTATTTACTTTAGCTAGTGATTTACGTGGCCATGTTAACGTGGTTGTGTCAAAAAATGTCACTTCCTGCTCGTGATTTGCGTTATATAATTACAAGCAAGATTCTCGTGCATTGCACGGAACATCAATATGCATTTTTTACAAAACACCTGTTGTGATTGACCCATGCAGGAGTAATCCCATGTGTAAAGACTAATGATATCTCGAGAATTTTATCGGAAAACTGGTATCTCGAGAATGTCATCGAAAAAATGAAAGATGAGAGATAAGGCGAGGCGGAGTGGAGCGTGGTGGTGACTGGTGGTCGTAATGGGCGGAGGCATGGGGATGGACGGCACCGGCAGGCGGCAGCGGCCACCATGCATGCTAGATTATTCCAGAGACTTATTTCCTTTTTAATTGCCGAGCAATGAGGTTGCGGGAGATAATGATGTGGAGAGAGGTGCGGGTATCTTTTGTAAAATTATCATAGTTTGCTTTCTATCTGTCAGATATAGATCATACGGTCTATATTACAAGATGGCAGGCACACCATCATCGCCAACTCGTTTTTTTATAAGGGTACAAATGATAAGTTTGTTGACTACTAAAGTAAAGTGGAATATGTCCATGTTACGCAAGTAAATAAAGGTGATTGTTTATCATACGGGTAAGGTTGGATGAAGGGTGGTAGGAACAAATGCTCCGTCTAGAGCATGTATGTGTGAGATGGAGTCTTAGTGTGTATGTGGTGTGTGTGTGAGAGAGAGAGAGAGACAGAGAGAGAGAGGAGAGAGAGATGGAGTCTTAGTTTGTGTGTGTGTGTGAGAGAGAGAGAGAGAGATGGAGTCTAAGTGTGTGTGTGTGTGGGGGGGTGCGTGCGTGCGTGTGTGTGTGAGAGAGAGAGAGAGATGGAGTCTTAGTGTGTGTGTGGGGGGGGGGGTGCATGCGTGCATGTGTGTGTGTGTGTGTGTTGCGGGGTCCTCTATGGTGGATGTAATTTAAGTGTGCATGGCTTCATCATAGAGAGGTGATGTGTATGGCACAGGCCACCAACGATGGGGTGCAAGAGAGAAAATGCCCGTAGAGAGGGAAGAGAAGGTGCGTGCGTGTGAGAGGAGTCGACATCGAGAGAACGTGTTTGTTCGAGAGACACCGAGGAAGACTACTATATATCGATGGTGCATGTAGGAAGGAATTAAACAAAGGGATGGTCTTATTGGTTTCGGGGATATAGGGGAAGAGTGAGAGGCGCGGGGGGGGTAGCTAGAAGGAGATTGTTAAGTGTGAGTGTGTGTTTTTCTCATCCAGGCAGAAGTTATGTGCACAAAAGAGGAGAACGATTCGATGTGGCGTTAGATTGAGGGTAATTAACTACGTATAGAGACATAGAGACCTTGAAAGTGCATGTGTGAGAGGTATACATGTATATGTGGGATGTGTGTGTGTGCGTGCGCATGATCGAGATAAAAGAAAGAAGACATAAGTCATAAGATCAACGACATGGGAGAGACGGATCAGTATGACAATATGCATGCATGTGAGAATGCAGGGAAGAAGGCCCAACAATTGAGCATGTGTTTTTGTCTTTAGGAGATAGTGGCGTGGGCTGGAGCATGCATCTATGGCGAGCAGAGGGGTGAGGCGCAATGATTGTGCAAAAGAGATCAACCTATAAATGCATATGTATGGAGAGACATATATAGTGTGGGTGATAGGAAGCAAGACTCCGTGCGAGAAAGAAATGTTGACAGAGAAACTACAGATAGATACAGAGATGGAGATGCTAGCTAGAGGGACATCCATTAGTTTGGGTGTTGGAGATGACCGTCGGGTGGTTCAAAGGGTGAATTTATATATGTGTGTGAGAGGGCACTTGACTGCATGTAGAGAGAAACATCTGTAGTGTGCGTGATAGGAATCAAGAGTGAGGGCGAGAAAGAAGGTTGATGGAGAAACAGATAAACAGAAAGATAAAGATGCTAGCTAGTGTGCTTTAGAGATAGGAGTCAAGTGGATCAGAAGGCTGGGTTATGTGTGTGGGTGTGAGAGAGATAGAGAGAGGGTGCATGTGAGTCACATACAAACAGATATCAGAGAGAAATGAGATCCAGAGAGACGGAGTTTTGTGTCTTCGAGAGAGAAAGATATTTCACAACGAGAGTGATAGCTAGAGAGACATATGAGGGAACGCAAGATATCTCTAGGGAGAGAGGGTGTGTGTGAGCGACATACAAGAGAACAATGGAGAAATATGAGACCCTGGGAGACAGAGTTTGTGTTTGTGTGTGAGAAAGAGATATTGAAGAGGAAGAGTCGAGGTTCTCATATCTAAGGAGCAAAGACATCTCAGTATGAGGGGTGTCTGAGTGGCACACATGGGAATAGTAGAGAGAAATGAGACCCCGGGAGACAAAGTTTTGTGTTTGTGTGAGAGAAAGAGATTCCACATGGAGAATCATAGTTAGAGACACATAGCAGGGAGCGAGATATACTTAGAGAGAGATAGAGTGATGAAGGTCGAGGGAGAGAGTACCGTTAGTGTGTTACGAAGATAAAAGATCATTGTCGACATACAGGTAGCACGAGATATGCCTGAGAGACGATGAACGCGTATAGGTCCAGAGAAATAGTCCTATATAAGCATGAGTGATAGCTATATGAGACGAATATCTGGATTAAAGGGGATTCAAATATTTAAACTGGAGATCACGACATCGATAATATCATAACGCAAATTGGTGTATCAAACATGCATATTCATTTGAATTTGGGCACACGTGTAATGTTATATAGTTTATCAATATTGGTGATCCATAGATTCTTCAATTACAAACAAATCATGGTTTATATGCAATTAATGTCTAAACGGGATTACACTCTATGTTGCGTGTGTGAAACACATTATACATGTTTGAGAAGTTAAAAAAAACCCCGCATGAAACACACATTAATTGGAGACAGTTAGCGAGGAATGCATACATTGGATTTCAACATAAAGTGGTTTCAAATATTTGAAAATCCAAATTGATAGATACAACCTTATGAATCTGAGAACATGCCATTTGTAAACCATATTTATGTATAAATGGTGTTGTGCTTTTGAAAGTATATATAAGAAAAATGATGTATATAGAATGTAATTCCAATTGAAACTGGATCCCGCCCGAAAAAAATAGAATACAAACAGGATTCGAATTGAGTTGGCATGGTAAACGTGCACTCCGCAAAATTTGAACGAAGCGGGGAAAGTCGCAGTAACTGCCCGAAACCAAAATCTGCGAGATGGAAATCACTACTGCCTATCCCTGCCACGTAAAGATCTGCTGGATTTCAATAGGTTTCGATAGGGGTAGGTTTGTAATTTCACCCAAACGTGATGTAACCGCCTCTCACCCGGATTCATACACGGTGGGCGCCAAAACACAGTGTGCCCTCGGCCGAAATCGACTCCCTCCCCGATTCATATTCATACATGGTGGGCGCCGAAAACAAACTCTCGTTGGCAAATATTCGGTGTATGCGAGATTACTGTCCTATCCCCAACCGACTAATGTTGCTGTGATGTACTAGAAATTTGAAACGGGGGCTAAGTTTGTAAATTTCCTCGCATTTGAGACAAGCGCGCCCTGAATACATGGTTCCCCCCTTCCTCTCTACCTCCCTTTTCCCCATTCGTACTCCGTGGGCGCCAAAACACCCTCTCCACCCCACCCTTCTCTGTCCGCTGCCGTCCACCACCCCATCCACCGCCGTCCTCCTCCACCATGCCCGAGCTGATACCCCCACGCCGCCGTCCATTACAAGAGATCGACCTCTCTCATCCACGCCTTCGGACCGGGATCCTTGCATCCCGTCCTCTCGCTTCATCCCCACCATCGTCCACCATGCGGGCGCCGCTCCTACGACCGTCTCGTGCACCGCGGCCCGCGCCACCGTCTACCCTCCTAGATCTTCTTCCACGCCGCCGACAGCCATCGCTACCGCAACACCGTCAAATTCTCAGCAGATGTGTACACGGCGCCGCACCAGAGGCGGTACTCTTTCGTATCTGCTCAACTTTTATTTATCGCAGCAAGAAAATAGATCGCCACTGCTTTACTCTGATTTCTTGTCTTGGTTGCGAAG
This sequence comes from Aegilops speltoides, assembly GCA_021437245.1. NCBI lineage: Eukaryota > Viridiplantae > Streptophyta > Magnoliopsida > Poales > Poaceae > Aegilops > Aegilops speltoides. The sequence continues at coordinate 173,474,166 of CM038147.1, read as the reverse complement.
TTGCCTTTGTCTGGTTTGCACCTTCAGATCCGCCATGGCACGCTCAACACTATACCCCCAATGCTTATGGTTTTCCCCTTTTATATTCCACACTAGTTCAATCACAGTAGACTAAATTTCAAAATTGGGTCAGTTGATTTTTCAGAGCTCGCCGGAGTTCGCCGGTGCAATCCAAGGGGCTCGGGTGGTTGTGGGGCCTCGCCGAACGAATAAAACTCGACGCAGGTGGGGGTTGGGGCGTGGGTGGGGGGTGGGGGTGGCGGAGGAACACATGCGGTGGGGGCGGTGGTCCGGCGGGCGGCTGTGTGCGAAGGTTCTCATGGGAAGAATCAGAGACGAGGAAGAAGAAGGGTTAGGAGACGTAGGATCTTCATCCAACCGCCTGAAATGGTCGAGAGATAGTTGGGAGTTGTATTCTTAATGCGCTCTGGTTCATCATGTGTGGGCACTGCGCAACCAACATTTTATTATCCAAAATCTGCTTGCTCTTCTTTACCATGTTCGATAGTGCTGGCCTGTACGTGATCGGTAGGCTTTCAATTACTAGCGGCAATACAACACCGTGTTTTCAAGCCAGTTCCACTTTCCCAATTTATATATCATGGTTATGGTGTACCCCTGTTATGTACACTATGATCTGCCTAGTTGTTGTGTGCTCTTGTTATCATGGTTTGGCAATAAACTCTCTATACAGTATATTATGAACCTATCATCTGCCAGCTATCCTTACTTCTGGAGCCTATTTTTTGTGTACTTGTGCCAGATTATATAAATGCATGCACCATATTTCAGCACACATGAGTTCTCTCATCAGAATCCAGTGATAGCACATAAGTGTTTACAGGGGCGCCCCTATATTAGAATATCATCTGCATTACAAAGATAATCTCACAACTATTTATGTTTTCATGGTTCTCAGATATTATACAAAATTATAGTGAATATCAGAATCCGTGCATCATAAGAATATTGTGGAACACTGCAATGATTTACAAAATTGGCACCAAGGCATTGAGTGCCATGCTGGAAGCAATTAAACTCGTACGCTCCCCACCTGTTGATTCTTGTTCAGAATATCATCCTAATGACTATTCTAACCTCGAGGAGTCAAAGGCAGATGGCCTGTCCTATTCGCCCATCAAGGTGCCTGTTCTAATTTGGCAAGGTTTTATTGATTGCGCATATCTTGCATATGTTGTCTTGCATTTCTTCTACTTTGTTGCACCGCCATCTGCTTAGTTTACTCATCATATAACTCGAGATGCCATGCCCATCCATTATCAATACATATTCCATCTGTCGTCATACCATGTTTTTCCACTCAAATGCTGGTCTTGTGCATCAGACATCAAAAAGGAATAGGGTGATTGCGAACCTGAAGGAGCACCAAAGAAAGTCCTTGAAAACGTGGTGGTGCCGAGAAATCGAACAACGCCCACTTATATTGGCTGTACAACCAAAGGACACAAAACATAGGACCGACTCAGCAGACTGTACCCATACTTCATCGCCACACCACTAGCCCCACCACACAGGACCTGCACTCCAGCAAAAGGTATACCGATTTCATTTGCCATAGCACCAGCCGCACCACGTAAAAAATCCCACTCCAAAGAAAAAGTACAAAGAAGTCCACCAGCCGAAGACCTATCCCAACTGCAAAGACAGCCAATTCCTACAGATTGGAACCCCATTCCATTTATTCCCAGTTTAAAAGACAATGCTTTCAATGTTGGTAGGGACTACATGTATATATTCCCATCACGGGAAGATTATAGTGAAGACAAACACCATTTTCACATCTTCCTGTCCAACTTACGTGTAAGTGCTATTATTCATGGTTATTATTTTCCTATTTTTTGCTGATCGAACACATCAATGATTTACATTACATTGTTGTAACTAGGTGAGGGTCAATATGGATAGTCATGATGAGCAAAGCTTGCTTGTGCTTTTCAAGGAACCATTGCAGCAGTATCGGTGTTACCTGAGGAAATCACACTTTGATGGCAAGTCTATAAACGAATTTCCGGTGAAGTCTCTTGTGCTAAATTTAGAAGACATTGAATGGAAAAACCTTGTTATGCCCTGGTCTCGTTCCCAGGATGAGGTACTGTCTATGAAATCACATGACAATTTGAACTTCTACTTTTCCGCATGTGCCTAACGGATCTTTTTTTGCAGCCCGGTCGAAGAAGAATTCCGGTTTGAAAAGAACGACAGGATATCGCAAATATGTTGACCGCTGCTTTGCTCTTGTTAGTACCTATTGTCCTGTATCACTGTACTTGCATACATACCTGGTTCATTATGTGATAGCAGTATGCATGATAGCTTGCTCATCAATTGTTCGCTCCAAATTATCTGATCTGTATGAATGGTTACATTAGTGAGAATATATCCAATGCCAATGAATTTTTTTAGCTCTGCATTGTTCTTGTAAGTACATGCTGTCCTTTATCAGTGTACTTATATTGACAGGTAGTTGTTCATGTACCATCACTCTGCAGCTTATTTTCCTTTGCCATCCATTTTCTACACATCAGATCTATATTTACTCTTACCATAAGGTTGGTACTGAAGAATTTTAGCTGTGCATTGCTCTTGGCTGTGCCTTTTGCCTGTATCGCTGCACATACATTTATAGCTACTTGGTTATGTAGCATCACTCTTCATCTTATCTTAAATATTATCCATTTTTTTGTATATTATCACATCTATATTTACTCTTAACAAAATGTAGAAAGGCAATGCTTATGAAGAAGATTCTGTGCTAAACTTCTTGAATTGCCCCCCCCATCAGGATGGACAAGGGCTTTATAGAGCCTGTATTCACCAGTAATGTAAGTTTGTCCTTCTCAAGCCTTCAAACTTTGTTGTGTATATTTGGTTAGGCATGACTGCAACAGCTGTTTATTTCTGGTGTTTGCATCAAATTGCATGTTTAAAGTTTATTATGTAGTTCATAAACAAAAGTTTGTCCTTCTCAATTTAAGTTTTCAGTTGTACAACCAAGTTCCTTCTTCATACCATGTAAATTAAACTATAAAGAGCAAGTGATCTTCTTTTGCACTGCATGGATGCTTATGTTCTTCATCCGTATCCAGTGGTGTGGTGAACCTACCCACTACAACACAATGTCATATTCTGCAATGTCTTAACTATGAACAATGTCATATCATTCTACCACTCCCTCCGTCCGAAAATACTTGTCATTGAAATTGATGTATCTAGATGTATTTTAGTTCTAGACACATCCATTTTGATGACAAGTAATCCTGACGGAGAGTATTATTTAAACCGTCTCTTTATTTGCCAATCTGAAATGGGATAAATTGACAACACACTAACCATTGATACTTATGAGTTCTTGATCTGTAATCCGGTGGTGTCGTGAACTCCGCAACTCCTTCACAATGTCATTTCCTGCCATGTCTTGACCTGAACAATACCATATTGTGTTAATGCAATTTTAAACTGTGTCACTTTATTCACAAGAAGAAATGTGATGAATTGTCAAGATTGATACTTTTATGTGCAAAACCCATCATCCGTCGCTTGTTTATCTTTCAGAGTGAGGAAGATATAAGTGTTGAACAAGCGCAGTCTCATCATCTTGTTCAGCTGCTTGCGCTGCAGTTCCCCAGCAGGGCTAACCTTTCTTGAACTCTATTGAAGTGCTGTTGGTTTTGTATATTATTTTGTCGGCGTGTTTATTTGCACTAGTGGCGATATTTGATGCCCAGTGTATGTAATCTGCTGTCTGCTTGCACTTTATTATCATAGTGGCGAACTTTGATGCCCAATGGATGTAATATGCCGTAATTTCTTTATTGTATAGTCTAGGTTTTTTCTTATTCACGATGTTGCAGTTATTTTACTCTATATATATATATATATACTGTCTTCGCAGTAAACCGGCCAAACCGTAAAATTACGGTACATAATCGGGCCGTCATGCAATCACGATGTATGATCCGCATCATGGGCCCCATCAAACTGGCCCACTAGTAGATTCGGGCCTTTAATAGGACGAGTAACCCCTGGCCCTCTTTTCGCAAGAAAACTCAATGGGCTTTTAGGAGGCTGAGAAGTAGGTTGGGCCTGAAATGTGTCGAATAGCTCATGGGCCGGCAGCATCCCGAAATGGACCCCGGCCCATGATTGTGCGAATAAATTCACGGGCTTTTAATAGGCCAAAGTTGTCTCGGTCCTTGTTTGGACCAATCAGATATCGTCTGCGAGCAGGCCGGATGCAAACCGGGCCGTAGTTAGGCCCAACTATATGACGGGCTTTTAACAGGCTGAAATTAATATAGGGCCGAAATGTTAAATGGGCCCTTAACAGGCCAATACTAATATCTGGCCGAATTACTAAATGGGCCTTTAGCAAGTGGGCCCAAAAGCATAGCGTCCAGTCAACGGGCCGAATCTGATATGGGCCATAATTGAGCCCAAAGCCTCTTGAAGGGCCGGACCTGATCTAGGCCGTGATTTGGCCCAGAAAGTGGGAGGCTTTTAGGGCCGGATCTTATATGGGCCATTATTAGGCCCGGAACATGGCAGGCCATTAATGGACCGGGTCAAATATGGGCCGGCATTTGGCCCAAAACATGGAAGCCAGTTAATGGTCGGCCTACTAGGGTCCTCAAAATCTTGTGGGCCTACAGCTGGGCCGGCTTATTAATGTCGGCGAAATCTCGTGGGCCTTTTAGTCGGGCCGCCCATTATGATCCGCAAGAATTTTGTGGGCCTTTACAGGCCGCCCATTATGGCACACAAAATCTTGTGGGACTTTACCTGGGCCGGCCTATTATGGCCCGCGAAATCTTGTGGGCCTTTAGCTGGGCCAGCCCATTATAGTCCGCAAAATCTCATGGGCTTTTAACTGGGCCGGCCCATTATGGTCCGCAAAATCTTGTGGGCCTTTAGTTGGGCCGGCCCATTTAAACTTGATGGGCCGTGCCACGTGTCGACGTATCATATGCGCCTTCTGTCCAATGAGTGGATGACATCTGTCCCAACGATGAGCCGACACGTGTTTCTTCCAGCCAATGATGATTTTACACGTGGAAAATCCCCATTGGTCGGGGCTGTTAACGGGTTATCGGATTCAAAACCCGACCCGATAGCTTAACGGTGTTCTATTACGATGGATGCCATGTGTCGGTCACCCTTGAAGAAAGCACTTCTATGACGCGCGATTTATCATCATGGAAGTGGACACTTCCGTGATGATAGTTTTGGTAATGTCATGGAACACTTCTCTGACAAAGACAGTATGACTATCTTGATTACGTCATAAATTTGTCATGGATGTACATGCATGACAAAAAACGCGACCTATTGTGACAAACACGTATCATGACGGAAGTGTATTTTTTTGTAGTGAAGCCTGTGGCGCCGGCCCCCGGGCACAGATCCGGTTGTGGGTCCTAGTCCGCGCATCCCCGAGCCGCCGAATCTGGTTGGGCTCCGGTAGGGGAGTTCATCGCCGCAGATATTTTCCAGCACTCGCCCTTTGGCGACATGCTGAACTCGTTAAAGTCTCTCTCCTTGTCAGGAGACTCTTGGCCGAACTATGTCCGGCTTGAGTGGGAAGCAGGTGACGAGGGAATTCGTTGCCCACCCACCACTCACTTCATTGCCACGATCGATGATTTGACCGACGTGCTTGACTTCAACTCTAAAGACATTGACGGTGTGGATGACGATTTAGAAGAAGAACAGGAACCACCGCCTAAGGGGCGCTGGACAGCCACATCCTCACATGATATATATATGGTGTACACTCCAAAAGAAACCAATGGCGATGAGGCAATGGAGGATAACCCCTCAAGGAAGAAGGAAAAGTATGAACGTCATCGCTGCCTCCCCAAGCCCCGCCACAACAATATCAGCACAACAGTAAAAAAACAATCCAGATGGTGCCGAAGATGAATACAATCCTGATCAGCCTGCCTTCGAGCAGGCTGGACAGGCAACAGACGGATACTTGGAGAGGGACAAGTACATGCCCCCCTCCGAAGACGAGGTGAGCCTCGGCGATGATGAATGCGGCGTGCCTGAGGATCCCGCGGAACAAGTTCGCTTCAAGCGACAACTTATGGCCACGGTGAGAAGCCTACAAAAGAAGCAACAACAACACAAAGCCGACCAAGATTTGCTCATAGACAGATGGACCAAGGTCCTGGCCACTGAGGAATACGGACTCGACCGCCCCGCCAAAGGATACACAAGGCACAATTCGCTACTTCAACCTAAGAAGGAGAACCTAAAGCCCACACCCCGACGCCAATATACCATGGTCCGGGACAATACGCAGGAAACGCGAGGCAGCATCCGCAGACCTCAACGCAATCGTCATAAATGTCAAGTCAAGGAAGTTGATGCCGAATTCAGCGGCCCCCGGCCCGGTCAGTGGAAAAAGAACAGCTCAAGCCCATCCGGCCCGAGCAGCATACTCGATCAACCATGTGAAACCCATGGTACCCCTAGAAGGGCGGCCAAGCATACCAATAGAGAATGCCGGATCCTCGAAACAAAACGGCCGGTCGTGCGCCGGAAACAATGAAAGGGGGTTTCAAACAACGAAAGACCGATCAAACATGACGAGGTCAAAGGAAGATCCTCCACAGTACAAAAATACGACCGATCATCTCTGATCTCATCGACCGACCGGACAACATCAACCATAGCAATTTAATTGCACTCACCATTGACCCAATAATTTGTGGGGCCATCTCAAACGAGCCCCCACGGGCATAAAACTATCAATAACATCTTCTAAAAGATGCCAGGTGCAAAGGCCAAATTTTACAGGCCCACCACACTAGTGGTTGTCTTCGGATCGCCAAACAAATACCATGCCGAAGAATAAGTCTTCGGTTTTTCCCCTTATACAGTAACTACCACATATTATCGGGACAAACCACGTTGGTTATACTCAACGGGGTACAACATCAGGCCAATCCGGCGTGACATAGTCACAATTGTGGGCAAGGCCGAACACCACCCTCAGAGTGGAAATCATATCGCCGCTGGAATAGCGAGTCATGCCCATTTATCAAATTCTGATTCGGTAGCCAACTACCCGGACACCAACTGAGGAGTCTGAGTTAATTTATGGCATGATAGCCTGGTTCAGCCAGGCTCCGACCAGGCACCCGCGGTTCAACCACAGTATGACATGCAGTTGCCTTTAAAGCATTTGTCTTTGTAGACTGACTTTTGTGCAGAACAGGACTGGCGACGTGGAGTCAGCTCGGACACACAAGGCGAGAACACATAAGTAAACCCCCCCAGGGAGACAGTCTGGATGCACTTCGGATCCACACAAAGTCTCCTCCAGCCCGGCCACGTCAGGTTCCGCCAAAACACCTCTCTTCATAAGCATAAACCGTACTCATATGCATAGACATGTCACTCTATTACAATGCATAGACTTAAAAACACCTACCGGCCGTCATTCCTCATTGACGCCTTTTTTGTCATAAACAGACCCGTACATCGTGTTATGCCCCACTATGCCAGGGGCTTCATAGTACTCATAATATGGCAATAAAGTCTGGCCACCTTTTCGGTCGCTCGACACCCCGAACTTATAGCACTATATGCATCAGCTCCGAATCATGTCTTGGGTCATTAGTTGGGTTTTCCCGGCTCCCATGTTTTGATACCTTACGTTCCGCTCTATCGGCTAAGGTAGCGCTGGGAGAACTACTGCGATTGTGTCCCGGTTCTTCCGGACGAGCACCTTAGTAGAGAAAGCCGAAAAGTGACTTTCATGATATGGCGAGAGCTGGTCAGCTGTTCGAGAGGTTGTAAAATCTTTAAAGATTCATTCCGCACAATGCCATAATAAATGCAGAGTGCGACGGATCGGTTTTCTGATCAGGCGCCGTTAGAGCCCCTAGTACGGTCATCCGAATACTAGGGGCTGCGCCTACCATACTCGAATTCCTATGGCTAAGTGAGAGTGATAAAGCCCTATAGTCTGATTGCCTAGTTCGTGGTGAGGAACACCTCCTTAAAAGGACCCAACAATGGGATAAAGAGTGTTCAGGTATGTCCCGAACACCCCTGTACTTTTTACATGGGAGCAGAAGCTGACGACTGGCCAACTCTCAGGATTTATATACACTAAACAGCCGCACAGGAAGAACAAATGTTCATATAAACAGGCAATAAATAATAACAGTGCCATTATCCCGCATTACAAAGGACGGCATGACTGCCTTCAGGGAAATATCGTGTCTTTGGTACACTGATCCGCCACAAGGCGGGCTCCTTTTAGGACAGCTTCATAGTATAACTCGGGCTTGCGATGCTCCTTACCCTCTGGTGGTCCTCACCATCACTTCTCAAAGATCAAGCTTCCCCGCACCTTCGCGACGAAAGCAAACGCCATGCGTGCACCCTCTATGCAGACCGATCGCTTAATGACATCGAGGCGAGGGCAAGCACCAACAATCCGCTTCACGAGTCCAAAGTAACTGCTTGGAATTGGCTCCGCGAGCCACAGCCGGACAACCAAGTCCTTCATGGCTAGTTCGGCTGCCTGGTGCAGTTTGACCAGCTGCTTCAGCTGATCGATAAAGGGCACTGGATAATTCACTGCAAAATACTGCGACCAGAAATGCTTATCCGCAGACTTCTTCTCCTCAGTCCGGTAGAATTGGGTAGCATCTGATATGCTGCATGGCAGGTCCGCAAACGCCCCTGGAGAAACAAGAATTCAGGTTGTCGCCTAGAATTCCTCCCATTACTATGTAAAAATGGCCTTGAGTACAAAAGGCCTTACTAGCCGCAACCTCCCGTGCCTCCTGAATGTCCTTCGGAGCAGCTCGGGCTTCTTCCCCAGCATCATCTGCGGCTTGGAGAGCTTGGGCGAGTTCGGATTCTTTCCCTGCTAGACTCTGCTCCAAGGTCTCAATTTTCTTCACGGCCTCCTGGAGCTCTCGCTCAGCTTCAATGACCCTGGCCTCGTGCTTCTCACGAAGAGCCTGCTCGGCGGCGGCCTTCTTGTCGGCTTCGGCCACAGCCTTCTTCAGTGCCTCAATTTCGGCACTCGCTCCTAGAGCATATAATACAAATATTTTCATCAGGCACAACTTCTAATTCGTGCTCAACTTAGCAAAAGGTTTCGACATACCTTGCTTGTCCTCCAACCGCTTCTTCACGCAGCCCAGTTCCGCTTTGACCCATTCCAGACTCTGCTTTAGTCCGGACACCTCCGCATTATGAGAGGCGGTCGTCTCTGCAGACGCCTGTTTTCAAACAAAGGGATACCCGCATTAATCGAGTCTCCCCGCAGAATTTGATCCCCGTCCGCTTTCTCTCTTTTCACCGACAAAGGCATCGAGGGCTACTACTCATACTATGACAATCTCCCAAAGGTTTTTAAAAACATACCTCAAAGCCTTTTATAAGGCTAAGGCAGGACTCATTCAGTCCGCTCTCAGCAGACTGAATCTTTTCAATCACCGCACCCATGAGGGCACGATGTTCATCGACGACGGACGCGCTCTTTAGCGCTATCGACAGACCGCCCGGCAACTCTGCTTGGACAGAGATTGCTGCCGGAGTGGGCGAGCCTCCCCCCGTCAAAGCTGGCTGCTCACCCGATCCTGGAAATTTAAAGGTCTCTAGGACCATGTCTGGCTGCGGGCCGAACCTAAGATCACCCCCGCCGCCGACACCATGGGAGCCGCTACTCCCGTGTATCCAGCCCCAGAGATATGCCCCCCTGGTCTGGGTCCCGCTGAGATGAAACCTCGGTGTCGCGCCTAGGCTTCAGGGAAGGGGCCTCTGGAGGTGTCTCACTCTCCAGGGCGTCTGAGCTCAGTGAATCCTCCGGTGAGGACGGTCCGGCGTGGGACCTCGCCGGGCTTCACGAAGTACAGCGACAGTTAAACTACTACATCCTAATGACCTCGGGCACGAAGGTGTGTTCGGATTTTGTATACTTACGACTTTACCAGGGGTTGGGCCCTGGGATCCCACTCCGGGCTGCTATCAGGAGCCATGGTGGACGCCTCTGGGAGGGCACCTTTCCCCATCTTTGGCAATTCGGCCTCCTGGGATGAGGAAGCCGTCCTTTTCTTCCCTCCCCCTATGGGGGACTCGTCTTCTTCCTCCTCCTCTTCGTCTTTGGAGGAGGGATGGTCGCTGGAGTCTTTGGATGTTGCTTCTGAAGCATTGCGACAATGGAGGCCACTCCAGGTCTTCTTGACCTTCGTGGAGGCCTCTTTCTTCGGTGCCTCGTAAGGTGCTGGGACCAGCATCTTCGTCAGAAGAGGTCCGGCCGGTTCTTCCGGCAACGGGGCAGGACAGTGTATCCGCTCCACCTTTTTCGTCCATTCCTGGGATTATTGTAGAAAGCATGATAAAAGCGTCTCCCTCGGGACATGCCAGCTAAAACATGGATGGGCAGAACACAATAATGATTACCGGCCTTGCAGAGCGGGATAGTTGATACCCGCGGTCCTCGACGGAGCCCGGCCACGGTTTGCTGGACTTGAAGAGCACCTTCCAGATGTCCTTGTGGGAGGAGCCATAGAGATCCCGAAGGGTCTGGTGCTCGGCTGGGTTGTATTCCCACAAATTGCAGGCTCGACGCTGGCAGGGGAGAACCAGGAGAACTAACATAACCTGGTTTACGTTGACGAGTTTGACATCCTTGTTGACCACACCTTGGACGCGCGTTTGGAGCACTGACAGCTCGTCGGATGAGGACCAATTTAGGCCCTTCTTGGGCCAGGACGTGAGCCGCAGTGGGGCTCTGGATCTGAATCCAGGAGCAGCGGCCCACTTTTTACCACGCAGTTCGGTGATATAGAACCTCTGCTGCAGCCACTCCTTGACGGAATCATTGAAGGCACCCGTCGGCCATACGACCTTGGGCATCTTGCTCACCATGGCGCCGCCACATTAGGCGTGCTCGCCATTCACCACCTTGGGCTTCATGTTGAAGATCTTCAGCCACAAGCCGAAGTGGGGCGAAATATGGAGAAAAGCCTCACACACGACGATGAACGTCGAGATGTTAAGGAAAGAATTGGGGGGCAGATCATGAAAATCAATCCCGTAGTAATACATGATACCGCAAAAGAATGGGTGAAGGGGAAACCCGAGCCCGCGGACAAAATGAGGAAGAAACACGACCCTCTTGTGGGGCTCCGGAGTAGGGACGATATGTCTCGCCGGCGGAAGACGGTGGCCGATTTTCTTGGCCAGGTACCCGGCCTCTCGGAGCCTTTTGATCCTTCTCCCGGACTGTAGAGGCCATCCATTTGCCACCTGCTCTGGATCTGGACATCTTCGGAGAACCTCTCTTTGGTGGAGAAGACAAGTGCTTGGGCGATAGGGCTTGAGCAAAGGGGAATGGACGAGCGAAGGGAAAGGCGTGGGTGAAGAGGAAGAGACCTTATCTCTTTATAGAGGCGATAAAAGCTTTTGCGCCTCCCCACTTGCCTATTGGAACCCGCTCGTTCCCCACTCGCCGTGATTGGCGGTACGATTGGGCTGCCCATGCCCGTATTAATGAAAGCCCCGCGATAAGGGGGACACGATCTCTGCTTCGACGAGACGTGCCTGGAAAACCGCCATGCAATGCGTGCGGTGGTTGGTTGTGGAGAGACGATTTAATAATGTCTCCACCATGATGTTATGTCATGCTATCTGAAAATGTCAGCATGTTGTATTTGTTGAATATCGTTCTCCCCATAAAGGCGTGTGAAGATCGTCTTGCAGATCCGGACACGATTTAAGTGTTCGATAATTACTTTGGGGTATTCGGAGATGGAACCCGCCTTGCAATGCCGAAGACAAACTGCGCTCCGGACTCATCATCATTGAAGCCTGGTTCAGGGGCTACTGAGGGATTCCTGGATTAGGGGGTATCCGAACAGCCGGACTATACACTTTGTTCGGACTATTGGAGCATGAAGATACAAGACTCAAGACTTCGTCCCGTGTCCGGATGGGACTCTCCTTTGCGTGGAAGACAAGCTTGACGATCCGGATAATAGATTTCCTTCTTTGTAACCGACTCTATGTAAACCCTAGCCCCCTCCGGTGTCTATATAAACCGGAGGGTTTAGTCCTTAGAGACACAATCATAATCATCATAGGCTAGCTTCTAGGGTTTAGCCTCTACGATCTCGTGGTAGATCAACTCTTGTAACACTCATATCATCAAGATTAATCAAGCAGGAAGTAGGGTTTTACCTCCATCGAGAGGGCCCGAACCTGGGTAAAACATCGTGTCCCTTGCCTCCTGTTACCATTAGCCTTAGACGCACAGATCGGGACCCCCTACCCGAGATCCGCCGGTTTTGACACCAACATGTACCCAATTGTTTCCTTAAGGTATCCTATGAAGACGCACTTCTCTGATTTGGGTTCGAGCTTATCAGGCTGAAGCCTTTTGACATAAGTGTCGCAACCCCAAACTTTAATAAACGATAACTTAGGTTTCTTGCCAAACCATAGTTCATACGGTGTCATCTCAACGGATTTACATGCATAACCCCAAAACGATAGTGGTACATCGGTAAGAGACATCATAGATCGCACCATATCCAATAAAGTACAATTACGACATTCGCACACACCATTACGCTATGGTGTTCCAAGTGGTGTGCATTGTGAAACAATTCCACGTTGTTTAAATGAAGGCCAAACTCGGAACTCAAATATTCGCCTCCGCGATCAGATCATAGAAACTTTATTTTCTTGTTACGATGATTCTTTCACTCTGAATTTTTTTGAACTTTTCAAATGTCTTAGACTTATGTTTCATCAAGTAGACATACCCATATCTACTAAAATCATTTGTGAAGGTCAGAAAATAATGATACCCGCCACGTGCTTCAACACTCATCGGACCACATACATCGGTATGTATTATTTCTAATAAGTCATTAGCTCGCTCCATTGTTCCGGAGAATGGAGTTTTAGTCATCTTGCCCATGCATGAGGCATGTTTCACAAGTCTCAAATGATTCATAATCAAGTGATTCCAAAAGTCCATCTACATGGAGTTTCTTCATGCACTTTACACCAATATGACCTAAACGATAGTGCCAAAAATATGTTGCACTATCATTATCAACTTTACATCTTTTGGCATAAATATTATGAACATGTGTATCACTACGATTGAGATTCAACAAGAATAGACCACTCTTCAAGGGTGCATGACGATAAAAGATATTATTCATATAAATAGAACAACCATTATTACCTGACTTAAGTGAATACCGTCTCACAATAAACAAGATCCAAATATAATTTCATGCTCAACACTGGCACCAAATAACAATTATTTAGGTCTAAAACTAATCCTGAAGGTAGATGTAGAGGTAGCGTGCCAACGGCGATCACATCGACCTTGGAACCATTCCCGATGCGCATCGTCACCTCATCCTTAGCCAATCTTCATATATTCAGCAGCTCCTATTTTGAGTGACAAATATGAGCAACTGAACCAATATCAAATACCTAGGCACTGCTACAAGTGTTAGTAAGGTACACATCAATAACATGTATATCAAATATACCATTGTTCATTTTTCCATCGTTCTTATCCATTAAGTATTTGGGGCAGTTCCGCTTCTAGTGACCAATCCCTTTGCAGTAGAAGCACTCCGTTTCAGGCTTGGTCCGGCTTTGGGATTCTTCTCGGGAGTGGCAACTTGCTTGCCATTATTATTGAAGTTCCCTTTATTTCCCTTGCCCTTTTTCTTGAAACTAGTGGTCTTGTTAACCATCAACAATTGATGCTCCTTCTTGATTTCTACCTCCGCATCCTTGAGCATTGCGAAGAGCTCGGGAATCGTTTTGTTCATCCCTTGCATATTATAGTTCATCACAAAGTCTTTGTAGCTTGGTGGCAGTGATTGAAGAACTCTGTCAATTACACAATTAATTGGAAGATCAACTTCCAGCCGAGTCAAGTGATTCTAATACCCAGACATTTTGAGTATGTGTTCACTGGTAGAACTGTTCTCCTCGATCTTGCAGCTATAGAACTTGTTGGAGACTTCATATCTCTCAACTCGGGCATTTGCTTGAAATATTAACTTCAACTCTGGGAACATCTCATATGCTCCATGACATTCAAAACGTCTTTGAAGTCTCGGTTCTAAGACATAAAGCATGGCACACTGAACTATAGAGTAGTCATTCGACCGCATTTTCTAGACGTTCACATCGTCTAGATTAGCGGGAGGGGGCTGGTCACCTAGCGGTGCATTAAGGACATAATTCTTCTGTGCAACAATGTGGAAAATCCTCAAGTTACAAACCCAGTCCATGTAGTTTCTACCATCATCTTTGAACTTAGCTTTCTCTAGGAACACATTAAAATTCAGGGGAACGGTAGCTCGGGCCATTGATCTACAACATAGATAGGCAAAACTATAAGACTAAGTTCATGATAAATTAAGTTCAATTAATCAAATTACTAAACATCCCTCAAGTTATCTAAGTGATACATGATCCAAATCTACTAACCCATGTCCGATCATCACGTGAGATGGGGTAGCTAGTCATCAATGTTGAACATCTCTATGTTGATAATATCTACTATATGACCCATGTTCGTCCTTTTGGTCTCCAGTGTTCCGAGACCATGTCTGTACATGCTAGGCTCGTCAAGTTTAACCCAAGTATCCTGCATGTGCAAAACTGTCTTACACCCGTTGTATGTGAACGTAGAGTCTATCACACCCGATCAACACGTGGTGCTTCGGAACGATGAACTTGGCAGCGGTGTCGATGACCCATAAGTATATCGGATCAATTGTAGCCTTTTCGATAAGTAAGGATGTCGAACCCGATGAGGAGTAGAAGGAAATGACAAGTGGTTTTTAGCAAGGTAATGTCTGCAAGCGCTGAAATTGTAAGTAACATAGTAGTTTGATAGCAAGATAATTTGTAACGAGCAAGTATCGATAGTGGTAACAAAAGTGCAGCAAGGTAGCCCAAACCTTTTGAGACAAAGGACATGCCAAAACAGTCTCTTATAGTAAGCAAAGCGTTCTTGAGGGTACATGGGAATTTCATCTAGTCACTTTCATCACGTTGGTTCGATTCGTGTTCGCTACTTTGATAATTTGATACGCAGGTGAACCGGTGCTTAGGTGTTGTTCTTACTTGAACAAACCTCCTACTTATGATTAACCCCCTCATAAGCATCCACAACTATGAGAAAAGTATTAAAAATAAATTCTAACCATAGCGTTAAACTTTTGGATCCAATCGGTCCCTTACGGAATAGCGCATAAACTAGGGTTTAAGCTTCTCTCACTCTCGCAACCCATCATCTAATTACTACTCCACAATGTATTCCTTCAGGCCCAAATATGGTGAAGTGTCGTGTAGTCGACGTTCACATGACACCACTAAGGGAATCACAACATACATACTATCAAAATATCGAACACATATCAAGTTCACATGATTACTTGCAGTATGATTTCTCCCGTGACCTCAAGAACAAAAGTAACTACTCACAAATGAGAATCATGCTCAAGACCAGAGGGGTATGAAATAGCATATTGGATCTGAACATATAATCTTCCAACAAATAAAACATATAGTAATCAACTACAAGATGTAATCAACACTACTAGTCACCCACAAGCACCAATCTATGGTTCAGGTACAAAGATTGAACACAAGAGATGAACTAGGGTTTGAGAGGAGATGGTGCTGTTGAAGATGTTGATGGAGATTTCCCAACCCAAGATGGGAGAGTTGTTGGTGATGATGAGGACGATGATTTCCCCCTCCGGGACGGAAGTTCCCCTGGCGAAATCGCTCCACAGGAGGGCAAAAGTGCTCTTGCCCAAGTTCCGCCTCGAGACAGCGGCGCTTGTCGGCATTCTAGGAAACGGGGGTCCCCAGACTTGCCTGCCTGCGGCCTGCAGCGTGGCTCAACCAGTGGCCCAGCACGGCCCGTCTCCATCAGCCCAACATTCAATACCCTCGCAGGGCGGAAGATGCAAGGCCTCCTCAGGGGCGGCCTCACTAGGCAGGCTCGCGAGGAGGCGGAGAGATCAAGGCAAGGGGCACCTCGCAAGGTGCCCATGAAGCAAGCCATGACGACCGAGACCAGGCGGGCGCCAGCCCGCGCAGAGTCCTCATTTCCTCTTTGGTGCAAAGGGGGTAAGTGCAGGCGCGGAGTACCGAGGCATCAGGCAAAGGTTTCCTTATTGGCGCAACAAGACCAAGACCAGCAGAACGGCAGGACAGAGGTCACCATGGAGCCCAAGACGGCGTCACCACCAGTGCCTTTGGCAGGCGAGGACCACCTTTAGTCAGGATAGCTTGTACTAGATGTCCCCTTTCAAAATGCCCATTGTTGGATCCCTTCCCGCTCAATATTTGGGAAGAGGAGCAGGGCCTCTATAAATAAAGCTAGCCACCACCATAGAGAGGACGGATTTCCTCTAGCACACCACCAAGCACAAGAACACCTCTCCTCGCAAGGCTATTCTTCCCTTGTACTATTCATCATTAGCCCAAGAGACAATCCACCACACCACACACTGGATTAGGGTATTACACCACAACGGTTTCCCGAACCAGTATAAACCTCGTGTCTCTTGTGTTGTTCATCTTGCTAGCTTAGAAATCACGACGAGGCTGAGGGCGTGTTTCGGTAGGTCGAGATCTTCGTGCACACCCCAGTGTTCGAACCTTAAGGGTTTTGCCAGAACCCGATATCCGACATTTGGCACGCCAGGTAGGGGTGGACCGGAGCTCTTCCTTCCGTCGACCCGCTCTCCACCAACACCGCGCTTCGCCCTCATGGCGGACAACACGCCTCCGGCTCCGGCGGCCGGTGCCAGCGCTGGGGCCAGGGGACTCCGAGCCTTGGCCCCCGCCTTACGACAAGTGCAGTGGCCGCACAAGTTCAAGCCAGAGATGCCATCGCGCTATGACGGCGCGGCGGACCCGCTGGCTTTTCTGCTGGCATACGAGGAGGCCGTCCTCAAGGCCGGAGGCGACAACAAGTTCATGGCCAACCGGTTTCCCATGGCCCTCACCGGCGTCCCGCGCGTTTGGCTGCTCAACCTGCCAATGTCTTCTGTGGCCTCCTGGGAGGAGCTGCGCGACCTCTTCCTCACCCACTATGCGGCGCCGCTGCCCCCGGTTGTCGCAGCTCTCCTGGGCGGCTCGCAGGTGCCACCCTTAGACTGCCACGCCAAGCCGTTCTTTCGCCAGATCGGCGCCGCCCTCATGCGGCAACGAGCTCCCCCGAGTTGGACGCCCCCCAAGGCCCACCTGACCTTCAACTCAGACAATCACCCCGTCAACACCGTCTTCTTGGGCGCGCTCCCGATGCTCTGCACGCCCACCATCTGCCAGGTGGCCGTCACCAAAACCCTCATCGATGGCGGCGCTGGCCTCAACGTGATCTCGGTGGAGGCCTTTAGCCTCCTCCATGTACCGCTAGAGCGGCTCCGACCTAGCAAGCCCTTCTCGGGCGGCGGAGGCAGTTCCTCCAGCTCCCTGGGGCAGATCCGCCTCCCTGTGACTTTCGGCACCACGACAACTACCGCATGGAGCTGATCGACTTCGACGTCGCCCACATCGGCCTCCCATACAACACCATCCTCGGATACCCTGCCTTGGCTCAGTTCATGGCAGCGACCCATCTGGACTACAACCTCATGAAGATGCCCGGGAGCAGCAGCATTCTCACCGTAGCTGGAGATACCAAGGACACTCTGCTGGCGCTCAAGCTCGCCCTCAAGACCGCCATGGTGGTGCAGCCTGCCGGTGCGGACACCTCCAAGGCCAAGGGGGCTGCGCCGACCAAGAAGAAGTAGTTGTTCACTCAGGACAAGGCGGAGACCAAGCAGGTGCCGGTTGAGGGGGACGGGTCCTCAGGAGCCACCTTCACCATAGGTGCAACCTCGACCGTGACCAAGAGGAGGCGCTGGTGAAGTTCTTGCGCTCGAACAAGGAGGTGTTCGTGTGGGAACCCAAGCAGCTAGCGGGGGTCCCGAGGGAGGTGATTGAACATCACCTGAATGTGTGCCCCAATGTACGCCCCGTGAACCAGAAGGCAAGGCAGCAGTCCACCGAGAAGCAGGCCTTCATCGTCCAAGAAACCTGCAAGCTAGAGGCAGCAGGTGTTTTTCGCGAGGTTCGCTGCCCCGAATGGCTGGCAAACCCTATTGTCGTGCCAAAAAAGGAAGGAAAGGAGCGCATGTGCGTCGACTTCACCAACCTCAACAAGGCCTGCCCTCAAGATCCGTTCCCGCTCCCCAGCATTGACCAAATTGTCGACTCGACCGCCGAGTGCGACCTACTGTGTTTCCTGGATGTGTTTTTGGGTTATCATCAAATCAGGATGGCGGTGGAAGACGTGGAGAAGATAGCCTGCCTGACCCCGTGTGGGGTGTACTGCTACACCTGCATGCCGTTTGGGTTGCATAATGCAGGAGCAACCTTCCAGCGGCTGATGCACATTGCCTTGGGCCGACAGCTCAAGAAAAACGCCGAGGCCGTCGACGACATTCCGGTGAAGTCTCGAGAGGCGAAGACCTTGATCCAGGATCTGGAGGAGACCTTCGCGAGCCTCCGCAAGGTGGATTTGCGACTCAACCCGGAGAAGTGCGTGTTTGGCATCCCTTCCGGCAAGCTACTGGGTTTCTATCGGTGTCAAAACCGGCGGATCTCGGGTAGGGGGTCCCGAACTATGCATCTAAGGCTAACGGTAACAGGAGGCGGGGGACATAATGTTTACCTAGGTTCGGGCTCTCTCTATGGAGGTAATAACCTACTTCCTGCTTGATTGATCTTGATGATATGAGCATTACAAGAGTTGATCTACCATGAGATCGTAGAGGCTAAACCCTAGAAGCTAGCCTATGATTATGATTGTTGTTGTCCTACGGACTAAACCCTCTGGTTTATATAGACATCAGAGGGGGCTAGGGTTACACAAAGTCGGTTATAGAGAAGGAGATCTACATATCCGAATTGCCAAGCTTGCCTTCCACGCAAAGGAGAGTCCCACCCAGACACGGGACGAAGTCTTCAATCTTGTATCTTCATAGTCTAACAGTCCGGCATAAGTATATAGTCCGGCTGTCTGAGGACCCTCTAATCCAGGACTCCCTTAGTAGCCCCTGAACCAGGCTTCAATGACGATGAGTCCGGCGCGCAGATTGTCTTTGGCATTGCCAGGCGGGTTCCTTCTCCGAATACTCCAAAGTAGATTTTGAACAAATGAATCGTGTCCGACTCTGCAAAACAAATCCCACGTACCACCGTAGAGAGCATAACATTCCACGAATCTAATCTGCTGACAACTTTCACCCAGCATGACATCACGCCGCATCCCGGTTATTATCAAAACCGTTTTTCCCAACCTGGCATTGCACGTCTTGCGAGGCGGTTTTATTGGCACGTCTTGTCGAAGCAGAGATCGTGTCCCCCTTATCACGGGATTCTCATCAATACGGGCGTGGGTAACCCAGCCGTGCTATTAGTATGACTCCTCGGTTTAGGCAAGTTACAAACGGCCGCGCGGAGGACGCTTGACATTCATCCTCTTTATAAAGAGGCCAAGACCTGCCCTTTTCTTTCCACGCCTGATCCTTCCCTTCTCCTACCTTGAGTTCCAACACCCAAGGTTCAGTCCACGCACTCCGAATCTTCAATCATGTCCGGACCCAACCCTCAAGGCCGGTGGATGGCCTCTTCTGTCACAGAGGAGGATATCAAGAAGCTTAGGGAGGCTAGGTATCTGACCGCCGAAATCCTTCACAGGCTTCCTGCCCATGGGCAGGTTATTCCTACTCCCAAAACCAACGAGAGCATTGTATTCATCTCCCACTTCATCCAAGGGCTAGGCTTCGGTCTTCATCCCTTCGTTAGAGGGCTCATGTTTTATTACGGCTAGATTTTCATGATCTAGCTCTAGATTCCTTCACATCTCGTCGTTTATCGTTGTGTGTGAGGCCTTCCTCCGCATTACCCCACACTTCGGCTTACGGCTCAAGACCTTCAACGTGAAGCCGAAGATGATCGATGGGCGACACGCGGAGTGCAGAGGCGCTATAATAAGCAAAGGTGCCGACGCCTTATGGCCAAAGGGTTCCTTCCCGGAGGTGTCCGACCTATTGCAACGGGAGTGGTTTTATATCACAGCACCCCGAGGTACAAAGTGGGCAGCCGCCCCGGCCTTCCGCTCTGCCCCTCCGCCACAACTTGCATCATGGGTCAACCAGGGGCTGGACTGGGGACCGGTTAATGACGTGCTGACATTGCAAAGCCGCATCCGAGATCTCCTCAAGAGGGATATCAATCTTGTTAAAGTAATTCAAGTAATGTCAGTTCGTCGGGTCCTGCCATGCCAACGTCGATCTCTCCGTATGTGGGAGTTCAACCTAGAAGGACTGCGAACCATTCAACACTTCTTTGGCGTGACGCTCGAAGGGATGTATCGACTATTCTTTGGATCACGAATAAAGTGTCCGGACACAACAGAGGATGCGGGTCTCAACTGGAACCGTCCAGATACCCAAGTAAGTAATTCTGCGACCGAACACGCTGTCCTTATATTTGTCACAACATTATTCTGAAAAACCAACCTTGGCCAGGACTGGATAAGAAAGGCGGAGAGGATCAGGTGTTCGGCCCCTCTTCCTGAAGACTCGCCGGATCCTGTACTAATCAGTATGCTGGCTTGCACACCTTATCAAGTGCCATCAGGGGAGGACGAGGGGAGGAATAGGGAAGCCAAAAGGGGACTTCATGCTGGAGGTACATTACGCATCCCAATAGGGGGAATTAGCACCCCCGTGTCGGATATCTCAGAGGCACATCGTACATTAATGGGTACGATGGTAGAGAGGATTTCATCCGCAAAAAGCAGGTTGAATGAAGCTTTTACGATCCTACTAAGAGGCTTTGAGGTACGCAAAGTGATATATATTTTTTATTGTACCGTACATGCAGGGTGTGCTTTGTACAGATAGTAGCCCCTGAGACTCTGGTTGCTGTCCGGATGAGGCGAGCAGAGGATCACAGTCTCAAGTAATGATAGCACTAATTTTGTACGCAGGGTGCTGCAGATCCGGCGGCTGACCGGACTGTTGAATTTGCCGAACTGAGGCAGCAACTTGATGTGGCGGATGCGGACATCACGCTTGTGAACAAACAGCTTGACGAGGCACAGGGTATGTGTATTTGGGTGGTTAGCAAATATTAATAAGAGCATGATGCTAAGATTTATAATATGCTTTGACTACAGATGGAGCTGCCGCCGTGGAGACCCTTCGGGCAGAACTTGCCCGGGCCAAGGAGCAAGCCAGGAGAAGTGATGCGGCCGCCCTGAAGGCAGCCAAAGAATTAAAAGCCGAACAGGCTGCTCATCGCCAAAGTGAGGATAAAATAGCCAACATGGCTCTTGAGCTGCAACATGCCGCCAGCCGATATGAGCTTCTCGAAAGGGAAAACCAAACAAAAATGGCTGACCTAAAGAAGGCCTTGCAAGCAGCCAAGGAGACTCGCTCTGAAATCAGAGCGGCCCGGGAGGAGCTTCGACAAGCCGGTGATATCACGGCTGGGAAGCCCTTTTTATTGTGAATGAAGTTCGGCGATCCGAAGTATGCCCCTCTTGACCAATTGTGGAGTTCTTCAGACGCATACTTGGATTAGGCAAAGAGTGCTGCTGACGCGACACAATATTTCAAGGATCGAGAAGGTCATGAGGTGGAAAGGTTGTTCTAGTCACAGTTCAGTGCTCCAAAGCGTCCGCTGCTGTTGAATGAGAAAATGGCCGAGTGGCCCGAGCTCCACAGGTTGCCCAGGCTTGCCATGAAGGCTGTCGTGGATCATCTATGGCCGAAGGAACCGAGCCCGGATAGTTATTTTGGTTTGGTGCAACGATTTCTTCGTGCTGTGCTGCATATCGACACTGTCAAGAGGTCGGCGTGTATAGAGGGTGCGCGGATGGCCCTTGCCCGTGTTAAGACATATTGGGTGAAGATGGAGGCCATCGATATTGCAACCAGGGGTCCGCTCGAGGGTCAGGACTCGCCCGAGCACTATTTTGAAGAAGTCTTAGAAGGTGCCCGTTTAATAGAGGCTCAGTGCCCATGTCGCAGTGACATGTATCTTGATTGTAAAACAATCCTTTTGATAATAAAGGCTATATTTATACTTTTTCTCGTAAAGTATTGTAGTGCCTCCTGTGCGGCCGCTTATGTATATATGTATATAACCTGAAAGTTTGCAGTCGTCAGCTTTAGCCCCCATGCATATAATGCGGGGGTGTTCGGCAAAGTGTAATCACACTTGATCCAACGTCTTGGTCCGTTAAGGAGGTGGTAGCGCGGCGAACGAGGCAATCAGACTATATAGCTTTAACACGTTCACTTAGCCATAGGAGTTTGACGGTGGGGCTACTATATAGCCCCTGGTATGTCCGCGCTCATCCGAATACAGTGCATGTACATATGTGACCGGAAAATAGGTCATTTGTTAATGTGGAGGAATCGCGAAGATTCCGCTGAGTCATCGAGTGGTTGACCAGTCTCTCGCTTTATCCTGACAGTCGGTTTTCGGCTTTCTCTACTGAGGTGCTCATCCAGATGAACCAGGGCACAATCACAGTAGTTCTCCCGGTGCCACCTTAGCTGATAGAGCGGAACGTAAGGTAGCAAAACACGGGAGCCGGGCAAACCCAACTATTGACCAAAGACATGATTCAGAGCTGATGCATATAAGGCCAAACTCGCGGCGCCGGACACTCTCGAAGGTATTCGGACTTTTACGACATATACTGGACTGAGTATCGTCCTCGATAATGAGCCCTAAATTTCCAGGTACGTGCATTAATCTGGCATGACAAAAGAGCGGCTGTGGTGAGAGCATAGATCCCAAAAACACATTGGTTGCTGCCCTTGTAACGTCTATTTTAGATCGACCAATAATAAAACTTGCCAATAACGCCAGTATCCCTCTTGGTCATTTTAAGTACCAGGAGGGTATGAGCAAACAAGAGACAGTAAAAAAGGTTTACATAGGGTCTTAATCTAAAAAGGAACCTTTGGACGGGTCCCAGCTGCAGGTCTGCACCTTTGTCTCCGTTATGCTATATCCCGGAAGGGTATAGCACGATGGTCATCTATAAAAAGAAAGAAAAAACCCAGGTGAAAGAACTGGTGTGACCGTGCGTAAAGTCGGTAATCTTAATGAACCGTGAAAATTGATATCTTGAGTGTAAATACATTCAGGCCGAACTATGGGCCTTGTGCGGGCAGCCCCTAGCACCACATATGGGGCGTAACCATTAATTAAGCTCAGGTTTATTAGGGCTGCACAGCTAGTGGTGCGTCGAACACGTCTAGCCGTGTCCGTGGTCTCGAGGACCGATTAGTTACTCGGGTTGAAGAGGCCGTCCAGTGGTTCGGCTGCTAGAGCCGCCACGTAGTCTTCCGCGCGAAGAGAATGCTCTGTGTTTCCGCTGATAGTGATGATGCTGCATGGACCGGGCATCTTAAGTTTAAGATAAGTGTAACGCGGTACTGCGTTGAAATGAGCGAAGGCCGTTCTTCCGAGTAGTGCATGATAGCCGCTCCGGAACGGGGCGATGTCGAAGATTAGTTCTTCGCTTTGAAAGTTGTCGGGAGAGCCGAACACAACCTCTAACATCCAAGAGCAGGTGCAGCGGGCCTCTATGCCTGGAATTACTCCTTTAAAGGTAGTACTGCTTTGATTGACTCTCAACGGTTCTATCCCCATCTTGCAGACAGTGTCCTGATATATCAGATTAAGACTACTACCGCCGTCCATGAGTTGTCGGGTGAGACGGTATCCGTCAATTATTGGGTCGAGCACCAAGGCGGCCGAACCTCCATGCCGGATACTAGTTGGATGATCCCTGCGATCGAAGGTGATCGGGCAGGCCGACCATGGATTGAATTTGGGGGCGACTGGTTCCACAACGTATACGTCTCGGAGTGCGTGTTTGCGCTTCCTCTTTGGTATGTGGGTGGCGTAAATCATGTTTACTGTTTTGACCTCTGGTGGAAATTTTTTCTGTCCCCCAGTGTTCAGCTGGCTAGGTTCGTCCTCGTCGTCACTTGGCGGCTCCCTCCACTTGTGTTCGGCGTCTAGCTTGCCGGCTGATACGTCTCCAACGTATCTATAATTTTTGATTGCTCCATGCTACTTTATCTACTGTTTTGGACTATATTGGGCTTTATTTTCCACTTTTATATTATTTTGGGACTAACCTATTAACTGGAGGCCCAGCCCAGAATTGCTATTTGTTTGCCTATTTCAGTGTTTCGAAGAAACGGAATATCAAACGGAGTCCAAATGGAATGAAACCTTCGGGAACGTGATTTTCTCACCGAACGTGATCTAGGAGACTTGGACCCTGCTCCAAGGAACAAAAGAGGCGGTCACGAGGGTGGGGGCGCCCCCCCTAGGGCGTGCCCCCTGCCTCGTGCCCCCTGTTGCTCCACCGACGTACTCCTTCCTCCTATATATACCTACGTATCCCCAAACGATCAGAACAGGAGCCAAAAACCTAATTCCACCGCCGCAACCTTCTGTATCCACGAGATCCCATCTTGGGGCCTGTTCCGGAGCTCCACCGGAGGGGGCGTCACCATGGAGGGCTTCTACATCAACACCATAGCCCCTCCGATGAAGTGTGAGTAGTTTACTTCAGACCTTCTTGTCCATAGCTAGTAGCTAGATGACTTCTTCTCTCTTTTTGGATCTCAATACAATGTTCTCCCCCTCTCTCGTGGAGATCTATTCGATGTAATCTTCTTTTTGCGGTGTGTTTGTTGATACCGATGAATTGTGGATTTATGATCCAGATTATCTATGAATAATATTTGAATCTTCTATGAATTCTTTTATGTATGATTGAGTTATCTTTGCAAGTCTCTTCGAATTACCCGTTTGGTTTGGCCAACTAGATTGGTAGTTCTTGCAATGGGGGAAGTGCTTAGCTTTGGGTTCAATCTTGCGGTGTCCTTTCCCAAAGGATGTAGGGCAGCAAGGCACGTATTGTATTGTTGCCATCAAGGATAACAAGATGGGGTTTTTATCATATTGCGTGAATTTATCCCTCTACATCATATCATCTTGCTTAAGGCGTTTTTCTATTTTTAACTTAATACTCTAGATGCATGCTGGATAGCGGTCGATGAGTGGAGTAATAGTAGTAGATGCAGAATCGTTTCGATCTACTTGTCTCGGACGTGATGCCTATATACATGATCATTACCTAGATATACTCATAACTATGCTCAATTTTGTCAATTGCTCAACAGTAATTTGTTCACTCACCGTAGAATATCTATGCTCTTGAGAGAAGCCACTAGTGAAACCTATGGCCCCCGGGTCTATTCTCATCATATCAATCTCTATTACTTTATTACTTGCTTTGTTTTTACTTTACCTTTTACTTTTCACTTTGCATCTATATACCAAAAATACCAAAAATATTATTTATCATCTCTATCAGATCTCACTCTTGTAAGTGACCGTGAAGGGATTGACAACCCCTAATCGTGTTGGTTGTGAGGAGCTATCATTTTGTGTAGGTACGAGGGACTTGTGTGTGGTCTCCTACTGGATTGATACCTTGGTTCTCAAAAACTGAGGTAAATACTTATGCTACTTTGCTGCATCATCCTCTCCTCTTCGGGGAAACCCAACGCAGTGCTCAAGAGGTAGCAAGAAGAATTTCTGGCGCCGTTGCCGGGGAGGCTCACACAAGAGCAAGTCAACCATACCAAGTACCCATCACAGTCCCTATCTCTCGCATTACATTATTTGCCATTTGCCTCTCATTTTCCTCTCCCCCGCTTCACCCTTGCCGTTTTATTCGCCCTCTCTTTCCCAATCTCCTCCTCTTTTTCCCATTTGCTTTTTCCCGTTGCCTTTTTGTTTGCTCGTGTGTCAGTTTGCTTGCTTGTCATCATGTCTGAAATTGGGGAAATTATTGCCGACATGGGCAATAATAATATCATGGAAAATTCGGAAGCTCCTGCTGAAGAATCCCCTACCTATCATACAAAAATATTTCGAATCGGTAGTGGTAATATTATTGGAAAAGGAGTTATTCAAGATTTCTTTACTTGTGCCGGTGCTTTGCCCTCTATGGGCAGTTCTATTCTTCATAGAACTAGTAGTCTTGCGGATTCCACTATTAAAAAGCCTATGGGAAGAATTAATGATGTTCTTATTGTTGCAAATAGGAATTATGTGCCCATAGATTTTATCGTTCTTGATATAGATTGCAATCCTTCATGTCCTATTATTCTTGGTAGACCTTTCCTTAGAACGATTGGTGCAATTATTGATATGAAGGAAGGGAATATTAGATTTCAATTTCCCTTAAAGAAGGGCATGGAACACTTCCCTAGAAAGAAAATAAAATTACCATATGAATCTATCATGAGAGCCACTTATGGATTGCCTACCAAAGATGGCAATACCTAGATCTATCCTTGCTTTTATGCCTAGCTAGGGGCGTTAAACGATAGCGCTTGTTGGGAGGCAACCCAATTTTATTTTTGTTTCTTTGTTTTTGCTTCTGTTTAGGAATAAATAATCCATTTAGCCTCTGTTTGGATGTGGTTTTATGTTTTAATTAGTGTTTGTGCCAAGTAGAACCTATAGGATAACCTACGATGATAGTTGATTTGATTCTGCTGAAAAGCAGAAACTTTGCACACACGAATATAATTTTGTTAAATCACAGGAATGTGCTTTTGCGTTGATTCTTTTTGCTGCTGTTCAATAAACAAATTGTCCAGGACTTCCTATTTTGGTAGGATTTTTAGAGTTTCAGAAGTTTGCGTTAGTTACAGATTACTACAGACTTTTTTGTGTTTTACAGATTCTGTTTTGCGTGTGTTGTTTGCTTATTTTGATGAATCTATGGCTAGTAAAATAGTTTATGAACCATAGAGAAGTTGGGATACAGTAGGTTTAACACAAATATAAATAAAGAATGAGTTCATTACAGTACCTTAAGGTAGTCATTTGTTTTCTTTCTCTAACGGAGCTCACGAGATTTCTATTGAGTTTTGTGTTGTGAAGTTTTCAAGTTTTGGGTGAATTCTTTTGATGGATTATGGAAGAAGGAGTGGCAAGAGCCTAAGCTTGGGGATTCCCATGGCACCCCCAAGATAATACAAGGACACCAAAAAGTCAAAGCTTGGGAATGCCCCGGAAGGCATCCCCTCTTTCGTCTACTTCCATCGGTAATTTACTTGGAGCTATATTTTTATTCACCACATGATATGTGTTTTGCTTGGAGCGTCTTGTATTATTTGCGTCTTTGCTTGTTAGTTTACCACAATCATCCTTGCTGTACACACCTTTTGAGAGACCATACATGAATTGGAATTTGTTAGAATTCTCTATGTGCTTCACTTATATCTTTTGAGCTTGATAGTTTTGCTCATAGTGCTTCACTTATATCTTTTGAGCGTGATAGTTTTTGCTCTAGTACTTCACTTAGATCTTTTAGAGCACGGTGGTGGATTTGTTTTAAAGAAACTATTGATCTCTCATGCTTTACTCAGATTATTTTGAGAGATGTTAATAGCATGGTAATTTGCTTAATATTAATATACTTGGTATTCAAGATATGTGAAACTTTCTTTTGAGTGAATTGAATACTAAGATAAGTTTGATGCTTGATAATTGTTTTGATATATGGAGGTGATAATATCAAAGTCGTGATAGTTGAGTAATTGTGAATTTGAGAAATGCTTGTGTTTAAGTTTGCAAGTCACGTAGCATGCACGTATGGTTAAAGTTGTGTAACAAATTTGAAACATGAAGTGTACCTGGCTTGTGCATCCTTATGAGTGTCGGTCGGGGAAGAGCGATGGTCTTTTCCTACCAATCTATCCCCCTAGGAGCATGCGCGTAGTACTTGATTTTTGATGACTTCTAAATTTTTGCAATAAGTATATGAGTTCTTTTGAATAATGTTGAGTCCATGGATTATACGCACTCCCACCTTTCCGCCTTTGCTAGCCTCTTCGGTACCGTGCATTGCTCTTTCTCACCTTGAGAGTTGGTGCAAACTTCGCCGGTGCATCCAAACCCCGTGATATGATACACTCTATCACACATAAACCTCCTTATATCTTCCTCAAAACAGCCACCATAACTACCTATCATGGCATTTCCATAGCCATTCCGAGATATATTGCCATGCAACTTCCATCATCATCGTCATGACATACATTACTTTTGTCATATTGCCATTGCATGATCATGTAGTTGACATCGTATTTGTGGCAAAAACACCATGCATTATTTTTCATACATGTCACTCTTGATTCATTGCACCATCCCGGTACACCGTTGGAGGCATTCATATAGAGTCATATCTTGTTCTAACTTTCGAGTTGTAATCCTTATGTTGTAATCAATAGAAGTGTGATGATCATCATTATTAGAGCATTGCCCAAACAAAAAAAAGGCCAAAAAGAAAAAAAAGAAAGGCCCCCCAAAAAAACGGCAATGCTACTATCTCTTTTTCCACACTTGTGCTTCAAAGTAGCACCTTGTTCTTCATGTAGTGAGTCTCATATCTTGTGCTTCAAAGTAGCACCTTGTTCTTCATATAGTGAGTCTCATAAGTTGTTTTTTTACTAGTGGGAATTTTCCATTATAGAACTTGGCTTGTATATTCCTACGATGGGCTTCCTCAAATGCCCTAGGTCTTCATGAGCAAGCAAGTTGGATGCACACCCACTAGTTTTCTTTTGTTGAGCATTCATAGCTCTAGTGCATCCGTTGCATGGCAATCCCTACTCCTCATGTTGACATCTATTAATGGGCATCTTCATAGCCCGTTGATTATCCTCGTCAATGTGAGACTTTCTCCTTTTTTTGTCTTCTCCAGACAATCCCCATCATCATATTCTATTCCACCCATAGTGCTGTATCCATGGCTCACGCTCATGTATTGTGTGAAGGTTGAAAAAGTTTGACATTATTTAAGTATGGAACAATTGCTTGGCTTGTCATCGGGGGTATAGAAGTTGGGAACATCTTTGTGTGACGATAATGAAGCATAGCCTAACTATATGATTTTGTAGGGATGAACTTTCTTTTGCCATGCTATTTTGAGAAGACATGATTGCTTTGATTGGTATGCTTGAAGTATTATTATTTCTTATATCAATATGAACTTTTGTCTTGAATCTTTCGGATCAGAATATTCATGCCACAATTAAGAAGATTTACATTGAAATTATGCCAAAGTATCACTCCGCATCAAAAATTCTTTTTTATCATTTACCTACTCGAGGCGAGCAGGAATTAAGCTTGGGGATGCCTGATACGTCTCCAACATATCTATAATTTTTGATTGTTCCATCCTACTTTATCTACTGTTTTGGACTATATTGGGCTTTATTTTCCACTTTTATATTATTTTTGGGACTAACCTATTAACCGGAGGCCCAGCCTAGAATTGCTGTTTTTTTTTGCCTATTTCAGTGTTTCGAAGAAACAGAATATCAAAGGGAGTCCAAACAGAATGAAACCTTCGTGAACGTGATTTTCTCACCGAACGTGATCCAGGAGACTTGGACCATGCTCCAAGGAACAAAAGAGGCGGTCACGAGGGTGGGGGGCGCCCCCTAGGGCGCGCCCCCTGCCTCGTGGCGCCCCTGTTGGTCCACCGACGTACTCCTTCCTCCTATATATACCTACGAATCCCCAAACGATCAGAACAGGAGGCAAAAACCTAATTCCACCGCCGCAACCTTCTGTATCCACAAGATCCCATCTTGATCCTGTTCCGGAGCTCCGTCGGAGAGGGAATCCACCACGGAGGGCTTCTACATCAACACCATAGCCCCTCCGATGAAGTGTGAGTAGTTTACTTCAGACCTTCGGGTCCATAGCTAGTAGCTAGATGGCTTCTTCTCTCTTTTTGGATCTCAATACAATGTTCTCCCCCTCTCTCGTGGAGATCTATTCGATGTAATCTTCTTTTTGCGGTGTGTTTGTTGAGACCGATGAATTGTGGGTTTATGATCCAGCTTATCTATGAATAATATTTGAATCTTCTATGAATTATTTTATGTATGATTGAGTTATCTTTGCAAGTCTCTTCGAATTATCCGTTTGGTTTGGCCAACTAGATTGGTAGTTCTTGCAATGGGAGAAATGCTTAGCTTTGGGTTCAATCTTGCAATGTCCTTTCCTAGTGACAGAAGGGGCAGCAAGGCACGTATTGTATTGTTGCCATCGAGGATAACAAGATGGGGTTTTATCATATTGCATGAATTTATCCCTCTACATCATGTCATCTTGCTTAAGGCTTTGCTCTCTTTTTAACTTAATACTCTAGATGCATGCTGGATAGCGGTCGATGAGTGGAGTAATAGTAGTAGATGCAGAATCATTTCGATCTACTTGTCTTGGACGTGATGCCTATATACATGATCATTACCTAGATATACTCATAACTATGCTCAATTCTGTCAATTGCTCAACAGTAATTTGTTCACTCACCGTAGAATATCTATGCTCTTGAGAGAAGCCACTATTGAAACCTATGGCCCCCGGGTCTATTCTCGTCATATCAATCTCTATTACTTTATTACTTGCTTTGTTTTTACTTTACCTTTTACTTTTCACTTTGCATCTATATACCAAAAATACCAAAATATTATTTATCATCTCTATCGATCTCACTCTAAGTAAGTGACCGTGAAGGATTGACAACCCCTAATCGCGTTGGTTGCGAGGAGCTATCGTTTTGTGTAGGTACGAGGGACTTGTGCGTGGTCTCCTACTGGATTGATACCTTGGTTCTCAAAACTGAGGGAAATACTTACGCTACTTTGCTGCATCATCCTCTCCTCTTCAGGGAAATCCAATGGAGTGCTCAAGAAGTAGCACCGGCCTGCTTGAAGACCTCGCATTCTCTGTTGGTGTCATTCGCAGGTTTCTCGGGGGTGCCATGAATTTGACAGGACCTGTCTTGAATTTTATTTAGACTGGACGGACCATCTCTGCTACCTTTAAATGGCTTTTTCCATTGACCGGTCTGGAGCCTCTGAATCCGGCGTTTACCACTGTATTGTCTGGGCTGTCTTCATTATTTCGACGCTTATATTTATTGCGTCGTGGCTTTCCATTGCCATCCCTGATTTCGGATGTGCCTGGATCGCTGGTGCCGCTGCGGTCCAACCAACTGTCCTCGCCCGTGCGAAAGCGGGTCATAAGAGTTGTTAGGGCTGCCATTGTCCTTGGCTTTTCCTGGCCGAGGTGTCTGGCAAGCCATTCATCCTGGATACTGTGTTTGAAAGCTGCTAGGGCTTCAGTGTCCGGACAGTCGACGATTTGGTTCTTCTTGGTGAGAAATCTGTTCCAAAGCTTAGGAGCTGACTCTCTGGGTTGTTTGATTATGTGACTTAAATCGTTTGCATCCAGAGGTCGGACATTTGTCCCTTGAAAATTAGCCCTGAAAGCGTCCTTGAGTTCCTCCCAACTTCCAATGGAATTTTCGGGGAGGCTTTTCAACCAGTGCCGAGCCGGTCCTTTCAACTTGAGGGGTAGGTAATTGATGGCATGGAGATCGTCTCCGCGAGCCATGTGGATGTGAAGAATAAAGTCCTCAATCCAGACTGCAGGGTCTATCGTTCCGTTGTATGCCTCAATGTTCATGGGTTTGAATCCCTCTGGAAATTCATGATCCAGCACCTCATCGGTGAAGCATAGGGGGTGCACGGCGCCCCTGTACTTGGATGTGTCATGGCGTGGGTTTGATGGCTGTAGTGTTCGATGTTGATTCCGCGCTGGTAGTCGATCAGTATAGTCGGTTTGGTGGCCGTGATCCTGCGCAGGAACACGTTTCGTAGATCCATAAACGGACCTGGTCATACCAGCCTTTTTGTCTAGGTGCTCACGTAGATCGTGTGCAGACTTGTGTGCGGCGTCATTAGCCGCTCTGTCATGACCACGGGGTGGTCGGTCCGGCAGATCGGCCGTATTGTTTTTCGGCGGAATGGGAGCGATAGCCTCGTCGTTGAATTCGGGCAGGAACTTGCGTTTTGGGTAGCTCTTTGTGTGGCGATCACCGTCGTATGTTTTGTCGGTGTCGAGCACTTTGTTCCATCTGTGGTTGAGCGTATCCTGGGCGGCTTTAAGCCGTTGCTTCTGCTTCTTCATGCTCCTCGCGGTGGCAATAAGCCTTTTGTGGAGGTGCTCTTGTTCCAAGCGTTTTTCCGAGATGATGCGTGTATCATCATCCAGACTGTTCTCCTTTCCGGAGACCGGTTTATGAGTTTTTCCTTCGGCACCACTGTGATCGGACAGCGGCCCCGGACTGTGTTCGCCATCCCCTGGCTCGCCCTGCTCCATCACTGGGTCTACGGAGTCATTGTTGGCGTCGTCCGGGGTATTATTCTTTTTTGTGCCGGTATCACTGTTTTTGCTATGGCAGGCTTTAGAGCGGCGCCGCTGATGTTGGCGCTTTGTTTGCTTCTCAAGGGGATTATCCTCCACTGCATCGTCGCCATTGCTTTACTTGGGTGAGTCCACCATATATATATATATATATATATATATATATATATATATATATACATATCGTATGATGAAGTGGCTGTCCAGCACCCTAGGGGCGGTGGTTCCCGTTTTTCTCCGGCATCATCGTCCAGGCCGTTGATGTCTTCGGAATCGAAGTCGAGCATGTTGGTTAAGTCATAGATAGTGGCGGGTGGTGGGTGGGTAACGAATTCCTTCGTCGTCCGCTTCCCAATCAAGCCGGACATAGTTCGGCCAAGAGTCTCCTGACAGGGAGAGAGATTTCAATGAGTTTAGCATGTCACCCAAGGGTGACTGCTGAAAGATATCCGCGGAGCTAAACTCCATGATCGGTGCCCAATTAGGTCCGATGGGCACGAACGCATGCGGTTCGGAGCCTATGGCCGGAGACGAGTCCAAGGGTCCGATGGCACAGACCTCATTGGAGGCGAAGTCTGTGTTCGGCTCTACCGCCACTGGTGTGCGGCCTCCATGGCGGGGTCCATCCACCCATCCTCGGATGGCACGATCTGCTCCGGATTTAAAGCCATGGCCGCTGCAGGTGCGATCTCCTGACCACCGTCCGATGGCTCTAGGTCATGCTCATCGCGACCGTAGGGCGCACCTGTTATGGGCTCGAAACCGTCGTAGATCAAGTCTCCGCGGATGTCGGCGGTGTAATTCAGGTTTCCAAATCTGACCTGGTGGTCAGGGGCGTAGCTATCGGTCTGCTCTAGATGGCCAAGTGAATTGGCCCGCAGTGCGAAGCCGCCGAATACGAAGATCTGTCCGGGGAGGAAAACCTCACCCTGGACTGCATCGTTGTAGATGATTGAAGGAGCCATCAAGCCTTATCATGACGACACAGTGGAACTCTCAATGAAAGCACCAATGTCGGAGTCAAAACCGATGGATCTCGGGTAGGGGGTCCCGAACTGTGCGTCTAAGGCTAGTGGTAACAGGAGGCGGGGGACACAATGTTTACCCAGGTTCGAGCCCTCTCTATGGAGGTAATACCCTACTTCCTGCTCGATTGATCTTGATGATATGAGTATTACAAAAGTTGATCTACCAAGAGATCGTAGAGGCTAAACCCTAGAAGCTAGCCTATGATTATGATTGTTGTTGTCCTACGGACTAAACCCTCCAGTTTATATAGACACCAGAGGGGGCTAGGGTTACACAGAGTCGGTTACAGAGAAGGAGATATACGTATCCGAATTGCCAAGCTTGCCTTCCACGTAAAGGAGAGTCCCACCCGGACACGGGATGAAGTCTTCAATCTTGTATCTTCATAGTCCAACAGTCCGGCATAAGTATATAGTCCGGCTGTCCGAGGACCCCCTAATCCAGGACTCCCTCGGGTTCCTCGTGTCCGACAAGGGGATCAAGGCCAACCTGGAGAAGGTCAAGGCAATCGAAGACACGAGTCCGCCGCAAACCCTCCGAGAGATGCAGAAGCTTGCCGGGCGCGTAACTGCGTTAGGATGCTTCATCTCCAAGCTGGGGGAGCACACCCTACCGTTCTTCAAGCTGATGAAGAAGTAAGGCCCGTTTGACTGGACACAATAGGCCGACCAAGCGTTTCAAGACCTCAAGAAGTATCAGACCAGCCCTCCGGTGATGGTGGCACCGCACCCTCTTGAATCCCTGGTGCTCTACCTTGCCGCCACTCCCTACTCCACCAGTGCAGCCTTGGTGGCAGTTCGGGAGGAACGCCAGGCCAAGACAGCATCACGACCGGCCACGACCCCAGCTGTGGTGACACAAGACCAAGAAGGCCTCGCGAGGATCACGTCCTCGACAGCTGGAGACTAGCCTCAGCAGGGAGACGCCCCCAGGGCTGAAGAGGCCGTGCCAGGTAACCAGGCGCTGGGGCTCCGCCGTCTCAGGAGGCGCCTCACCCTCCGGAGGACACAGACCTTGTCAGCACACCCACCCTCGTCGAGCATCCGGTGTACTTCGTCAGCACGGTGTCGCGGGATGCAAGGGCCGATACCCCATGCCTCAGAAGCTCTTGCTCGCGCTATTGGTGGCCTCGCATAAGCTGTAGCACTACTTTCAAGGTCACTCCATCAAGGTCGTCTCGGCCTACCCATTGGAAAGGGCACTCAGGAGCCCCAACTCTGCTGGAAGGGTCGCTGAATGGAACATCGAGCTGCAAGCGTTTCAGTTGGAGTTCAGCACAACTAGGGTCGTCAAGGGAGCCGCACTTGCAGATTTTGTGGCGGAATGGACAGAGGCGCCAGGGCTCGAAGCAGGCGAGGATCGGTCTCTCTCCCCAGGAAGTGAGGCACCAGATGGCTGGGTCATGTACTTTGATGGAGCATTCTCGTGGCAGGGCGCGGGGGCTGGTGCAGTGCTTATATCCCCCACTCAGGACAAGCTCTATTACGCCGTGCAGCTCTATTTCCAGCAGGGCGAGAAGCTCTCCAACAACATAGCAGAATATAAGGGCCTCATAGCAGGCTTGAAAGCTATAGCGGCACTAGGGGTGAAGCGCCTCATCATCAAGGGCGATTCACAGCTCCTCATCAACATCTCCAACAAGGTGTACGAGCCGAAGGACGAGCACATGGAAGCGTATCTTGCGGAGGTGCACAGGATGGAAAAGCAGTTTTGGGGGCTGGAGTTGCAGCATGTGCCCCGCGGCACAAACCAAGAGGCTGTTGACATCGCCAGGAGGGCATCTAGGCGGCTGCCGCAGGAGCCTGGCGTTTTCGAGGAACGACTCTTCATGCCATCGGCGGCACCATCACTTTCAAGCACAGCGCAGCCTCGGGAAGAACTCCCCCAGCCACCTGCCACAGGAGCCCCGGCCTATGGCCCGACCTTGGGAGCATGCCTGCTCTTGGCACTGGAGCCTCAGGAGGGATGCTGGACCACGGAATTCAAGGACTACCTGATGCAAGTGACGCTGCCAGAGAAAAAGGAGGACGCGGAACGCGTGGCCCAGTGATACGTCCATTTTGCATCATGCTTTTATATCAATATTTATTGCATTATGGGCTGTTATTACACATTATATCTCAATACTTATGGCTATTCTCTCTTATTTTGCAAGGTTTACCATGAAGAGGGGGAATGCCGGCAGCTGGAATTCTGGCTAGAAAAGGAGCAATATTGGAAACCTATTCTGCACTGCTCCAAAAATCCTGAAACTCCATGAAACATGTTTTTGGAATTAATAAGAATTATTGAGCAAAAGAAATACATCAGGGGGCCCACACCTTGGCCAGGAGGGTGGGGGCGCCCCCCTACTAGGCGCGCCCCTGTCTCCTGGGCCCCCTGGTGGGCCCCCGGTGTCCATCTTCTGCTATATGAGAGCCTTTACCCTGGAAAAAATTGTGGGCAAGCTTATGGGACGAAACTCCGCCGCCACGAGGCGGAACCTTGGCGGAACGAATCTAGGGCTCTGGCGGAGCTGTTCTGCCGGGGACACTTCCATTCGGGAGGGGGAAATCATCACCAACATCATCACCAACAATCCTCTCATCGGGAGGGGGTCAATCTCCATCAACATATTCACCAGCACCATCTCCTCTCAAAACCCTGGTTCATCTCTTGTATCCAATCTTGTATCAAAAGCACAAATTGGTACCTGTGGGTTGCTAGTGGTGTTGATTACTCCTTGTAGTTGATGCTAATTGGTTTACTTGGTGGAAGATCATATGTTCAGATCCTTTATGCATATTATTACTCCTCTGATTATGAACATGAATATGCTTTATGAGTAGTTACGTTTGTTCCTGCGGACATGGGTGAAATCTTGCTATTAGTAGTCATGTGAATTTGGTATTCGTTCGATATTTTGATGAGATGTATGTTGTCTTTTCCTCTAGTGGTGTTATGTGAACGTCGACTAGATGACACTTCACCATTATTTGGGCCTAGAGGAAGGCATTGGGAAATAATAAGTAGATGATGGGTTGCTAGAGTGACAGAAGCTTAAACCCTAGTTTATGCGTTGCTTCATTAGGGGCTGATTTGGATCCATATGTTTAATGCAGTGGTTAGGTTTACCTTAATACTTCTTTTGTAGTTGCGGGCGCTTGCAATAGGGGTTAATCATAAGTGGGATGCTTGTCCAAGTAAGGGCAGTACCCAAGCACTGGTCCACCCACATATGAAA
This sequence comes from Aegilops speltoides, assembly GCA_021437245.1. Classification (NCBI taxonomy): domain Eukaryota; kingdom Viridiplantae; phylum Streptophyta; class Magnoliopsida; order Poales; family Poaceae; genus Aegilops; species Aegilops speltoides. The sequence continues at coordinate 173,437,463 of CM038147.1, read as the reverse complement.
TTATCAAAGTACCGAACACGAATCATATGAACGTGATGAAAACTAGCTTGACGATAATTCCCATGTGTCCTTGGGAGCTCCTTTCCATTATTAGAAATTGTCCAGGCTTATCCTTTGCTACACAAAGGATTGAGACACCTTGCTGCCCTTTATTTACTTTATTTACTTGTTACTCATTACTATTTATCTTATCACAAAACTATCTATTACCTATAATTCAAGCGCTTGCAGAGAAAACCTTACTGAAAACCGCTTATCATTTCCTTCTGCTCCTCGTTGGGTTCGACACTCTTACTTATCTAAAGGACTACGATAGATCCGCTACACTTGTGGGTCATCAATACTCTTTTCTGGCGCTGTTGCCGGGGAGTATAGCGCTTTTGGTGAGTGGAACTTGGTAAGGAAACATTTATATAGTGTGCTGAAATTTTCTGTTACTTGTCACTATGGAAACTAATCCTTTGAGGGGCTTGTTCTGGGTATCTTCACCCCGACCAGAAGAGCAAAGAGTTGCTCCTCATCCTACTAAACTTTTTGGAAATATATACTTTGAGATTCCTTCGGGTATGATAGAGAAACTGTTAGCTAATCCATTTGCAGGAGATGGAACATTGCATCCCGATTTACACCTTATCTTTGTGGATGAAGTTTGTGGATTATTTAAGCTTGCAGGTATTACTGATGATGTTGTCAAAAGGAAGGTCTTCCCTTTATCTTTGAAGGGAGATGCATTGACATGGTATGGGCTATGTGATGATACGAGATCTTGGAATTATAAGCGATTGAAGTTGGAATTTCACCAGAAGTTCTATCCTATGCATCTTGTTCATCATGATCGTAATTACATATATAATTTCTGGCCTCGCGAAGGAGAAAGCATCGCTCAAGCTTGGGGGAGGCTTAATTCAATGCTATATTCATGCCCCAATCATGAGCTCTCCCGGGAAATGATTATTCAAAACTTTTATGCTCGGCTTTCTCTTAATGAACGCAACCTGCTCGATACTTCTGTCTTTGGTTCTTATATCTTTGAAGACTATTGATTTCAAATGGGACTTATTGGAAGAATTAAACGCAACTCAAGATTGGGGTTCGGCGATGGTAAGGAGTCGGTATGACACCTAAGTTCGATTGTGTTAAATCTTTTATGGATACCGATGCTTTTCGTGGATTTAGCGCTAAGTATGGACTTGACTCTGAGATAGTAGCTTCTTTCTGTGAATCTTTTGCTACTCACGTTGATCTTCCTAAAGAGAAGTGGTTTAAATATAATCCTCCTGTTGAAGTGAAAGTAGTTGCACCTATTACAGTTGAAGAAAAGACTATCACCTATAGTGATCCTATTGTTCCTACTTATGTTGAGAAATCTCCTTTTCCTGTTAGGATAAAGGATCATGCTAAAACTTCGACTGTTGTTTGTAAGAGTAATACTAGGACTTATACACCTCCTGAGCAAATCAATGTTGAACCTAGTATTGCTATGGTTAAAGATCTCTTGGATGATGACTTAGATGGGCGTGTTATTTATTTCTGTGATGAGACTGCTAATATTGCTAGACCAGATACTAAGATACATAGACCTGTCGTGGGCATGCCTATTATTTCTGTTAAAATAGGAGATCATTGTTATCATGGTTTATGTGATATGGGTTAGTGCGATACCCTATGATCTATATAAAGAAATTATGCAGGACATTGCACCCATTGAATTAGAAGACATTGATGTCACCATTAAGCTTGCTAATAGGGATACCATTAAACCAGTTGGGATTGTTAGAGATGTTGAAGTTTTGTGTGGGAAGGTTAAATACCCTGCTGATTTCCTTGTTCTTGCCTCCCCACAAGATGATTTTTGTCCCATTATTTTTGGTAGACCCTTCTTGAATATAGCTAGTGCTAAGATTGATTGTGAAAAAGATACTGTCACCGTTGGCTTAGATGGTATGTCTCATGAGTTTAATTTTGCTAAGTTTCGTAGACAACCTCGTGATAGGGAACCACCTAGTAAGGATGAGGTTATAGGTCTTGCTTCCATTGCCACGCCTCCTATTGATCCATTAGAACAATATTTGCTAGACCATGAAAACGATATGTTTATGAAGGAAAGAAGGGAAATAGATGAAGTGTTCCTTAAACAGGAACCTGTGCTGAAACATAACCTTCCCGTTGAAATTCTTGGGGATCCTCCTCCACCCTAGGGTGATCCCGTGTTCGAACTTAAACCATTACCTGATAATCTTAGGTATGCTTATCTTGATGGAAAGAAAATATATCCTGTTATCATTAGTGCTAACCTTTCAGAGCAAGAAGAAGAAAGATTATTGAAAACTCTGAAGAAGCACCGAGCTGCTATTGGATATACTCTGGATGATCTTAAGGGAGTTAGTCCCACGATATGCCAACACAAAATTAAATTGGAGGACAATGCCAAACCAGTTAGGGATCCTCAATGACGATTGAATCCCAAGATGAAAGAAGTGGTAAGAAAGGAGATACTAAAGCTCCTTCAGGCAGGTATAATTTATCCCGTTGCTGATAGTGATTGGGTAAGCCTTGTCCATTGTGTTCCTAAAAATGGAGGTATTACCGTTGTTCCTAAAGATAAAGATGAATTGATCCCGCAAAGAATTATTACAGGTTATAGGATGGTGATTGATTTCCATAAATTAAATAAGGATACTAAGAAAGATCATTACCCAATACCTTTTATTGATCAAATGCTAGAAAGGCTATGCAAACACACTCATATCTGCTTTTTAGATGGTTATTCTGGTTTCTCTCAAATACCTGTGTCATCAGGGGATCAATCAAAAACTACCTTTACTTGTCGTTTCGGTACTTTTGCTTATAGACGTATGCCTTTTGGTTTATGTAATGCACCTGCTACCTTTCAAAGATGCATGATGGCTATATTCTCTGATTTTTGTGAAAAGATTTGTGAGGTATTCATGGATGACTTCTCCGTTTATGGATCCTCTTTTGATGATTGTTTGAGAAACCTTGATCGAGTTTTGCAGAGATGCGAAGACACTAGTCTCGTCCTAAATTGGGAAAAGTGTCACTTTATGGTTAATGAAGGCATTGTCTTGGGACATAAGATTTCCGAGAGAGGTATTGAAGTTGATAAATCCAAGGTTGATGCTATTGAAAAGATGTCGTGTCCCAAGGACATAAAAGGTATAAGAAGTTTCCTTGGTCATGCCGGTTTTTATAGGAGGTTCATTAAGGACTTTCCTAAAATCTCTAGGCCTCTGACTAATTTATTGCAAAAATATATTCCTTTTGTCTTTAATGATGATTGTGTAGAAGCATTTGAAATACTGAAGAAAGCTTTGATCACTGCACCTATTGTTCAGCCACCTGATCGGAATTTACCTTTTGAAATTATATGTGATGCTAGTGATTATGCTGTAGGTGATGTTCTAGGGCAAAGAGTTGATAAGAAATTGAATGTTATCCAAGATGCTAGTAAGACTCTTGATACTTGCCCAGAGAAATTATGCTACTACTAAAAAGAATTCTTAGCAGTTGTGTTTGCATGTGATAAGTTTAGACCTTATATTGTTGATTCCAAAGTTACTATTCACACTGATCATGCTGCTATTAAATATCTTATGGAAAAGAAAGATGCTAAGCCTAGACTCATTGGATGGGTTCTCCTGCTCCAAGAATTTGATTTGCATATTATTGATAGAAAGGGAGCTGAGAACCCCGTTGCAGACAACTTGTCTAGGTTAGAGAATGTTCTTGATGACCCACTGCCTATTGATGATAGCTTTCCTGATGAATAATTAGTGGTCATCAATGCTTCTCGTACTGCTCCTTGGTATGCTAATTATGCTAATTACATTGTTGCTAAATTTATACCGCTTAGTTTCACATACCAGCAAAAGAAAAAGTTCTTTTATGATTTAAGACATTAATTTTGGGATGATCCACACCTTTATAAAGAAGGAGTAGATGGTGTTATTAGACTTTGTGTGCCTGAGCATGAACAGGATCAGATCCTACGCAAGTGTCACTCTGAATCTTATGGAGGACACCACGCTGGAGATAGAACTGCACACAAGGTACTACAATCTGGTTTTTATTGGCCTACTCTCTTCAAATATGCTCGTAAGTTTGTCTTATCTTGTGATGAATGTCAAAGAATAGGTAACATTAGTAGACATCAAGAAATGCCTATGAATTATTCTCTAGTTATTGAACCGTTTGATGTTTGGGGCTTTGATTATATGGGACCTTTTCCTACCTTTAATGGTTATACACATATTTTAGTTGCTGTCGATTACGTTACTAAGTGGGTAGAAGCTATTCCAACTAGTAGTGCTGATCATAACACTTCTATTAAAATGCTTAAAGAAGTTATTTTTCCGAGGTTTGGAGTCCCTAGATATCTTATGACTGATGGTGGTTCACATTTTATTCATGGTGCTTTCCGTAAGATGCTTGCTAAGTATGATGTCAATCATAGAACCGCATCTCCTTATCATCCGCAGTCTAGTGGTCAAGTAGAGTTGAGCAATAGAGAGCTCAATTTAATTTTGCAAAAGACTGTGAATAGATCTAGAAAGAATTGGTCCAAAAAACTTGATGATGCATTATGGGCCTATAGATTTGCATACAAAAATTCTATGGGTATGTCTCCTTATAAGATGGTTTATGGAAAAGCGTGTCATTTACCTCTTGAACTTGAACATAAAGCATATTGGGCAATTAAAGCGCTCAACTATGACTTCAAACTTGCCAGTGAGAAGAGGTTGTTTGATATTAGCTCACTTGATGAATGGAGAACCCAAGCCTATGAGAATGCCAAGCTATTCAAAGAAAAAGTCAAACGTTGGCATGATAAAAGGATACAAAAGCGTGAGTTTAACGTAGGAGATTATGTGTTATTATTCAACTCTTGTTTAAGATTTTTTGCAGGAAAACTTCTCTCTAAATGGGAAGGTCCTTACGTTATCGAGGAGGTCTATCGTTCTGGTGCCATAAAAATCAACAACTTCGAAGGCACAAGTCCGAGGGTGGTAAACGGTCAAAGAATTAAACATTATATTTCAGGTAATCCTATTAATGTTGAAACTAATATTATTGAAACCGTAACCCCAGAGGAATACATAAGGGACACTTTCCAGAATGTTCCTGACTCCGAAAAGGAATAGGTATGTGGTACAGGAAGTAAACCGACTCCAAAACAACTCCAATGGCATTTTTTATCAGTTTTGGAATATTTAAGAATTTTAGGAAGAAAGAAGTAGTCCGAAATGGACACGAGGCCCCCACGAGAGTGGAGGGCGCGCCCACCCTTACTGGGCGTGCCCCCTTGTCTCGTGGGTACCTCGTGTGCCTCCCGGACTCCGTTTTCTTGCACGTTACGTATTTTGGTCAGTACAAATTCACTATATATACTCCCAAAGGTTTTGACCACCGTATCATGCAAATATCCTCTGTTTTCGTTTCGAGCTGTTTCTGTTTCAGATCTAGAGCATCATGTCGTCTCCAAGCGCTCCCAAGGACAATTTTTTCGAGAGGGTTATCAACCCCTATCTCGCAGAGGTGCTGCAACACCCTCAAACCATTGAGATGCGTGAGGGGGTGCTGCACATCCGTGATATGGAGGGACCAAGGTGTACCGGAAGCATGGAGACAAAGCTCGAAGCCGTGGAGCAGCAAGTTTTCAAGTGCCAAGGGATGATGGAGCGTGGACTCAACGCCAACCAGATGATGATCACGGAGTTCACCAACAACCACAAGTTAGATGCCAAGGTTATTGGGGAGATCATCTTCAAGCTTCAAGAGAAAATCGAGCATCTCCAAGCCCAGATCTATGACCTACAAAACCAGAACTGTGAGTATGAATATAGATTCAGGAGGATGAGTTTGGCTGCAGATTTAAGGATCCCGAAGACTCGATCATCTTTCTATTATGGAGAGCCTATGCCTTGGAAGACGGACGACAAGCCTACATCATCAACAACTCCAACTTCACCACCTCCGAGGACATAACCACATGGGTATGGGCACTCCCCTTGGCAACTGCCAAGCTTGGGGGAGGTGCCCCAGTATCATATCACCATCACACTCCTATCTTTACCGTTTTAATTAGTTCGATCCTTTTAGTAGTATCTTGATCTAGTAGATTGAAATTTTGATATCAAGTAGTTTTGAGTTTTGCTTTGTGATCTCTTTTTGTATTCGAGTTCGTGAGCTATCTATAATAAAGATTAGTGTTGAGTCAAGGGTTTTGCTATGCTGCTATGATCTTGAGAAAGTAGAGAAAAAGCGGGTTCATATTGATCTTATGATTAGTGATGACTTCACACATAGAAAGTATGAGGCATAAAAGTTGTTGAGATTTGACAAACGTAGTTTTGGTCATCGTTGCAATTAATAGGAAGTGATAAGGAAAGAGGGGTTCACATATAAATATATTATCTTGGACACCTTTTATGATTGGGAGCACTCATTAAGTATGACATGCTAAAAGAGTTGACGTTGGACAAGGAAGACAACGTAATGGTTTGTGTTTTCTCACATCCCAGTTAAAGTATATTGTCATTGACCTTCCAAACATGTTGAGCTTGCCTTTCCCCCTCATGCTAGCCAAATTCCTTGCACCAACTAGAGATACTACTTGTGCTTCCAAATATCCTTAAACCTAGTTTTGCCATGAGAGTCCACCATACCTACCTATGGATTGAGTAAGATCCTTCAAGTAAGTTGTCATGTTGCAAGCAATAAAAATTTCTATCTAAATATGTATGACTTATTAGTGCAGAGAAAATAAGCTTTGTACGATCTTGTTGTGGAAGTAATAAAAGCGACGAACTGCATAATAAAGTTCCACAAACAAGGGCCAATATAAAGTGACGTTCTTTTGCATTAAGATTTTGTGCATCCAACCCTAAACGCACATGACAACCTCTGCTTCCCTCTGCAAAGGGCCTATCTTTTACTTTATGTTTTTACTTTATGCTTGAGTCAAGGTGATCCTCACCTTTCCCTTTTTCATTTTATCCTTTGGCAAGCTCCTCGTGTTTGAAAGATCATGATATATATATATCCAATTGGATGTAAGTTAGCATGGGCTATTATTTTTTACATCACCTAAAGGTGAATACGTTGGGAGGCAACACAATAAGCCCCTATCTTTCTCAGTGTCCAGCTGAAACTCCATAACCACAAGTATTGCGTGAGTGTTAGCAATTATAGAAGACTACAAGATAGTTGAGTATGTGAACTTGCTGAAAAGCTCTATTGTTGACTCTTTCTGATGTTATGATAAATTGCAATTTCTTCAATGACTGGGATTATAGTTTGTTAGTTCTCAATGAAGTTTTTGAACCATACTTGACATTGTGAATTGATTGTTACTTGAGCATAAGAAATGGTATGACAAAATCTATATATGTTGTTGTTATAAGAATGATCATGATGCCCTCATGTCCGTATTTTCTTTTTATTGACACCTCTATCTCTAAACATGTGGACATATTTTTCGATATCGGCTTCCGCTTGAGGACAAGCGAGGTCTAAGCTTGGGGGAGTTGATACATCCATTTTGCATCATGCTTTTATATCAATATTTATTGCATTATGGGATGTTATTACACATTATATCTCAATACTTATGGCTATTCTCTCTTATTTTGCAAGGTTTACCATGAAGAGGGGAATGCAATTACCGGAATTCAGGTGGAAAAGGAGCAAATATTGGAAACCTATTCTGTACTGCTCCAAAAATCCTGAAACTCCACGAAACATGTTTTTGGAATTAATAAGAATTATTGAGCGAAAGAAATACATCAGGGGGCCCACACCTTGGCCAGGAGGGTGGGGGCGCCCCCCCCCCTATTGGGCGCGCCTCCCTGTCTGCTGGGCCCCCTGGTGGGCCCCCGGTGTCCATCTTCTGCTATATGAGAGCTTTTACCCTGGAAAAAATCGTGGGCAAGCTTACGGGACGAAACTCCACCGCCACGAGGCGGAACCTTGGCGGAACCAATCTAGGGCCCTGGCGGAGCTGTTCTGCCGGGGACACTTCCCACCGGGAGGGGGAAATCATCACCAACGTCATCACCAATGATCCTCTCAACAGGAGGGGGTCAATCTCCATCAACATCTTCACCAGCACCATCTCCTCTCAAAACCCTAGTTCATCTCTTGTATCCAATCTTGTATCAAAATCACAAATTGGTACCTGTGGGTTGCTAGTAGTGTTGATTACTCCTTGTAGTTGATGCTAATTGGTGTACTTGGTGGAAGATCATATGTTCAGATCCTTTATGCATATTATTACTCCTCTGATTATGAACATGAATATGCTTTGTGAGTAGTTACATTTGTTCCTGAGGACATGGGTGAAGTCTTGCTATTGGTAGTCATGTGAATTTGGTATTCGTTCGATATTTTGATGAGATGTATGTTGTCTTTTCCTCTAGTGGTGTTATGTGAACGTCGACTACATGACACTTCACCATTATTTGGGCCTAGAGGAAGGCATTGGGAAGTAATAAGTAGTTGATGGGTTGCTAGAGTGACAGAAGCTTAAACCCTAGTTTATGCGTTGCTTCGTTAGGGGCTGATTTGGATCCATATGTTTAATGTTGTGGTTAGGTCTACCTTAATACTTATTTTGTAGTTGCGGACGCTTGCAATAGGGGTTATTCATAAGTGGGATGCTTGTCCAAGTAAGGGCAGTACCCAAGCACCGGTCCACCCACATATCAAATAATCAAAGTACCGAACGCGAATCATATGAACGTGATGAAAACTAGCTTGACGATAATTCCCATGTGTCCTCGGGAGCTCCTTTCTCACTATTAGAAATTGTCCAGGCTTATCCTTTGCTACATAAAGGATTGGGCCACCTTGCTGCACTTTATTTACTTGTTACTCGTTACTATTTATCTTATCACAAAACTATCTATTACCTACAATTTTAGTGCTTGCAGAGAAAACCTTACTGAAAACCGCTTATCATTTCCTTCTGCTCCTTGTTGGATTCGACACTCTTACTTATCGAAAGGACTACGATAGATCCCCTACACTTGTGGGTCATCATCCAGCAGGCCACAGCCTACTGCATCCAAGACGGTGAGTTATACCAGAATCGGCCAAATGACATTTCCCTACGTTGCATCTCCAGGGAACAGGGAAAGGAGCTGCTGGCTGATTACACGGTGGAGATTGCGGATACCACTCATCATCATGGACCCTCGCCGGCAAGGCGTTTCGCAGTGGGTTCTACTGGCCTACAGCACTCAACGACGCGACCGAGCTGGTAAAGTCCTGCAAGGCCTGCCAATTCCACTCCAAGCAAATTCATCAACCAGCTCAGGGCCTGCAGACCATCCTGCTCTTGTGGCCGTTCGCGGTCTGGGGGCTGGATATCTTCGGCCCATTTCCCCGAGCGCCTGGGGGCTACCGCTACCTCTACGTCGCCATCGACAAGTTCACCAAGTGGGCGGAGGTGGAAGCTGTCCACACCATCCCGGCCGGGTCCGCGGTCAAGTTCATCAAGGGCCTCGTGAGCCGGTTTGGGGTACCTAATCGCATCATCACTGACAACGATTCGCAGTTCACCAGCAATCTCTTCAAAACGTATTGTGCTAACCTTGGAACGTAGATATGCTACACTTCGGTGGCGCACCCCCGGAGTAACGGCCAGGCCGAACGCGCCAACACGGAGGTCCTGAGGGGCCTCAATACTAGGACCTTCAAGAAGAAGCTGGAGGCTTGCGGCAGGGGCTGGCACGACGAGCTCCAGTCCGTGCTATGGTCCATCCGCACCACTGCCACCAAACCAATGGGCAAGACCCCATTCTTCCTCGTCTACGGGGCAGAGGCGGTTCTCCCTCACGAGGTCAGGCATCGCTCCGCGCGGGTCTTGGAGTTTGATGAGGCACAGCAGGGCGCCATGCGGGTGATGGACCTCGTGCTGGGGGAGGAATGCCACCGTGAAGCTACGCTCCGGGCGGCAAGATACCAGCAGGCGCTGCGGCGGTATCACTGTCGCAACATCCGCCCCAGGACTCTCGAGGTAGGTGACCTCGTACTCAGGCGGGTGCTTTCTAGGGAAGGGCTGCACAAGCTTTCACCCATGTGGGAGGGGGTACCCATCCCGAACGCCTAGAACATTCAGCACCTCTGGAAGTTCTACCCTTGAAGAAAGGCCTAGTGCTTGTGAAGAAGGCCCGGTGCCTGTGAAACTCGCTGCCTGAAGAAAGGCCCAGTGCCTGTGAAGCTCGCCACCTGAAGAAAGGCCCGGTGCCTGTGAAGAAGGCCCAGTGCCTGTGAAGCTCGCCGCCCGTGACGCTCTCACGTAATAATGAGTTGGGGCTGTACATGCCCCGGAGTCTCCGGAGTGCCACCCTCGGGCCTCGGGGGCTCCCGCCCACGCCTAGTGGCAGCACTTAGCTCCGCGCTGGTGAGAAGACATCGAAGACTAGACTAGGTGCCGGCCGCAGCTTTTCATTTGCTTTCTGCAGTTGGCTTGCTTTTCTTTGTTGAAGTTGCTTCTAGTGTTATTTGCCGGTTCTACCCGCCGTCTTCTGCCCCTGTTCTCTGTTTTTTGCTTTTTTCTAACTCTCTCTCTCTCTCTCTCTCTCTCTCTCTCGCAAACCTCGTGAGGGGGCTGCGTGATACGTCTCCAACGTATATATAATTTTTGATTGTTCCATGCTATTATATTACCCCTTTTAGATGTTTATGGGCTTTATTTTACACATTTATATCATTTTTGGGACTAACCTACTAACCGGAGGCCCAACCAATATTGCTGTTTTTTTTGCTATTTCAGTATTTCAAAGAAAAAGGAATATCAAACGGAGTCCAAACGGAATGAAACCTTCGGGAGCGTGATTTTTGGAACAAATCTGATCTGGAGAGCTTGGAGTGCAAGTCAAGAAGCTCCCGAGGGCCCCACGAGACAGGGGGGCCGCGCCCCCTGTCTTGTGGGCCCCTCGGGCGGCCACCGATGTACTTCTTCTTCCTATATATACCTACGTACCCCAAAAATATCCAGGAGCACCACGAAACACAATTTCCACCGGCGTAACCTTCTGTATCCGCGAGATCTCATCTTGGAGCCTTCGCTGGCACTCCGTCGGAGGGGGAATCAACCACGGAGGGCTTCTACATCAACATCCTTGCCCCTCCGATGAGTTGTCAGTAGTTTACCATAGACCTACGGGTCCATAGTTATTAGCTAGATGGCTTCTTCTCTCTTTTTGGATCTCAATACAATGTTCTCCCCCTCTATTGTGGAGATATATTCGATGTAAACTCTTTTTGCGGTGTTGTTTGTCGAGATCCGATGAATTGTGGGTTTATGATCAAGTTTATCAATGAATAATATTTGAATCTTCTCTGAATTCTTTTATGTATGATTGAGTTATCTTTGCAAGTCTCTTCGAATTATCAGTTTGGTTTGGCCTACTAGATTGATCTTTCTTGCCATGGGAGAAGTGCTTAGCTTTGGGTTCAATCTTGCGGTGTTCTTATCCAGTGATAGAAAGGGTTGCAAGACACGTATTGTATTGTTGCCATCAAGGATAACAAGATGGAGTTTATATCATATTGCATGTGTTTATCCCTCTACATCATGTCATCTTGCTTAATGCGTTACTCTGTTCTTATGAACTTAATACTCTAGATACAGGCAGGAGTCGGTGGATGTGTGGAGTAGTAGTAGTAGATGCAGGCAGGAGTCGGTCTACTTGTTATGGACGTGATGCCTATATACATGATCATGCCTAGATAAACTCATAACTATGCGCTTTTCTATCAATTGCTCGACAGTAATTTGTTCACCCACCGTAATACTTATGCTATCTTGAGAGAAGCCTCTAGTGAAACCTATGGCCCCCGGGTTTATCTCTTATCATATTTGCTTTCAATCTACCTTTATTTGCATCTTTACTTTTTGCATCTATATTATAAAATACCAAAAATATATTTATCTTATCATACTATCTTTATTAGATCTCACTTTCGCAAGTGGCCATGAAGGTATTGACAACCCCTTTATTGCGTTGGTTGCGAGTTCTCAGTTTGTTTGTGTAGGTGCGTGGGACTTTTGAGGAGCCTCCTACTGGATTGATACCTTGGTTATCAAAACTGAGGGAAATACTTACGCTACACTTTGCTGCATCACCCTCTCCTCTTCGAGGAAAACCAACGCAAGCTCAAGATGTAGCAAGAAGGATTTATGGCGCCGTTGTCGGGGAGGTCTTCGCTCAAGTCAAGACATAACAAGTACCCATCACAAACCCATCTCCCTCACATTTACATTATTTGCCATTTGCCTCTCGTTTTCCTCTCCCCCACTTCACCCTTGTCGTTTTATTCGCCCTCTCTTTCCCAATCTCCTCCTCTCTTTTTTGCTTTCTGTTTGCTTGTGTGTTGGATTACTTGTTGCCATGGCACAAGATAATACCAAATTGTGTGACTTCTCGAACACCAATAATAATGATTTCCTTAGTACTCCGATTGCTCCTCTTAATGATGTTGAGTCTTGTGAAATCAATACCGCTTTGCTGAATCTTGTTATGAAAGATCAATTCGCCGACCTTCCTAGTGAAGATGCCGCTACTCATCTAAACAATTTTGTTGATTTGTGTGATATGCAAAAGAAGAAAGATACAGATAACAATATTGTCAAATTGAAGTTATTTCCGTTTTCACTTAGAGATCGTGCTAAAGTTTGGTTTTCATCTTTGCCTAAAAATATTATTGATTCTTGGAACAAGTGCAAAGATGCTTTTATCTCCAAGTATTTTCCTCCCGCTAAGATCATCACTCTTAGGGACGATATTATGAATTTTAAACAACTTGATCATGAGCATGTTGCCCAATCTTGGTAAAGAATGAAATTGATGCTTCGTAATTGCCCTACTCATGGTTTGAATTTATGGATGATCATACAATTTTTTATGCCAGTTTGAACTTTGCTTCTAGAAATCTCTTAGATTCGGCCGCGGGAGGTACGTTTATGGAAATTACATTAGGAGATGCTACAAAATTGCTTGATAATATTATGGCTAATTATTCTCAATGGCACACCGAAAGATCTTCTAGTAAAAAAGTGCATGCTATAGAAGAAATCAATGTTTTGAGTGGAAAGATGGATGAACTTATGAAGATGTTTGCTACTAAAAAATACTCCTCTTGATCCCAATGATATGCCTTTGTCTTCCTTGATTGAGAATAATAATGAATCTATGGATGTGAATTTTGTTGGTAGGAATAGTTTTGGAAACAATGCTTATAGAGGAAATTTTAATGCTAGACCGTTCCCTAGTAATCCCTCTAATAATTATGGAAATTCCTACAATAATTCTTATGGTAATTTTAATAAGATGCCCTCTGATTTTGAGAATAGTGTGAAAGAGTTTATGATTTCTCAAAAGAATTTTAATGCTTTGCTTGAAGAAAAATTGCTCAAAGTTGATGATTTGGCTAGGAACGTTGATAGACTTTCACTTGATGTTAATTCTCTTAAACTTGGATCTTCTTCTCCTAAGCATGATATCAATGAGTCTCTCAAAGTAATGAGAATTTCCATTGACGAGTGCAAGGAAAGAACCGCTAGATTGCGTGCTAAAAAAGAAAGCTTTATAAAAGCATGTTCTTCTAGTCTTCGTGAAAATAATGATGAGGATCTTAAAGTTATTGATGTGTCTCCGATTAGATCTATGTTTTGCTATATGAATTTTGATGATTATGGGAGTGATGATGAATCAACTTTGCCTAGATGGCGTCCCAAAAATTCGGAGTCTTTAGATCTTGATGCTAAATTTGGTAAAAGTGAGATTGGGGAATCATCAACTTCTAATAATGTTGAACCTACTATCTCAGATTTCAAGGAATTTGATTATGATAATTGCTCTTTAAAAGGTTGTATTTCCTTGTTGCAATCCGTTGTTAATTCTCCTCATGCTTATAGTCAAAATAAAGCTTTTACCAAACATATTGTTGATGTCTTGATGCAATCTTATGATGAAAAACTTAATTTGGAAGTTTCTATACCTAGAAAACTTAATGATGAGTGGGAACCTACTATAAAGATTAGAATTAAAGATTATGAGTGTTTTGCTTTGTGTGATTTGGGTGCTAGTGTTTCCACGATTCCGAAAACTTTATGTGATATTCTAGGTTTCCATGATCTTGATGATTGCTCTTTAAATTTGCACCTTGCGGATTCCACCATTAAAAAGCCTATGGGTAGGATCAATGATGTTCTTATTGTTGCAAATAGAAAGTTGGTGCCCGTAGATTTTATCATTCTTGATATAGATTGCAATCTTTCTTGCCCTATTATTCTTGGTAGACCTTTCCTTAGAACGATTGGTGCGATTATTGATATGAAGGAAGGGAACATTAGATTCCAATTTCCTCTAAAGAAAGGCATGGAGCACTTTCCAAGAAAGAAAGTCAAATTACCTTATGAATCTATCATGCGTGCTACTTATGAATTTAGTGCCAAAGATGGCACTCGTTAGATCTATCCTTGCTTTTATGCCTAGCTAGGAAGTTAAACGATAGCTGGGAGGCAACCCAATTTTCTTTATGTTTTTTTGTTTTTGCTCCTGTTTAGTAATAAGTCTTGCATCTACCTTCTGTTTAGATGTGTTTTTATCGTTTAATTAGTGTTTGTGCCAAGTAGAATCTATAGGATAACCTACGATGATAGTTGATTTGATTCTGCTGAAAAACAGAAACTTTGCACGCACGAATATAATTTTGTTAAATCACAGGAACGTGCTTTTGCGTTGATTCTTTTTGCTTCTGTTCAATAGAAAAATTGTACAGGACTTCCTGTTTTTGTAGGATTTTTAGAGTTCCAGAAGTTTGCATTAGTTACAGATTGCTACAGACTGTTCTATTTTTTACAGATTCTGTTTTTTGTGTGTTGTTTGCTTATTTCAATGCATGTATGGCTAGTAAATTAGTTTATAAACCATAAAGAAGTTGGAATACAGTAGGTTTAACACCAAATTAAATAAAGAATGAGTTCATTGCAGTACTTTATGTGGTGGTTTTGTTTTCTTTCACTAACGGAACTTATAAGATTTCCTGTTGAGTTTTGTGTTGTGAAGTTTTCAAGTTTTGGGTAAAGCTTTTATGGACTATGGAATAAAGGGTGGCAAGAGCCTAAGCTTGGGGATGCCCATGGAATCCCAAGATATTCAAGAATAGCCAAAAGCCTAAGCTTGGGATGCCCCGGGAAGACATCCCCTCTTTCATCTTCGTTCATTGGTAACTTTACTTGGAGCTATATTTTTATTCGCCACATGGTATGTGTTTTGCTTGGAGCGTCGTGTATTATATTAGTCTTTGCTTTTTAGTATACCACAATCATCCTTGCTGTACACACCTTTTGGGAGAAGCCTATTTTATTAGAATTTTCTAGAATACTCTATGTGCTTCACTTATATCTTTTGAGCTTGATAGTTTTTGCTCTAGTGCTTCACTTATATCTTTTAGAGCACGGTGGTGTCTTAATTTTGAAGAAATTACTAGTCTCTCATGCTTCACTTATATTATTTTGAGAGTCTTTTAGAACAGAATGGTATTTGCTATTATCATAAAGTTGGTCCTAGAATGATGAGCATCCAAGTTGGGTATAATAAAAACTATCATAGGAAGTGAATTGGATGCTATGATCAACTTGATACTTGATAATTGTTTTGAGATATGGAGGTAGTGATATTAAAGTCATGCTAGTTGGGTGATTATGAATTCAAAGAATGCTTGTGTTGAAGCTAGCAAGTCCTGTAGCATGCACGTATGGTTAAAGTTGTTTAACAAATTTGAAACATGAAGTGTAGTTGGCTTGTGCATCCTTATGAGTGGCGGTCGGGGACGAGCGATGGTCTTTTCCTACCAATCTATCCCCTAGGAGCATGCGCGTAGTACTTGAGTTTTTGATGACTTCTAAATTTTTGCAATAATTATATGAGTTCTTTTGACTAATGTTGAGTCCATGGATTATCGCACTTTTACCTTTCCACCTTTGCTAGCCTCTTGATGCAGTGCATTGCCCTTTCTCACCTTGAGAGTTGGTGCAAACTTCACGGTGCATCAAACCCGTGATACGATCGCTCTATCACACATAAACCTCCTTATATCTTCCTCAAAACAGCCACCATACCTACCCATTATGGCATTTCCATAGCCATTCCGAGATATATTGCCATGCAACTTTCCACCGATCCGCTCATCATTTTTCGACATACTTTAATTTTGTCATATTGCCATTGCATGATCATGTAGTTGACATCGTATTTGTGCCAAAGCCACCAAGCATTATTTTCATACATGTCACTCTTGATTCATTGCACCATCCCGGTACACCACCGGAGGCATTCATATAGAGTCATATCTTGTTCTAGTTTCGAGTTGTAATCCTTATGTTGTAACCAATAGAAGTGTGATGATCATCATTATTAGAGCATTGCCCAAAGAAAAAAAAGAAAAAAAGAAAGGCCAAAAAAAGGCCCAAAAAAAGGAAAAGAAAAACAAAGAGAAAAAAGAAAACAAATAAAAAGGGCAACGTTACTATCTCTTTTTCCACACTTGTGCTTCAAAGCAGCACCGTGTTCTTCATGTAGTGAGTCTCATAAGTTGTCTTTTTCATACTAGTGGGAATTTTTCATTATAGAACTTGGCTTGTATATTCCTACGATGGGCTTCCTCAAATGCCCTAGGTCTTCGTGAGCAAGCAAGTTGGATGCACACCCACTAGTTTTCTTTTGTTGAGCATCTATAGCTCTAGTGCATCCGTTGCATGGCAATCCCTACTCCTCATGTTGACATCAATTGATGGGCATCTCCATAGCCCGTTGATTATCCTCGTCAATGTGAGACTTTCTCTTTTTTTGTCTTCTCCACACAATCCCCATCATCATATTCTATTCCACCCATAGTGCTATATCCATGGCTCACGCTCATGTATTGCGTGAAGGTTGAAAAAGTTTGAGATTATTTAAGTATGAAACAATTGCTTGGCTTGTCATCGGGGGTATAGAAGTTGGGAACATCTTTGTGTGACGAAAATGAAGCATAGCCTAACTATATGATTTTGTAGGGATGAACTTTCTTTTGCCATGTTATTTTGAGAAGACATGATTACTTTGATTAATATGCTTGAAGTGCTACTATTTCTTATGTCAATATGAAATTTTATTTTGTATTCATTTGGATCTGAACATTCATGCCACAATAAAGAAAATTACATTATGAATTATGCTAGGTAGCATTCCACATCAAAAATTCTCTTTTTATCATTTACCTACTCGAGGATGAGCAGGAATTAAGCTTGGGGATGCTTGATACGTCTCCAACGTATCTATAATTTTTTATTGTTCCATGCTATTATATTACCCCTTTTAGATGCTAATGGGCTTTATTTTACACATTTATATCATTTTTGGGACTAACCTACTAACCGGAGGCCCAGCCAATATTGCTGTTTTTTTTGGAGCGTGATTTTTGGAACAAATCTGATCCGGAGAGCTTGGAGTGCAAGTCAAAAAGCTCCCTAGGGCCCCACGAGATAGGGGGCTGCGCCCCCCTGTAGGGCACGCCCCCTGTCTCGTGGGCCCCTCGGGCGGCCACCGACGTACTTCTTCTTCCTATATATAGCTACGTACCCCGAAAACATCCAGGAGCACCACGAAACATAATTTCCACTGCCAGTAACCTTCAGATCCGAGATCTCATCTTGGAGCCTTCACGGCACTCTGTCGGAGGGAATCAACCACGGAGGGCTTCTACATCAACATCCTTGCCCCTCCGATGAGTTGTCGATAGTTTACCACAGACCTCTGGGTCCATAGTTATTAGCTAGATGGCTTCTTCTCTCTTTTCGGATCTCAATACAATGTTCTCCCCCTCTCTTGTGGATATCTATTCGATGTAAACTCTTTTTGCGGTGTGTTTGTCGAGATCCGATGAATTGTGGGTTTATGATCAAGTTTATCTATGAATAATATTTGAATCTTCTCTGAATTATTTTATGTATGATTGAGTTATCTTTGCAAGTCTCTTCGAATTATCAGTTTGGTTTGGCCTACTAGATTGATCTTTCTTGCAATGGGTGAAGTGCTTAGGTTTGGGTTCAATCTTGCGGTGTTCTTACCCAGTGACAGAAAGGGTTGCAAGACACATATTGTATTGTTGCCATCGAGGATAACAAGATGGGGTTTATATCATATTGCATGTGTTTATTCCTCTACATCATGTCATCTTGCTTAATGCGTTACTATGTTCTTATGGACTTAATACTCTAGATGCCGGCAGGAGTCGGTTGATGTGTGGAGTAATAGTAGTAGATGCAGGTAGGAGTCGGTCTACTTGTTATGGACGTGATGCCTATATACATGATCATGCCTAGATAATCTCATAACTATGCGCTTTTCTATGAATTTCTCGACAGTAATTTATTCACCCACCGCAATACTTATGCTATCTTGAGAGAAGCCTCTAGTGAAACCTATGGCCCCCGGGTCTATCTCTTATCATATTTGCTTTCAATCTACCTTTATTTGCATCTTTACTTTTTGCATCTATATTATAAAATACCAAAAATATATTTATCTTATCATACAATCTTTATTAGATCTCACCTTCGCAAGTGGCCGTGAAGGGATTGACACCCCTTTATTGTGTTGGTTGCGAGTTCTCAGTTTGTTTGTGTAGGTGCGTGGGACTTTTGAGGAGCCTCCTACTGGATTGATACCTTGGTTCTCAAAACTGAGGGAAATACTTACGCTACACTTTGCTGCATCACCCTCTCCTCTTCGAGGAAAACCAACGCAAGGTCAAGACGTAGCACTGCGTAGGCGCCCTCGTGAGCCCTCCCTCTCCTGGTTTTCACGAGGCTCTCTCATTCGAGTTCGCAGCGGGAGCATCCCTCGCAGTCCGTGCCCCTCGGGCATCGCGACACGAAGCGCCGGGCCATGGCCAGCAAGACCAAGGTTCGGAAATGATCCTCCCTACGATTTTTTTGCAGCTCTTAAGGCGCCTGGCGAGGCCTGAAGCAGGCACCTCGCGAACTGGAAACTACTTCAAACGTCCCAAGGTAAGTTGTTCCTAGGCGCAAATGCACAACAGCAATAGCATAGCACAGCACAGAAACAATAAGCGCAGTACGATAACTAGGGAATCATAGTCTATTGCACGCCCCCACGGGGCCCCATGCTTCTCTCTTGATGCAGGAAAAGAAGGAAAACAAAATAAAAGCTGCGCACGCCTTGCAACAGCTCGCGAGGAGGGACCTGCGTCGTCCTCCCGAGCTCAATCAGACTCCGCCTCACACTTCACCAGAGCGCCGCGACGGGACGACCCACTACCGCCCTCGAGGCGGGCGGGGCGCCGTGGTGGCTGATCGCGGCCACCGCTGGAGGAGTTGTCGCCAGAGGAGGAGCCACTGAAGTTCGACGGGCTGCGGTCGCCGCCGGGAGCGGGTTCGCCTTCGCCCTCGTCACGGCCACCGCCAAGGCCAAGCACTTCGTCACCATCATCGTCTTCAGGGCAGCACCCGACACGGCGGTCATACTTGAAGTGGAGGGTGCACCGCCTGCCCAGGCCACGCGCTCGGGCAAATGTCTGCCAGCCCCGGGTCAGGCCTACATTGCCGGAGACGGAGATCTCAACCGCGACCCAGGAGGCCCTGCTGCAGCAGCCGTCCGCCTGCAACCAAAGCCCGCCAGGGCCAGCGGCTGGCAGGTCACCGGCGAAGAAGCGAGGGAGCTGGAGCCAGTTGCCGGCTGGGTTGTCCGACCACACAACAAACTCCGGCAGCACCTTCGCAGAATGGAAGCACGGCCGGGGAGGCCGCACAGCCACGGCACGCCTTCCCCCACTAACTGGGCTGCCTCAACATGGGCGGCCACCACCGTGCGAAGGGCCGCCACCACGACCATGAGAAGCCACGGCTGGGGTCGCAGGATGCTTGCGAGGACGACCGCGGCCGTGCTTGGACGGAGGAGAGCCAGGCCCTTCCTGGCGAGCCTTACCCTTCTCCTCGGCCGAAAACCTCTTCACGGGCGCCATGGAGGGTGCAGCAAGTAGCAGCAATGAGGAAGAAGAAGCGAGCAGGCGGAGCAAGAAGAGATGGGCAACCGGGGCTATCACTCCTCCTCATTTATAGCCCAAGGGAGGCCAACCGCCGTCCTCCACGATCACACATAATGATGACTCTTCATGCATGCAGCAGGGACTCGTCAAATCAGGCAGTTGCCGAGGCAGCATGGGGAAGCGGAGACGCCCACGTCCAATCAATTGCCATGCGTCGCCAATGCCACAGGCTGTGGGGGCCCGTGGCGCTCCGCACTTGCCCCTTTGGCTTCACCGCTAAGCCAAGTCTAAGCGCGCCTTGGGCCCACAGGCTATTGTCGGTGTTCTGGGAACAGGGGTCCCCAGACTTGCCTTCCTGCAGCCTGCATCGTGCTCAACCAGTGGCCTAGCACGGCCCGTATCCATCAGCCCAGCATTCAAGACCCTCGCAAGGGGCCAAGCCTCGCGGGTTGGAAGACGCAAGGCCTCCTCAGGAGCGGCCTCACCAGGCAGGCTCGTGAAGAGGCGGAGAGAGGCAAGGGGCACCACACGAGGTGCCCATGACGCAAGCCATGACGACCGAGACCAGGCGGGCGCCAGCCTACGCAGCGTCCTCATTTCCTCTTTGGTGCAAAGGGGGCAAGAGCAGGCGCGGAGTACCGAGGCATCAGGCAAAGTTTTCCTTATCGGCGCAACAAGACCAAGACCGGCAGAACGGCAGGACGGAGGTCACCGTGGAGCCCAAGACGGCATCACCACCAGTGCCTTTAGCAGGCGAAGACCACCTTTAGTCAGGATAGCTTGTACTAGTTGTCCCTGAAAGTGCAACTAATCCCCGGGTGGTTTTGGTAATTAATAACAACATATATATCATTGAACTAATAGTTTCTTGAGAATCATTTCAGAAAGTTCAGTGATATGGGTATGGCAAGGACTGAAGAAGTGGACCCCTCAAAATGCTAAGGCAAGCATTGGCAAAAGCTCAAGACTCCATTTTTGGTTTAGTGATCCAAGATCACATTGAGTCCATAGGAAAGCCAATACTATTAAAAGGGATGAGGTTATGATAATGATCTGGTTGCTCAAAGTGCTTAGTGATACATCTCCTAAACTATCGACAACTCTCACCGCCACATACACTCATAAGTAATCTTGGTCCCACCGATATTCCAAACTCAGTCACACCGAGATGAACCACCTCAACCACAAAGCCAAACCCTAGAAATCTCGGATTTTCCGATTCGAACTCGGTCTCACGAAACTTGAGTTGCCAAGCTTCAGAAACATACGTCATCAAATCGGTGTCACCGAGATGATGAAGTCGGTCCCACCGAGATTGGCAAGCTCTGTCTTTACGAATCGGACTAACCGAGTTTGTATTTTCGGTCCCACGAAAATCCCAACGTTCACATGATTTGAACTTTCGGTCTCACCGAGTTGTCAACTTCGGTCCGACCGAGATTGGTCAAATGTGTGTAACAGTTGGATTTTGTGTGGAGGCTATAAATACCCTCCACCCCTCTTCATTCGTGGAGAGAGCCATCGAAAGAACTACCACTCCTACCTTACATTTACGAGAAGAGAACTACCTACCCTTGTGTTGAGATCAAGTTGCTCCACTCCCACCATATGAAGCTTGATCTCTAGCCTTCCCAAGTTGCTTTCCACTCAATCCTTTCTTCCACCACAGCCAAATCGGTGAGGAGAGTTGAGTGTTGGGGAGATTATCATTTGAAGCACAAGAGCAAGGAGTTCATCATCATCAACACCATCTATTACCTTTTGGAGGGTGGTGCCTCCTAGATTGGTTAGGTGTCGCTTGGGAGCCTCCGTCGAGATGTGGAGTTGAACCAAGAAGTTTGTAAGGGCAAGGAGATCGCCTACTTCGTGAAGATCTACCCCGAGTAAGGCTAGCCCTCCGTGGGCGTATGCCATGATGGCATAGACAAGGTTGCTTCTTCGTGGACCCTTCGTGGGTGGAGCCCTCCGTGGACTCTCGTAGCCGTTACCCTCCGTGGGTTGAAGTCTCCATCAACGTGGAATGACGATAGCACCACCTATCGGAACCACGTGAAAAAATCACCGCGTCTCCAAAATTGCGTTTGCTCTTCTCCACCTCTCTTTACTACATGTGCAATTTACTTTCCGCTGCCTATACTCTAGAATTGCATGTGTAGGGTGATACTTGACTTGATCATCATTGTGAATCTGCCAAGA
The DNA here is from genome assembly GCA_021437245.1 of Aegilops speltoides. Classification (NCBI taxonomy): domain Eukaryota; kingdom Viridiplantae; phylum Streptophyta; class Magnoliopsida; order Poales; family Poaceae; genus Aegilops; species Aegilops speltoides. The sequence continues at coordinate 173,415,185 of CM038147.1, read as the reverse complement.
ACTTGTCTTTGTCAAAAGGCATAATTTTTATATTGTCAAGTAGTCTAATCACCCCCCCTCTAGACATACTTTCGATCCTACAAGTGGTATCAGAGCTTTGGTCTCCATTGTATTGGTTTCCATTGCATTGGACTCCATAAGCTTGGTTTCACAACCTAGGAGAGTATGGCGTCTAGTGAGGATAATTTTCGTAGAGGTCCTTACTTTGATGGTACAAACTTTGCTAGTTGGAAGCATAAAATGAAAATGCATATTCTTGGCCATAACCCAGCCGCATGGGGCATTATTTGTTTTGGTATGCAAGGTGAATTCTTGAGGAAGGAAAAGTTCGGATCGAAGCTTCTAGCGGATGAATTGCGGATGTTGCAAAACAATGCTCAAGCTTGTGACATTCTCTTCAATGCTTTGTGTCCCGAGGAGTTCAACAAAATCAGCCGTCTTGAGAATGCAAAAGAGATTTGGGATACTTTGGTTGAAATGCACGAAGGTACCGAGTCCGTGAAGGAATCAAAGCTAGATGTTCTTCAAGGTCAACTTGACAAGTTCAAGATGAAGGAAGGTGAAGGAGTCGCTGAAATGTATTCTAGGCTTGCTCTCATCACAAATGAGATTGCCGGCTTAGGAAGCGAAGAAATGACCGACCGATTCATCATCAAGAAGATTCTCAGAGCTTTGGATGGAAAGTATGATACCGTGTGCACTTTGATCCAAATGATGCCAAACTACAAGAATCTCAAGCCAACCGAAGTCATTGGAAGAATTGTTGCTCATGAGATGACACTTAAGGATAAGGAAGAGCTTCACAACAAGTCAAGTGGTGCTTACAAAGCTACAAGTGATGCTCCCACAACCTCAAGTGACAAGGTAGTTTCCAATGAAGAGATAAGCATAATGGTGAAGAACTTCAACAAATTCTACAAGAGTAGAAGCAAAGAGAGAAGCTCAAAGTCTAGATCATATGATGAAAAGAGATCTTCTAGTCGTGATCGAAACTGCTACAATTGTGGAAGACCCGGACACTACTCAAATGAGTGTTCGGCTCCTCACAAGAGAAGAGAAGAATCTCCAAGAAGAAGAAGCTCAAGAGATGAGTCACCTCGGAAAGAGAGAAGGAGTAGAGATGATCGTTATGAACGAAGACCCTCTCGGAGAAGCAAGGATTCGGAGAGGAAAGACAAGTCATCAAGGAGCTACACAAGAAGAAAACATCAAGCTCATGTAGGTGAATGGGTCTCCGGCTCCGACTCCGACAATCAATCCGAAAGAAGCTATCACTCCAACTCCGACTACAGTCAAGATGAAGGTGTTGCCGGTCTTGCTCTCGTATCCTCCAACTCCAACTCCTATGCCTTATTTGAGTCACCAAATGAGGGAATTGGAAGATGCTTCATGGCTAAAGGCCCCAAGGTATCACACCCTGAATTTATTGACTTTGATAGTGATGAGGATGACTTGCTTGGTGAAGATGAGCTCTTACATGATAAATCTAGTGAGCCTAGTAATGATGAACATGCTAGTAGTCTTTATAGTCGAGATGAGTCGAATGACAATGCTATGAAGGAGATTGAGCGTCTAACTAACGAACTAAACACTCTTAAGTTAGCTCATGAAACAACTCAAGAAGATCATAGAGAGCTCCTAAGATCTCATGAGAAGCTACGCTTCGAGAAGCTCACTCTAGAGCAAGAACATGAGTTCCTAAAAGCAATCAATGACGATCTTCGAAAGAAGAGTTCTTCATATCTTGCCAAACGACTTCTCTTGTCTAATTTCTTGCCTCCCATTAAAACTAAGCATGACAAGCATAAGAAAAATTCTTCATCTAGTAGTAACAATAATCATGCTAAATCCAATGTTGTTGCTTCTAGTAGTTATCTTGATTCCACTAACAATGTTTCAAGCCAAGTTACACTTGAGCAAGAAAATAGTTTATTGAAAGGGATTATAGAAAAGGTGTCTACAAGAGCCTTGCGGAAGCAAGAACTTTGAGAAATTGTTACGCAAGCAAGGAAGGCACCTAAGAATCAAGGAATTGGTTTTGAGCGAAAGTTCAACGCCAAGGTGTTGAATGGGAAGAAGGTCAATATCCCACTCCACAGTTTATTCCTCAAAAGGAGAAGTACAATCCTACTTCTTCCAATGTGGAACAAGCTCAAGATGATCTTCCACCACAAGACCACAAGCTAAAAGGCAAGGACAAGCTTCAAGAGGAGATTGATGCATTTATTGAAGCACCTAAAGCCATGGTCAAGTGGGTTCCCAAGGAAACGTCAAGTTCTACTTCGTCAAGCTCAACTACAACCCCAAGGATTCCCATCAAGATGATGTGGATCCCGAAGAAGAAGAACTAGAGAGTTCTTGAGGGTGACTCCGCCAACATACTTCACTCACATTCTTTTTGGCAAAAACTTGTGCAATCAACTTCCACATCTTGCACTAGTTCATGGAGTCACAAACCCTCTTGTTGGTAGTCAAGGGACAAGGTAATAATTGCTTTCATGGACATCATCTATTGTGTACTTCAATCTATGTCCATGGATATCCTTGTTTGTTCCTTGTGGGACTAACCCATGTAGGTATTGAAAGTGCCGAATCAAAGGATTGCTCCCAACTCTTGATGATCTTCATCAACATTGAGCATCCACATCTTCAACATCTACATGAAGTCTTCTCGACAACCCAAGGTTAGTTTGACCCTTTAAAGGGGTTCTCACATCTAGGGGAGCTTTGCTCTAAAGAATTGAGCTAAAGCATCTTCAAATGATGTGAACACATCAATGCTTTATGTAAAAGTGGTAACCCCACTTGTGCTTAAGCGATGAGTATGACCTATGATCAAATGTTCTCATTTGACTCCTAAGTCAATATACTCATATAAAGATGACCTAGTCATCGACAAATTGTGTGATAGTAGCTAGAGTTTTGATTGTGCATGTTTGACACATATTTCATTTGCTATCTTATTGTGTGAGCATGTTGGATGCATGATTTTATCCATTCAAGGACATCCATTTGTTGCTTTGGTCTTTTTTTGATTTTTCTGACCAAATGGATGGACAAGAATGCCTAAGTACCTCCCCTAGCTATCTATGCTTTCTTGTCTCAAATTCTATTCATGCTTACATCACAAACTTTGAACAAGTCATTTTTGGACCCTCCGAGTGAGGAGCACTCGGAGCCACCGATCGTCAAGGGCTAACTTCCAAAACCTTCTATTTGATTTCGGTCAGACCAACTCACTCAAACTCGGTCGAACCGAAAGCATTTAGACTGATCTAGGTTTTCACCTCGGTGAAACCGAGTTGTGATTTTCGGCGTGACGAAGTGCATAACGCCTGCGTTATCCATCTCGTGCCACCGAAGTTCTACAACTAGGTCCCACCGACAGCAAAGGGGTATATATACTCCGAGGGCCGCGCGCGTTGATTTCTACTTCAAACGCTTTGCCCCCACACCCCTTGCTGCCGTCGCCTTGGTCTCCGGATCGTCTCCGTCGTCGCCTGTGCACCCTCGCCGCAGGTCTCCGTCGCCGTCAACGGACATCTTCTCCGCGCCGTTGCCGCCATAGAGAAACTCCACCAAGTTAGGGTGAGTTTCGATCCCACTCGTGCTCCCATCTCCGATTCAATGCACGTTTGGTTTGCCTATAATCTTGCCACGATTGAAATCTTCCTGAACACAAGATTAGTTCTTTTGAACGAAATTCGAGCAAAAGTTTTAGGGTTAGGTTTCCGCCGAACACATCTCGGTGAGACCGATTTTAGATTTTCGGTAAGACCGATTTGGCCTATGGCCATTGCACTGCACCCTTCGGTCCAACCGAGTTGTGCAAATCGGTGTGACGAAATGGCAATCTGTGAAACCCTAGTGTTTTCGGCGGGACGAAACCCACTTCGTCCAACCGAAAGTGGTGTGAATGCTTCTGTTTGAACACTTGGATTCACGAATTTGAAACTCGGTCGACCGAAATGTCTTCTGTGAAAACCTAATACTGAAATTTGAACTCATTTTTTGCAAAAACTTGCAGTTTGTGATAACTCTTCTACTCGCCTACACCTTACCTATTCACGGGTTGTCGGCCATGTCGATGCCAATGACAATCGTAACAGGTCGAGTCACCAATAGCGAGATATTCGAGGCGGGCACTAGTCCCGATCCCAGCAGCTCATCAGATGATGGTGAGAGGAGTACACCAAGTGGTTTGCCTCCTGCAGCCACCAGGGCCAGAAAGAAGAGAAACTCAGATGAGGAAGACTCAGATTTTGTTGTTGAGGAAGAGGTCATGTCTAAGCCCAAGAGGAAAGTTGTTGCCAAAGAGCCACAAGGTCTGCAAACTAAGAAGGGCACCAGGAAAGTCAAGCAGTCCACTGTTGCTAAGAAGCTGATTTTGGAAGAGGAAACTACGAGCAAAGTGAAGAAAACTTCCAAGAGGAAGAGGTTAGTGCATGATGCAGCAGAGGAAGATGAGGATGAGGAAGCACCCCAGCCTCCTCAGAAGCCTAAGCTCATGGGTGATGCCATCAGGGCAGGAGCTACTTCAAAGCCCAAGCAATCTGCTCCAGTCAAGGCAGCTCCAAGAAAACTTCTTTGCCAAGCCCAAGAAGACAGTCAGAACATTCCAAAGATCTGAAAAGAACAAAGATGATGTGCCACCAGTAGTCGGATGATGAAGCACCAGTTCTACTGAAACTTCGTCCAAAACTGCCACTTCACAATGATGCTCATCCTCAAGCTGAGAACATGAAGGAAAGGAAGGATAGAGGTCTCAGGCTATGGAGACAATCTGACCCATATGCCGTGAGGAGAAGAACTGCTGTTGATCCCAGATTTCACACCAGAGAGCAGCAGGACTTCTATGAGACTGTGCTGATGGACAAGAAGCCCATAGTGGCAGACACAAGATTTGTTGATTGGAAGTACATTGACAGCGAAGAGCACAGAGACTTCTTTCCACATGTGCATGAGAGCTTTACTGCATGTGGTGTTGCAGACTTTGTAGGTCAGAAGTTGACCAGTTGGAATGATGAAATGATTATGCAATTCTATGCCACAGCTCATTTCTATCCAGATGGAAAGATCACATGGATGACTGAAGGCCAAAGATTCTCTTCAACTGTTGAAGAATGGGCAGAACTTCAATGCTCCAAAGGCAAAGAGAGGATGATGTTGATGTTTATGGTATTCCCAAGAAGAACCATGAATCCATGAAGAACATGTACAAAGAGGTTCCAGCTAAGGATTTGGGAATATGGAAGCTTGGCTCAGTGTACTATCTCCAGGCAGGTCTACCTACCACCAACACTATTCTGAGGCATACCTTGATGCCCAAGTCTGGAGATCATCGCATGATCAGAGGTTACTCTATCAACATGCTGCATATACTTGATGAGAGAGCACCTTTCAAGGTGATGGACTTGATAGTTGAGACCATCAAGAGGACTGCGGTGACGACCGAAAAAGGTCGTGTGGATTTGCCCGCATATTCAGATGCTTATCAATGCCAAGTTTGGCACGGGCACATTCTTGTTGGATAGAGAGCACTTACCACTGCAGCTGAGCATGAGGACAATGATGTTGTGATGGATGAAGAGGACCCAACGTCGATTGAAGGTCAAGCCAAGATTGAAGCTGCCAAGAAAGCTAAAGTCGAGAAGGAAGCAGCAGCGGCAGCAGCTAAACCAAAGAGTGTTGGAGAACAGCTACTTGAAGCTACCCAAAGGATTGAACAACGCTGCCAGCATTATGCAGCCTCGGAGAGCCTAGAGAGGATTGTTGAAGACAAGATCCATGCTCGGATGTGAAGTGGATCAAGTGCAAGTGCATCAACAAGCTTGAGGCGGACATTGAGGAAGCAAAGAGGAGAAGGAAGAGCTTATCGTGAGATGCGGGATGACTTAGTCCAGGATGCTTATGAACAGATCGCTCCGGTTCCCACAATACCCGATCATTGCTATTCCAATGGTGACACGGGACTACAGACTTGGACCTCCACAGTTCCATCGGTTGCTCCGGCTCCAGCTCCAAAGACCACTCCTCCGGCCAGAGACATCACCAAGTCTTCGCCGATCTGCCATATCAACTCCAACATCAACCTGACGGAGCCGCCAAGTGAGTCCCTAGTGGCGCTTAGCTCTATGCCTTTTCGAACTTTTTGGTAACTTGTTGCCAAAGGGGGAGAAATTGTATAGATCATAGGACTTCGAGAGAGAGAGTGTTGTCACTTTTGCTCTTTCGTTCTTTTTGCGGTTTCTTTGAGATACTTTTGGTTTTCGAGACATTCTGTGTGTTTGATACTACGTTCCATTCCTATGTGTGCTTAATGAGTGCTTGGTCGTACTATGCTTTAATGTGTGCTTAATGCTTATCATATGCTATTCCTATCTTGTATGACCATTTACTCATGTCTTGGTGATTGGGTGCATGCTATTCATTCTTATCATTTTGTGCGCTCCACCAAGATGTATGTGACATGGAAGAGTGACCCATGATCCTAATCGATTGTGCATTTGCATTCAAACGCAAATCTTAAATAATGCACAAATTTAGGGGGAGCTCTTACTTATCACATACTTCTCAAAGCGACGATGTTATTCATTGATTATATCCTTTGTCGAAGCTTTGATCTATATGTTGTCATCAATTACCAAAAAGGGGGAGATTGAAAGTGCAACTAATCCCCGGGTGGTTTTGGTAATTAATAACAACATATATATCATTGAACTAATAGTTTCTTGAGAATCATTTCAGAAAGTTCAGTGATATGGGTATGGCAAGGATGAAGAAGTGGACCCCTCAAAATGCTAAGGCAAGCATTGGCAAAAGCTCAAGACTCCATTTTTGGTTTAGTGATCCAAGATCACATTGAGGCCATAGGAAAGCCAATACTATTAAAGGGGATGAGGTTATGATAATGATCTGGTTGCTCAAAGTGCTTAGTGATACATCTCCTAAACTATCGACAACTCTCACCGCCACATACACTCATAAGTAATCTCGGTCCCACCGATATTCCAAACTCACCACACCGAGATGAACCACCTCACCACAAAGCCAAACCCTAGAAATCTCGGATTTTCCGATTCGAACTCGGTCTCACGAAACTTGAGTTGCCAAGCTTCAGAAACCTTCATCATCAAATCGGTGTCACCGAGATGATGAAGTCGGTCCCACCGAGATTGGCAAGCTCTGTCTTTACGAATCGGACTAACCGAGTTTGTATTTTCGGTCCCACGAAAATCCCAACGTTCACATGATTTGAACTTTCGGTCTCACCGAGTTGTCAACTTCGGTCCGACCGAGATTGGTCAAATGTGTGTAACGGTTGGATTTTGTGTGGAGGCTATAAATACCCTCCACCCCTCTTCATTCGTGGAGAGAGCCATCGAAAGAACTACCACTCCTACCTTACATTTACGAGAAGAGAACTACCTACCCTTGTGTTGAGATCAAGTTGCTCCACTCCCACCATATGAAGCTTGATCTCTAGCCTTCCCAAGTTGCTTTCCACTCAATCCTTTCTTCCACCACAGCCAAATCGGTGAGGAGAGTTGAGTGTTGGGGAGATTATCATTTGAAGCACAAGAGCAAGGAGTTCATCATCATCAACACCATCTATTACCTTTTGGAGGTGGTGCCTCCTAGATTGGTTAGGTGTCGCTTGGGAGCCTCCGTCGAGATGTGGAGTTGAACCAAGAAGTTTGTAAGGGCAAGGAGATCGCCTACTTCGTGAAGATCTACCCCGAGTAAGGCTAGCCCTCCGTGGGCGTATGCCATGATGGCATAGACAAGGTTGCTTCTTCGTGGACCCTTCGTGGGTGGAGCCCTCCGTGGACTCTCGCAGCCGTTACCCTCCGTGGGTTGAAGTCTCCATCAACGTGGAATGACGATAGCACCACCTATCGGAACCACGTGAAAAAATCACCGCGTCTCCAAAATTGCGTTTGCTCTTCTCCACCTCTCTTTACTACATGTGCAATTTACTTTCCGCTGCCTATACTCTAGAATTGCATGTGTAGGGTGATACTTGACTTTATCATCATTGTGAATCTGCCAAGAACTTGTCTTTGTCAAAAGGCATAATTTTTATATTGTCAAGTAGTCTAATCACCCCCCTCTAGACATACTTTCGATCCTACAGTCCCCTTTCAAAATGGCCGTTGTTGGATCTCTTCCTGCTCAATATTTGGGAAGAGGACCAGGGCCTCAATAAATAGAGCTAGCCACCACCATAGAGAGGACGGATCGATTCCTCCTCTGGCACACCACCAAGCACAAGAACACCTCTCCTCGCGAGGCTGTTCTTCCCTACTGTTCATCATTAGCCAAAGAGGCAATCCACCACACCACACACTGGATTAGGGTATTACACCAGAACGGTGGCCCAAACCAGTATAAACCTCGTGTCTCTTGTGTTGTTCATCTTGCTAGCTTAGAAATCGCGATGAGGCTGAGGGCGTGTTTTGGTAGGGAGAGATCTTCGTGCGCACCCCAGTGTTCGAACCTTAAGGGTTTTGCCGGAACCCGATATCCGACAGCGCTCCATCCCGTAAGTCCTCTCCTTTTTTTCTAGGTCAAAATGACTTATATACCAGAAGATGGGCACCAGAGGTAGGCCAAGGGGAGCACAACCCACCAGGGTGCGCATGGGCTCGCTGGCGCGCCTAGGTGGGTTGTGGCCACCTAGTAGGCCCCCTCTTGTACTTATTGGCTCCAATATCTCTCATTTATTCCATAAAAATTCCCCGTAATGTTTTAGTTCATTTGGAGTTGTGCATAATAGGTGGCCCGATGTAGCTTTTTCAGGTCCAGATTTCCAGCTGCCGAAATTCTGTGTGTACCTTGCATATTATCAGACAAAATGCATTAGAATTCCTCCAAAAGCATTATTATGCGTAAAAATATCATAAATATTAGTAGGGGGACATGATGCAAAATGGACGTATCAACTCCCCCAAGCTTAGACCTCGCTTGTCCTCAAGCGAAAACCGAAATCGAAAAACATGTCTACATGCTTAGAGAGAGAGGTGTCGATAAAAACAAAATACAGACATAGAAGCATCATGTATATTATTATAACAACAACAAACTTTAACATAAACTTTTATCATAGATCTTTTATCATAGACTTCTCATGAATAAGTAGCAATTCATCACATTATAGAAGTATAAAGCATAAACTCTATTAGAAACCAACAAACTATGCTCTCAGTCAACTTTGCAACTACAATTCATCATCTTTTTAGGAAGGGTCGGGTATCGGAGCCTTTAGGCAAGTCCACATACTCAACCATCATATAGTCTTCTATGATTGCTAACACTCACCGCATACACATGAGCAAAACGTTTCAACCAGACACATAGAAAGATAGGGCTTATTGTTTCGCCTCCCAATGTATTCACCTCAAGGGCGATGTCAACAATAATAACTCATGCTACCCATATTCAACTGGACATATGTGCCTAGATCTTTCCTCACCACATGATGCTTGCTAAAGGAGAAAAATAAAAAGGAATAGAGGAAAAACTTTGACTCTTGCATAGAAGTAAATACATAAAAGTAAAATATAGGCCCTTCGCAGAGGGAAGCAGAGGTTGCCATGTGCTTATTTGTTTGTTTGCTCAACCCCTTAATGCAAAAGAATGTCATGTTATATTAGCCCTTGTGATGGCAACCTTTATTATGAAGTCTGTCGCTTTTATTCTTTACCATCACAAGTTCGTACAATGATCAATTTTCTCTTACACTAAATGATCTCACACTTTTAGAAGCTATTTTTATTGCCTTATTGCACCGATGACAACTTACTTGAAGGATCTTACTCAATCCTTAGGTAGGTATGGTGGACTCTTGAAAATAAGATTTGGGTTTAAGGGTTTTTAGATGCACAAGTACTATCTCTACTTAGTGCGGAATTTTTGGCTAGCAAAGATTGGGGGCAAGTACCACATGTTGAAGGATCTATAACAATATAACTTCTATGTGAATATGAACAAACATAAATCATTACGTTGTCTTCCTTGTCCAACGTCACTTTTGGCATATAATAGTTTGATGGGGGCTCACAATCACAAAAGATTTCAAGGATAGTGTATTTTTATGTGAATCCACTACAAAAAATACACTTCTGTGATGATACGTGTTTGTCACAGTAGATCATGTTTTTTGTCATGCATGTACATCCATGACGATTTTATGACAGAATCAAGATAGTCATACCTGTACTGTCATAGAAGTGTTCCAGGACAATACCAAAATTAGCATCACGGAAGTGTCCACTTCCATGACGATAAATGGCGCGTTATGGAAGTGCTTTCATCAAGGGTAACCGACACATGGCATCCACCATAACGGGTCGCCGTTAAGCTTCAGGTTCTGGTTTAGATCCGATAACCCGTTAACAGCCCAGACCAATGGGGATTTTCCACGTGTAAAATCATCATTGGCTGGACGAAATACGTGTCTGCTCACCGTTGGGACAGATGTCATCCACTCATTGGACCGAAGTCGCCTATGATACGTCGACACATGGCACAGCCTAATAGAGGCCCATTCTTGTGAAAAGACCGGCCCGTTTGATTTGGTCGAGAGGTAGTGGGCCGACCCACGGAAATCCTGTTAACGGCCTGTTCGCATATAGCCCCGCCAACCAAGGGCCCGTTATGGCCTATCCGAATTAGGCCTAGTAGCGTCATGTGGGCCGCCCAATATTATTCCAGCCTGTTTTAACTTCCGGACCATGTATGGCCCATGACGTCTTTCGGCCCATATGAGGCCTTTTGTAACTCTTGGCCCATTAACGGCCCATGGTGAAACTGGCCCGTAATGAACAATGTATCACTTTATACCCATTAACGACCCATTATTCCAATCGTTTCCAGCCCATGTTATCTTTCAGCCTTCTCAGGGCCCATTTATTCTTGAGCTCATATCCAGCATCCGCTTACTTACGACCCGTTACTGTCCTTTTCTGCTTGTGGGCCAAATTTAGCCCGTGGTTACAATCGGCCCATTTGTGCCCGTTAATCCATTTGGCCGTTTTCATAGCATCATCAAATACGGCCGATTAACTATGGCCCGTTATGGTCGGCCCATGAACGGACGATTCCAACACTAGCCCGTTTACGACCCATAATGCGGTCTGTTATTGGCCCATGTTTGGCCAATCGATCATACGGCCCGTAGAAGGCCCATTGATGATATGGCCTATAGAAGGCCCATTGTTTCTACAGCCCGTAGAAGGCCCATTGTTTCTACGGCCCGTAGAAGGCCCATTGTTTCTACGGCCCGTAGGAGGCCCAGGGTCACTACGGTAAATATGTAGCCCATGTTTATTGTGGCCTAGTTTTAAAAAAATAGGTTATTACAGCCACTAGCAAACTGCGGAAAAAGAACTACACTAACTACAAGCAAAGAAATAAACAAGACAACAAGGAAATAAATAAGCAAGCAATTTACGTTAGGCTATCACAACTATTACACATATTACATCCACTAGGCATCAAAGTTCGCCACCAGTGCAAATATAGGGAACAAAACAGCATATCAAATAAACTGGTTGTCAAAGTTGGCGACCAGTGCAAATAAACGCCGCAGCAAAACAAGTCCAGAATTGAAACCACTTCAGAAGAGATCCAGAAAAATATCCTGGGTACCCATAATACTAGCAAGATGCTTAGCAAGCTTATTAACTTTCTCTTATTTGGCGCTTAAATGCTCCAGCGTGTGCTATTGCACCAGAAAGTATGCATCTGAATTCTACAGGGACCTCCTCAGTCCTTCGGTACTGTTGCAGAACATCTGATCGATGTCTTTCAACTTGAAGTTGAGACTCAACAAGCCGAACTAATTCAGGCAGCAAGTTCGAAGAGCTGGTGCCAGTAGTAGTAGCTAGTAACTCGAACACTACATCAGTACATGACATTGGGGTTGTCTCAGTGTATTCAATATAGTTTTTATCAGCTTTCTTGGAGACCAACAGGGATGTCTCACTATCTTGAACCTTATTTGCATTACTTCCTTTACCATTGCATAACGGGGTACTCTTCTCCAATATTTTATCCGCATTCTAAAAGAAAACAAACACATCACAGGTTTACCATGTTGTATATGAAACTCATTTTGGTAAACCAGTTCAGTAGTAAGGTGGACAGGATAACCGCATGAAACAAACATATATCTATGTAGCATGGTCACTATATGGTAAATATCATTCTAGTTTATGTTGCCAAATCAAGATAGAGACAGTTCAACTCATATCTATTTAAGACAAAGCAGCATAGATAGAATATAAGTGTGGGAAACTACACAGCAATAACAACACTTGTAATGTGCATGGCATGAGAACATAACTGTTTATTCAATTGAAACTGAAATCAACATAGAGCAAGTTACAATAGCAAACACATTAAAGAAACATGTTTAAAACATACCTGTTGCGCCATTGAAGTTTCAATTGCATCCTTCAAATTTGAAATTAGTTGGTATGAGTAAATACAGTGATGCAAGAGCAAAGGAGTGTGAACCATAGCTACGGAGCCTGACCTTAGAACAATTCTTCTTCTGCTTTAAGCGTTGACTTGGGGTTCGTAGTGGTGGTCCTCGTGCTTTGGGCACTGCAGTTGCCTTACTAACTGCTCGTGTTTGGGTGCTCCGTGGTGGAGACGGTGTTGTGTCAACTGGAACTGGGTTACTATCTGCTGGGGTTGGGGTTAGAAGGGGTGTAGCTGGTTCTCTGTCCAACTGGGTAGGGGTACAACCTGCATGAGCCTAGGTTATGTGTGGTGGGCTGGTTCTTGGGCATGTACAACTATGGTTCTATCTGCATCGATAGATAGCACAATCTTTTCTGAAGACCGTGTTTTTACTCCCATAGATACTGCCATCACCACCTCCAATTCAAATGGCTGATAAACAAGAAAAGTAATTGAATGTACATACATTGTAAGATAGACAAGTGCAATGGATAGTAGGGAAGAAAACAAGGCATGAAATAATTCACATTTATGTTGTCTAACCAAACAGAATAGCAGGACATAATTTCACATATATGATGGCTAATTAAACAGGATAGCATGACACAATTTCACTTGTATGATGGCTAACTAAACAGGATAGAATGACATACTTCAAAATATGATGACTATGTAAACAGGATGACATGATATAACTATACGATGTGTCTATTAAAATGGCACTACAAAAAAATACACTTGCGTGATGATACGTGTTTGTCACAGTAGGTCGCGTTTTCTGTCATGCATGTACATCCATGACGATTTTATGACAAAATCAAGATAGTCCTACCTGTGCTGTCATAGAAGTGTTCCATGACATTACCAAAATTATCATCACGGAATTGTCCACTTCCATGACGATAAATCACGCGTCACAGAAGTGCTTTCGTCAAGGGTGACCCACACGTGGCATCCACCGCAACGGAGCGCCGTTAAGCTATCGGGTCCGGTTTTGGATCCGATAACCCGTTAACAGCCCCGACCAATGGGGATTTTCCACGTGTAAAATCATCATTGGATGGAGGAAACACGTGTCGGCTCACCGTTGGGACAGATGTCATCCACTCATTGGACCCAAGGCGCCTATGATACATCGACATGTGGCACGGCCCAACAGAGGCCCATTCTTGTGAAAAGGCCGGTCGGTTTACTAGGTCAAAAGGTGGCTGGCCGGCCCACGGAAAGCTTGTTAATGGCCTGTTCGCATATAGCCCATTTACAACCCGCTAACCCAGGGCCCGTTACGACCTCTCCAGATTAGGCCCAGTAGCATCATCTGGGCCGTCCAATATGATTCCCGCCCGTTTTAACTTCCAGCCCATGTATGGCCCATGACGTCTTTCTGCCCATATGAGGCCCTTTGTAACTCTTGGACCATTAACGGCCCGTGGTGAAACTGGCCCGTAATAAATAGTGTATCACTTTATACCCATTAACAGCCCATTATTCCATTGGGCCGTTTCCAGCCCAAGTTATCTTTCGGCCTTCTCAGGGCCCATTTATTCTTGGGCTCATTTCTAGCATTCGGTTACTTACAGCCCGTTACTGTCATTTTCTGCTTGTGGGCCAAATTTAGCCCGTTGTTATAGTCGGCCCGTTTGTGGCCCGTTAATACATTGGGCCATTTTCATGTCAAAAAAACCCATTGGGCTATTTTCATAGAGTTATCAAATATGGCCTATTAATGACCCGTTATGGTCCATGAATAGTACGACCCATGATTGGCGAAATGATGATACGCCCCGTAGAAGGCCCATGGATCCTACGGCCCGTAAAAGGCCCATGGATCATACGGTCGGTAGAAGGCCCATGGATCGTACGACCCATAGAAGGCCCATGGATCCTACGGCCCGCAGAAGGCCCATGGATCCTACGGCCCGTATAGAAGCCAATGGATCCTACAGCCCGTAGAAGGCGCATGGATCATACGGCCCGCAGGAGGCCCATGGTTACAACAGTCCGTGTGTTGCCATGATTATTTTGGCCTAGTTACCAAAAATAGGTTATTTTGGCCACTAGAAAAACACAGAAAAAGAACTGCAGTGACTACAAGCAAACAACTAAACAAGACAATAAGGAAATAAATAAGCAAGCAATTAACGCTAGCCTAGTACCGCTATTGCACATATTACATCCACTGGGCATCAAAGTTCGCCACCAGTGCAAATATAGGGAACAAAGCAGCATATTACATACACTGTCCGTCAAAATTGGCCACTAGTGCAAATAAACGCGGCAACAAAACAGGAGCATAACTGAAACAACTTTAGAAGAGCTCAAGAAACGTTATCTTGGGTCTCCACCATGCTGGCAATAAGCTTAGCAAGCTTATTAGCTTTGTCCTGTTTGGCACTAAAATCCTCCAATGCTTGCTGTTGCACCAGAAAGTAAAATCCTCCAACGCTTGCTGTTGCACCAGAAAGATGCATCTGAATGCTCCAGGACTTCCGCAGTCCTTCCGCTTCTTGTCGCAGCACAGCTGATCGATGTCTTTCAGCTTGTAGTTTAGACTCAAGAAACCAAACTGATTCAGACAGTGAGTGTCTGAATAGCTTGTGCAAGTGGTAGTGGACAGTAACTCGAACACTAAACCAAGACAGGACTTTGGGGTTGTCTCACTGTCTTCAACATAGTCTTCCTTACCTGTTTTATCAGCTTTGTTGGAGACCAACAAGGATGTCTCCCTATCCTGAACCTTATCTGCATTACTTCCTTTACCATTGCTTAATAAGGCACTCTTCCCCAATATTCTGTCAGCATTCTAAAAGAAGAAACAAGCAAACACATAATAGGTTTAGCATGTACTAGTATATGAAACTCATTTTGGTGAATCAGTTCATTAGTAAGGTGGACAGGATTAAACTACCAAGTCTTCTATTGCCAATTACTAGTACATAATAAAAGAATCAAACAAATATATATCTATGTCCTAGGTCACTACATTGTCTTGCCAAATCAAAATAGAGACACGGTTCAAATCATATCAGTTCAAGACAAAGCAGCAGTGAAAGAATACAAAGCGTGGGAAACTACACGGCACAACAAGATTTCAGACGGGTACCATGGGTCTACATGTACAACAACACTATTGGCTCTGTTGTGATGCTAGTAATGTGCATGATATGAGAAGTCAACTGTATACACAATTGAAATTGAAATCAAGAGAGCTTTTGATAAGAGCAAACCTGTTAAAGAAACATGCGTGAACATACCTATTGTGCCATTGGAGTTTCGATTGGATCCTTCAATTTAAAAATAAGTTTGTATGAGTAAATACAGTGATACAAGAGCAAAGCAGTATGCACGATAGCAATCATAGTTAAAAAAGGCGAGCCTAAGCGAGCGCTTAAGCGCGCCTAGGCTCTAGGCATTGGCAAAACGCATTGCGCATAACTACGCTTAATCTGTGCATAACTGCGCATAAGCATGCGCTTTGGTCAGTAAAGCGCAAGGCGGTGGCAAAACGCACAATTAACGCCTAGTGCTTTTTTGAACTATGATAGCAATGGAATCTTAAATTAGAACAGTTGTTCTTCATGTTTAGGCACTTGTTTTACATGAACAGAGTACAGTAAGGCGCAAGAATATAGTACTTATAAATAGAAAATGAGCTCATAGACCTTACCGCATTCTTGGTTCGGGACCAGTATAGAACAAGGCGTTCCCAGTCATCGTCCAGTAAATGTGTCTCAGGAGAATGTAAGGGAATTTGATGAGTTTCTTTTCCGGTGAAGTACATTTTCTTCAGGTAATTTCGATACTGCCACCACGCATTCTTGAAGATAACAGAGGTATTAGCACAAGTTACCTCGTCCTAATTTTCCAAATCGGTCCTTCTCTATAGAGAAAAATGGGTAAATTTGCTGTATTATAACCATCATGGAGGTAGGATGTATGGGACAAAGCAAAGTAATTGCCATGAATAACATTACTTACACATAACTCCTGAACAAACACCTGCAATTGACATTTTCCTTCATCTTCAGTATAATATTTCCAAGATGAGAAGATACACACATATGATTTAACAACATCAAATGTGATAGATGCTAAACTACGACTAGCTGGTTGTGCTTCCTCCACAGGGATAGGAGTACTAACTGGTGGAGTTGGGGTTCGTCGTGGTAGTACTGGCCCTTTGGGCACTGGAGCTGCCTTACTAACTGCTCTTGTTTGGGAGCTCTGTGGTGGAGATGGTGCTGTGTCAACAGGAACTGGATTACTATCTGCTAGGGTTGGGGTTAGATTGGGTGAAGCTGGTTCTATGTCCATCGCAGGAGGGGTACAATCTGTGAGAGTTCGGGTTATGTGTGGTACGGCTGGTTCTCGTGCATGTACAACCGAGGTGCTATCTCCACCAAGAGGTAGCACTGTTTTATTTGAAGACCGTGTTTTTAGTCCGCTAGATACTGGCATCACATGCTCCAATTCAAATGGCTGATAAACAGGAAACATAGTTGAATGAACAGACATTGTATGAGAGACAAATGCAATAGATAGTGTGGAAAAAAGAGGTGGCATTACCGAACATGTCTAAACTAAGCAGATGACATATATGATGTCAAAAGTAGGCACTGCAAGGACACATATGCATGATATGACTAAAATCATCATGCCAAGGTAGAGCAAACACCTTGGGGGTAAATAGGAGTGGTCAGCGGCGTCTGAATCCGCCTCAGAACAGATATCTTCCTCTGGATTACAATCTGGAGCAGGGCGGGGAGGGTTTGCCATTGAACCCACCATGGAGCAATGTCTGCATGACATTGTATTGCCGCGCAAAACTCTTCTCTTTTCCTCTACATGTTCAGATGATGTGTACAATATCGACATGCATACGAAAAAAATATGGTGAGATTATGTAAGGAGAGCATGCAGAAATTTAGAGTGATGGTAACAACCAGTGGATGGATCCAAAAATAATGATAGCAGGCTGATGATTGCTTTAATTTAATAAAAAGATAGATTATGATTGATTTACTATTTGTTTCCCACCCAAGATGAACAACATAGGCATACCCTAGGTGAACCAGATATTAGACAGAGATACTATTCATTGCTGCCTCGATATGTGCCCCACAACTAATTTAGAACTCAAGTTTGAAAATTAATTTGGACCTGACTTGGAGTCCAAGAAGTGAACAGGACGATAAAGTAGCAGGTAATTTTAAGAAATGCATAACATAAGCAGAAACAAAAGAGTGCGACCTCTCTTGTGGACCCGTGTACTCCTCAGGTTCATCTGCTGTGTCGATGATGGTGATGCCGTTGCGGTGGGTGCCGACAGCAGGGAAGGAGATCTGAGGCGGCGAAAGACGGTCAGGAGTCATGATGTCTGGTTTGGTGGATGCTTCTGTCGATGGAGCAGCTCAGGTGAGGTGGACGACGTCGCGTTAGGATTAGGACAAACCACACAAAGTTCCCTTCGACACCTACCTATAACTGAAGTAATTCTGTAAGGGCTCATTTGTCTTGCGTGATTCTAAAAATGTAGGGATAGGAAAAACACTAGAAAAGGATAGGAATGCACATGGTAAACAGAGCATTTGTAAACACAGGATTTCTGCCAACTTGGGTGTTTGGTTTACAGGAATTGGAAGAGCAGAGGAATGCAAAGAAACATGGCCAAAATAAAGTGAAACCATATGAAAGCGTGTACAGTTAGAATGTTATTCTGACACTAATGCACTTGGTCTTGTTTTCATGCATAGGATTTTGAAAAGTAGGTCCAGGTGGACATTTTGCTTCATTCCTTTCAATAAAATGCATGAATAATTGAAGAGTAGAGTGCCATTGGAAAATTCCCTATTGCTATCTTTTTCGTTGAACCAAAATAGCCCTAATGGATCGACATGAATGTCGAGTAATAAGTGATGCAACAAGTGTACAACCTCTTTGCCGTAGCCGTGTCGACCTCGGCATCATTGGGTTGGTCGCTGAAGCAGTTGAGGCAAAGGTGGCTGTCGGAGGTGTGGAGGAAGATCTGAGGAATCAGAGACGCGCGTCGAGCACTTGCTCACAGTTGTGATGGATTGTTCTGTCGTTGGAGCAGCTCCGGTGAGCCGTAAGACGTCAAGGCTGAAGCAACACAAGACAGACATCGTTAATCTCAAGTGGGATTGTAATAGCATCTCCAATAGATGATGTAAAATAGATGTAAAATTTACATCACTAAAACCACCTGACTACAACAGATGAGGTAAAAACTGTTGACTCTAAACTTAACTGTTGAAACTGAAATTTACTGTGGAATCTGAATGTTACTGCCAAAACTGAACGCAATGGTAGCAGAGAGGCACTTGACATGTAGTTTAGGGAGGGCCTCCAGTTCATCTTCAACCTGCACCCCCCTTAGCCACCAGCCACCACCGGTCGAACCGCCGGCCCCAGCGCCGCCTCGCCGCCCTGAAATAACTACCCACCGCCAGTCCGCCGCCGCCTTGGCCAGCCCTTTAGGCCCCCCTTCCCCACCCTGAACCCTAAGATAGATAGTGGGGTACCTCTCCGGCGAGCCCCCGTCCCCGCTCCAGGTGGTTCTTCCTTAACTCCGGCGAGCCCCCCACCCCCTGAAAATCGACTAACCCTAAAGTCGATTCAGTCGACTAAAGTGTAGCTAAATCAGAGCAGAGCAGCAACACAAGCGAGGGGGAGAGCAGCAGCAGCTGTGCAAGTGAGCGAGAGCCAGAGCAGCAGCAACTGGGCAAGCGAGCGATCGAGCGAGAGCTGGAGCAGCAGCAGCAGCACGAGCGAGAGGTGGAGTAGCAGCAGCAGATCCGGCTGGTATGGCCGCCGCCTCCGAAGGGGCCTTGCACTAGGGGAGAGCTACCATGGAGATGTCACCCGCTGCGCCGGCTTCAAGGTGGCCACTCGATAGGGGTGCGAGATGGAGCACTGTCGGCGCCGGGAGGTCGAGTTAAGGAGAAGGTGTGATGCGATGAGTGTACAACCTCTTTGGTGGCGCCGAGTAGGCCTCGCCTTTGTCCAAGGAGTCGCTGAGGATGCTGCGGTTCCGGTGGAGTAGCTTAAGGCGGCGCTGTGGGGATGGAGTAGCCACGATAGACGAGGCGTCCATGAGAGCAGCTCCTTGGAGGTGGAGGACGGGGCGGCTGAACAGGTGAGACGACGAGATGGACGACGGATCCTCATCCGAGGAGGTGGATGAGGGATGTTGAGCAGTTGCGGTGGACGATGTCATCGGGGAAGAGGCTCCGGCTGGGCAGCGGTGAGGTGGTGGACGGAGGAGGGTGGGATTTCGCAGCTGGAGCGGAGAGGTTATGGCGGCCTGGGATTTCGAATGGTGAAAGGTAGGCGATGGGAGGATGTGAACCAAGACTTAGGGATGTGCTTGTCCAAAATGTAGGGTGTGTTACAAAAGTACCCCCACCGATTTGAACTAGCGGCCCTTTCGGCTCAAGGTTAGAAGGGGGATTTCACGTGTCGGGATTTGGCAGCTGGAGGGAGTTTTCGCGCGCGTTCTAATTTCGGGATAGCAAGGCTTGGGTTGTGAAGGCGCTAGTTTTGGGAGCTTGATATCTGAATTTTCGGGATATAACAAGGCGCGGGTTGAATTTTAGGGACAAGCCTAACGTGTAATATTGTACTTGTACGTACCAAATCAATTCACACTTCCCTCAACCAAAAAGAAAACTAAAAAATTAAAACTATTCACACCACACAAAGAGAGAGTCTTGCCCCGTTTTACTATACAAATGATATTCAAAGCTACTCCCTCCTTCCATCTATATAGGGCCTAATGTGTTTTATGATGCTAACTTTGACCAAATATTAGAGAAATAATATATGACATGCAACTTACACAAAGCACGCCATTAAATTCGTGTGTGAAATGAGCTTTCAATGATATATTTTTCACATTGTGCATGTCATGTAGTATAATCTTTTCAATAGTCAAAGGCGGTCTTAAAAAACGCATTACGCCCTATATAGATGGAAGGAGGGAGTATGAGTCAATGTTATGTCCAATTAAATTTTTTCGCTTGCTGTATAGTGCATGTAACCTACTCATACCAACATTTTAGTGCATTCCAAATGTCTATACTAACACTTCAATTCAAACTGAATTTGAATCCGTTTCTCTATTTCAATAAGAATCTACAATCATGATTGTTGCCAACTTCAACCATCATTCATGTATTACCTTAATAACACACCACATGATTACTATAGAGATAGATATGAACTATGTGTACTACATGAACTCGAATTCTATTTTTTGAATACACTTCATGTTGATTCCAAATTACGACAAGTATTTAGACCTGAGCTGCAAAAGCCACACATTAGCCAAAATTATAATCAATGTTCTATATATTATATGTAGTACTAGCAAGATGCCCATGCGTTCCATAGAACATCAACATGATCAAGGGGAGGCCTAATTTGGAAATATGGAGAGGGGTGTGGGTATCCTTTTTCAAAATTGCCATAGTTTCCTTCATATTCGTCAGATATAAATCGGACGGCCTATATTGCAGGATGGCAGGCACACCATCATCAACAACTCCGTTTTTTATAGAGTAGAGATAAAATATATTATATGTAGTATACCATGTTCATAACTACACCATGTGTATCACCGTTATATATATTCACACATGCGTCGGCTTAGAACACTATGATAAATTCTTCAAATATCCGAATTCGCTTTTTATAATGAAGTATGATCTCTATTCGTCTTTTACACCCACACAATCCTCTTATCTTTGTAGCTAGCACTAACTTTCTCTCGTGCATGCACACGCCCGCATCCCTCTCACCCTCCCTCAACATTCTCTAGCTCCATCGCGCAAATTCATCTTTTCACTTTAGGTCATTCACCCATGGTGTGTGTAGGCCCCCAACTCCTTCTTTATGGCACACATCGATCGATATGCCTCTCTAGCCAGGTGTGCCTAGCACAACACAAGCTTCCCCTCTTCTCTTATCACCGTCCATGCCTCACTCCCACCACTCTTTTCATCGATCTCGTACTCTCACACTCCTTCCCCCTCGATATAGTATGCCTATCGCACCACCTCCTAGATGCATCCCTCTCTCTCTATCCTTCTCCCCGTGCCTCATTTGCTTCTAACACACACATGCATGTATACCGATCGATCTCCCAACATATACCTAGGTCGACTTTAACTATCCCCCCCCCATCGATCGACATACCTCACAAGTTATGTCTCTCATTTCTCTGACAAAGGACGATTGATCTTCCTATGTAGTTATGTTTGCTTACCACAGCCATATCGTCACCCCTCATCATTCATGCATGCCTCCTGGCCTGTCTCTCACACACACATGCACAGATAGGCAGCCATCCCCTCTCTTATTGATATTGCAGGCGTGCCCTCCGTTTGTCTAGCAAGTCTATCCCACCATTTGTTAGAAGTAACTCCACTACCACCCCCTCCAACACTCTAGCTCTGTCTCTCTCCCAACCTTATTACTCTCCTACACATATGCATGGATGCCGATCGATCTCCCTTAATACATGAGGTAGGCCTCTCTCCTCCACACATATACCAGCCATTGTACCTCTATAGTTAATTAGGCCTCCCTCCCCCCCACCACCACACACCGATAGTCGAGCGTTGTAGATAGGTATCCATGCCACAGAGACAAGCTGCACTTGTCCCCTCTCACGTTCCAGTAGGCCAGCCACTCTATATCTTTGACGTGGGCACACACAAATTCGATGGCACTCTTTATCAATCTCGTGCGTGTGCACACACACACAACATCATCCCTCTCTTTGATTCTATGGACACCTCAAGGCGATGATACCTCCACTCTCTTCTCGTGGATCGCCCCCTCTATATATATGATATATCCAAGACTCTATTTCACACACATTGCATATGTTACCTTTTTTGATTGACCCCCCCCCCCCAAAAAACTTTCATGAACCCACACACTATATCTCTCTATGTTCGTATCTCTCTCACACAACCCCACGTAGATGGTGTACGCATACAAGAAGAGAATAGGTGCACCGTGCACGTACTCACAATTCGTGCCCAGCCAAACCCGCGTGGGTACACGGTGGAGCTCTTTTATGTACGAAATGGCAGCCCACGTGCTAATTTGAACGCGTGTAGTGGTTGTTTACATAGAGAGGTCATGTACCACGCGTGCACGAAACAAAGTTCGACTTGATGCATTGGCGCGTTATTTTAGAATAAAGTTATATTGCTCAATGGCACGTACACAGAATATAAAATGATTTTTATGGAGAAAAAGGTAGTCCGCTCCACTATATACAATGGAGCCTGCCTGCCTGGTTTGTCTCTCTTCAGAGTATCTCACACAAGGCTGTGGTGGCCTCTCTCTCTCTCTCACTGTTCGTCACTGATCCGGCCGCATCCCGTGCACCGTTGGAAAGGGAGGATGTGCATCGTTTCTTCGTTCAACGGTGCCGAGCCAGCACGTCCCGATCTGCGGTACACGTCATTCTCTCTGACCAAGCTCCAACGCGGTAGGGCCTATGCCACCTGCTTGCTGCCGCAGTATGGGCAGATTCTGCCCGCCGCCGGTCACCTAGTTACATCCCGACGACCTCCAGGTATCCCCTCTGGCCTTGCTCCACTACCTGTCTTCCGACGTTGCTGCATGTGGATCTTCCATAGTTCTTTGCCCAAAACGTAGCTCGTCCAGCATAATTTCCATATTGCAATCTCGTCCTCACATCATTTTAGACAAACACAACCGTGTTGTTATCTTCGCTTAGGACAAGGAATATGCTTCTTTTTTGTCATCGCATCTGTCATCAACTGTTATTGGCCAGTAATTGTTTCCTTTCTACCTCTTTTTTGCAAACACGGCTATCCATTTCACCTCGTTGCTATTGCGACCTTTTGGTGAACTTCACAAATCACTTTTTTCTTAAGAGTGTTTTTTGTAGTTGTACTAAAATGTCACATGGGCAACGTGTCTACATTTCAGTGCGACTGCACAAAGGGAGATTGTTTTTGCTCTATCCTCCTCATCCAACTCCGAGCCTAATCTTCTCCAACTAGTTAGTCTTAAGAGAGACTACAAAGGTGACTGGCTTCTATTTGTGTGTTTATTGTTTCATCAGCAGTCCTCTATTATCGTAATCACACTTAATATCTTTGGAACATGGACGCTCGGCTCTATTTTAGTGGAACTGCACAAAATGATTGAAATGTTGCATGCTCCAGTTACTTTTTTTTCCCAACATGCCTTGTTGATTTAGACAGAGCTGGGGGGACATTGCTGCCAATAAAGCATGGATCAATTTTAATTTAACACCTTCTCACAACTTTGTCTTCAGTTGTGATGTAAATATTAGCTCTGATCTGCTAATAATTGAGATGCATTAGCAAGGAAGTTAGTTTTTTATTGTTTTCAAAAGAGCATCGATGGCAAGACACATGAAGCAAAAGTTGAAAGCTCACACCATTGTACAATTTCATGCCGCTGGAAAAAGTAGATCGCAATTCAAATATATGAGAAAGAAGACCCGGGGGCCGTAGGTTTCACTAGTGGCTTCTCTCGAGAAAAATAACAAACAGTCGGTGAACAAATTACTGTTGGGCAATTGATAAAACTTCAAATAATCATGACGATATCCAGGCAATGATCATTACATAGGCATCACGTCAAAGATTAGTAGACCGACTCCTGCCTGCATCTACTACTATTACTCTGCACATCGACTACTATCCAGCATGCATCTAGTGTATTAAGTTCATGGAAAAACGTGGTAGTGCAATAAGAACAATGACATGATGTAGACAAGAGCCGTTTATCTATTGCGGTAGATATGGATCCTGTCTTTTTATCCTTAGTAGCAACGATACATACGTGTAGGTTCCCTTTCTGTCACTGGGATCAAGCACCATAAGATCGAACCCACTACCAGGCACCTCTTCCCATTGCAAGATAAATAAATCAAGTTGGCCAAACAAAAACCAAATATCGGAGAAGAAATACGAGGATATAAGAGATCACGCATGTAAGAGATCCAAGAACTCAAATAACATTCATGGATATAAAAAGATATAACTGATCATAAACTCGAAGTTCATCAGATCCCAACAAACAAACCACCAAAAGACTTACATCATATGGATCTCCAAGAGACCATTGTATTGATAATCAAGAGAGAGAGAGAGAGAGAGAGAGAGAGAGAGAGAGGAAGCAATCTAGCTACTAACTACGGACCCGAAGGTCTACAAATAACTACTCACGCATCATCGAAGAGGCACCAATGGAAGTGGTGAACCCCTCCGTGATGGTGTCTAGATTTGATCTGGTGGTTCTGGACTCTGCGGCGCCTGGATGAATATTTTGTCGACTCCCCTAGGGTTTCTGGAATATTAGGGTATTTATAGAGCAAAGAGTTGGTCCATGGGGAACCCAGGGTGGGCACAACCCACCAGGGCGCGCCTGGGCCTCCTGGCGCGCCCTGGTGGGTTGTCCCCTCCTCGGGACTCCCCCCAGGTGCAACCAGGGCCCAACTTCTTTCTTCTGGTCCATAAAAAATCATCATAAATTGGCGTGGCATTTGGACTCCGTCTGATATTGATTTCCTGTGATGTAAAAAACATGCAAAAAACAGCAACTGGCACTTGGCACTATGTCAATAGGTTAGTACCAAAAAATGATATAAAATGACTATATAATGATTATAAAACATCCAAGATTGATAATGAAACAACATGGAATAATAAAAAATTATAGATACATTTGAGACGTATCAGCATCCCCAAGCTTAACTCCTGCTCGTCCTCGAGTAGTTAAGTGATAAAAACAGAATTTTTGATGTGGAGTGTTGTTTATCATGTCATATCATATTCTTTTCTTCATAGCAAGGACATTTGGACTTTTATGTGATTCAAAGCAATAGTCTAGTTTTGACATAATAATTTAGATATTCAAGCATATCAATAAGCAACCGTGTCTTTCAAAATATCAATGCTAAAACAAGTTATCCCTAGCCCATCATGCTCAAACATTGATCCATTCATAAAACACACTCGAATATTAGCTACACCCAATACTTAAGTACGATCATATTGTCCCCTAGTTTGTGCTTTTATAAGAGAGGATTGAGACTCAATTTCAAAAATAAAAATTGCATAAAGTAAAAGAAAGGCCCTTCGCGGAGGGAAGTAGTGATTTGTAGAGGTGCCAGAGCTCAAAACAAAAAATTAGAGATAAAAACATTTTGGGAGGTGTATCCATCCCACCAACGAAAATGAATTGGAGCATCCCAACACTTTCGATGCTAGATATATCATAGGCGGTTCCCAAACAAAAACTAAAGTTTATTCCTTTTTCCACCACAACTTTCACTTTCCATGGCTAGCCGTATCCATGGGTTCCCTCCATACCAACACTTTCCAAGGAATTTATTATTTGACAACATAAAGTAAATTCATTTTTGTATTTCGGGACTGGGCATCCCTAATACCTTTGCCTTACTGTCGTGCAATGACAAGTGAATAAACACTCATCGTGAGAATAACACATCTAGCATGGAAAATATTAGCTACCCGTTACTGTTCCACGAGCGAAACAAACACACAAAAGAGAAGTTAATTTTGAAAATTGGAGACGGCACATGCAAAATTGCTTAGAACGGAAAACGAATACCGCATATAGGTAGATATAGTGGACTCATGTGGCAAAACTGGTTTAAAGGATTTTGCATGCACAAGTAGAGGTCATACTTGGTGCAAAATGAAGGCTAGCAAAAAGATTGAGAAGTGACCAACCAAGAAACGAATAATATCATAAGCAAGTATTAAGCATAATTAACACCAAATAATGTACCACAAGTAGGATATAATTTTTATTGCATGATTATTGACTTTCGTGCATGCATAGGGAATCACAAACATTAACACCAACATTCTTACAAGAGCACAATTACTCATCAACATAACTCACATATCACATCATCATATCTCAAAACTATTACTAAGAATCAATTTTATTTTGTTGAATGATCTTCATGACATATATTTTTTTCTTTCTTTATCCTTCTTGGATATCTATCATTTTGGGACTAATTTTCATGTGTTGCTTTTCATAAGCTCAAACAAATATAAGTAAAGATCATGAGCATAACATATTTTCTTTTTCTCAAAATAATTTAAGGGGAGCAAGACAGAATTTATTCAAAATTTTACTAACTCTCATATAAATCTAAGTGAATCAAGAGGGCATTTCTTCAAAAATACTAAGCACACCATGCTCAAAAAGATATAAGTGAAGCACTAGAGCAAGTCCATTGCTCATAAAAATTTAAGTGAAGCATAGAGAGCAATTCTAACAAGTCATGACATAATTTTGGCTCTCTCAAATAGGTGTGTCCAGCAAGGATTGATGACTTAAAACACAAAATAAAACAAGCAAAGACACATATCATACAAGACGCTCCAAGCAAAACACCGATGGTCGTTAGAAGAAAGAGGGGATGCCACTCGGGGGAATCCCCAAGCTTAGTTGGTTGCTCATTCTTGGATAATAGCTTGGGATGTTGTGGAATCCCCAAGCTTAGGCTCTTCTATCCGTCTTTCATCCATCGTAAGATAACTCAAAACTTGAAAACTTCAATCACACAAAACTCAACAAAACCCTTGTGAGTTCCATTAGTAAAAGAAAGCAAACCACTACTATAAGTGCTGTGTAAAACCAATTATTATTTTGTTTTTGTATTATATCTACTGTATTCCAACTTTTCTATGGCAATAACTCATCAAAGAAAACCATAGAGCCATCAAAATAAACACACAACACAAAGAAAACAGAATCTGTCAAAACAGAACAGTCTGTAGTAATCTAGAACTTTAGAATACTTCTGTAACTCAAAAAATTCTACCAAATTAGGAAGACCATCATAATTTTTATATTAATCTTCTTCAAAACGAATCAGGGAAAAATCTATTTCCTGTGATTTATGATAATTATTTTCGTGAGCGCAAAGTTTCTGTCTTTTTCAGCAAGATCAAACAACTATCACCCCAGAAGATCCTAAAGGCTTTACTTGGCAGAAACACTAATTAAACACAAAAAACACAATCGTAACAGTAGCATAATTGTGCTAACACTCAATAACAGAAAGCAAAAAAGCAAAACTTATTTTTATTCATTGGGTTGCCTCCCAACAAGCGCTATAGTTTTACGCCCTTAGCTAGGCGTAAAGCAAGGATCTAAGTTTTGTCATCCTTGTCCAACTCTTCAATCAAACACTTAGAATCCTTTAAAGATTTAGCATAAAGACCTTCAATAGCAATACTCCTTAGAGTAAATTTAAATATTTCATTCTTACAAAAAGGATCTCTTATCACTTCAACAAAATCCGGATGGATGCTAATCATCTTAAGGTCTCCTTTATCATTATTACTAGAAGATGCACCCTTGTTCCTAGATTTCTTACTCTTTACGGGAGTTTCCTCAATAATTTTAGTGGTAGTAAAAGTCGTGCTTACATTAATAAAGATTTCTTCCAATTTATCGATCTGAGACAGACTTTCTTCTATTCTTTCATGGATTAAGGTACCCCTCTCTTTTAACAACTTAAAAATATCGCCCGCTTTTGACCCAAGATTAGTAGCAAAATTATGCATCTTTTTGTATATAATTTCCATATGATCTTCGGTGAGCATTTTCTTTTCAATAGCATCTAGTCTTTCCATAACATGCTCAAGAGTCAAAATTGTTTCATTAACCATAAGAGGTGGTGAGCCTACTAAATTTCCCATAGCATTAAGAGCATCAAAAGGAGGACTCATTAAGAAATTTCCACCGGTAATCGTATCAAGGACGAATCTATACCAAGTGGTGATGCCAACATAAAAACAACGCAGAAGCACAACGGTAGATTGCTTACGGATAGATGTATTATGAGCATTGAAAATTCTATACCAAGCATCTTTCAAAATTTCTCCTCCTCTTTGTTTAAAGTTGAGGACCTCATCCTCGGGAGTGCAAGCAATAGAGGAAGAACTATCCATACTGGCAAACAAGGATGCACGCAAAAACAGATCCGGCAAGAAAACGGCGAACAAAAAAGAGGGCGAATAAAATGGCAAATTTTTGTGAAGTGGGGGAGAGGAAAACGAGAGGCAAATGGCGAATAATGTAAATTGCAAGGAGATGAGATTTGTGATTAGGAACCTGGTTATGTTGAAGATCCTCCCCAGCAATGGCGCCAGAAATTCCTTTTGATGTCGCTTGAAGCTACGTCGGTATTTCCCCAAAGTGGAAGGGATGATGCAGCACAGCGGCGGTACGTATTTCGTTCAAATATGAAACCAAGGTTATCGAACCAGTAGGAGAACCAAGCAACACAATGTAAACAGCCCCTGCACACAAATAACAACACCTCGCAACCGGACGTGTTAAAGGGGTTGTCAATCCCTTTGGGGGTACGGCGCCTCAAGATAGGCAAAGGATGTGAGGTAAATTTGTAGATGTGATAAATAGATCGCGGAACAAATAAATTGCAGCAAGGTATTTTTGTATTTTTTGGTTTAATAATCTTAAAATAAACGCAAGGAAAAGTAGATTGCAAGGCAAATATATGAGAAAGAAGACCCGGGGGCCGTAGGTTTCACTAGTGGCTTCTCTCGAGAAAAATGGCAAACGGTGGGTGAACAAATTACTATTGGGCAATTGATAGAACTTCAAATAATCATGACGATATACAGGCAATGATCATTACATAGGCATCCCGTCCAAGATTAGTAGACCGACTCCTGCCTGCATCTACTACTATTACTCCACACATCGACCGCTATCCGGAATGCATCTAGGGTATTAAGTTCATGGAAAAATGGAGTAATGCAATAAGAACGATGACATGATGTAGACAAGATCCATTTATCTATTGCGGCAGATATGGATCCCGTCTTTTTATCCTTAGTAGCAACGATACATACGTGTCGGTTCCCTTTCTGTCACTGGGATCAAGCATCGTAAGATCGAACCCACTACCCGGCACCTCTCCCCATTACAAGATAAATAGGTCAAGCTGGCCAAACAAAACACAAATATCGGAGAAGAAATACAAGGCTATAAGAGATCATGCATATAAGAGATCAAAGAACTCAAATAACTTTCATGGATATAAAAATATATAACTGATCATAAACTTGAAGTTCATCAGATCCCAACAAACACACCGCCAAAAGACTTACATCATATGGATCTCCAAGAGACCATTGTATTGATAATCAAGAGAGAGAGAGAGACAGAGAGAGACAGAGAGAGAGAGAGAGAGAGGAAGACATCTAGCTACGAACTACG
Organism: Aegilops speltoides; assembly: GCA_021437245.1. Taxonomy (NCBI): domain Eukaryota; kingdom Viridiplantae; phylum Streptophyta; class Magnoliopsida; order Poales; family Poaceae; genus Aegilops; species Aegilops speltoides. The sequence continues at coordinate 173,385,383 of CM038147.1, read as the reverse complement.
GACCCGAAGGTCTACAAAGAACTACCCACGCATCATCGGAGAGGCACCAATGGAAGTGGTGAACCCCTCCGTGATGGTTTCTAGATTGGATCTGGTGGTTCTGGACTCTGCGGCAACTAGATGAATATTTCGTCGACTCCCCTAGGGTTTCTAGAATATTGGGGTATTTATAGAGCAAAGAGTCGGTCCAGGGGGCACCTGAGGTGGGCACAACCCACCAGGGCGCGCCCTGGTGGGTTGTCCCCTCCTCGGGACTCCCCCCAGGTGCAACCAGGGCCCAACTTCTTCCTTCTAGTCCATAAAAAATCATCGTAAATTGGCGTGGCATTTGGACTCCGTCTGATATTGATTTCCTACGATGTAAAAAAACATGCAGAAAACAACAACTGGCACTTGGCACTATGTCAATAGGTTAGTACCAAAAAATGATATAAAATGACTATATAATGATTATAAAACATCCAAGATTGGTAATAAAACAACATGGAATAATCAAAAAATATAGATACATTGGAGTCGTACCAGTCGACTGACTTTTTCATCTCTGGTCAGTCAATTTTCCAGCCGTTGGATACGAAATCAAGGGCCTGCAGTTCAGCTTCAACCTCCACCCCGAGCCGCCACCACCATCGCCAAACCGCTGCCCCCGCCGCCATGCCGGGCGGCGCTTCACGCACACCTCGCCACCCGCCAGCCCGAAACCACTCCCCACCGCCGGTCCGCCACCGCCCCGGCCATCCCTCTAGCCCCCCTGCGTTGAGCTTTTTCTCCAGTGATCCCCACACCAATGCCCCCACCTTAAACCCTAAGACAGATAGTGGGGTACCTCTCCGGCGAGCCCCCTCCCCGTTGCGGCTAGTTCTTCCTTAACTCCGGTGAGCCCCACCCCCCACCCTTTGAAAATCAACTGACCCAAAAGTCGATTCAGTCGACTGAAGTGTAGCTAAATCGGAGCAGCAGCTCAAGCAAGAGCAAGAGCTATAGTAGCAGCGCAAGCAAGAGCAAGAGCGAGAGCAGCAGCATGAGCAAGAGCAAGAGCGAGAGCAGACTAGGAAGGGGACTGAGAGCAAGAGCAGAGCAACATCACGAGCGAGAGCCAAAGCAGCAGCTGGTCCTACTAATGTGGACGTCGCCGCCGAGGGAGCGATGTCATGGAGGAAGTGGCCGGCGATGCCGCCATGGATGGAACCGCGCCATCTCGGCTTAGGACCGAGCGCCGGCAGCACCGTGAGATTGAATCAAGAAGAAAATACAGCGATTAGTGTAGAACCTCTTTGGTGGCGGCGATTAGGCCTCAGCTTCATCCGAGGAAATGGTGATGATGCTGCTCTTCGGTAGTGTAGGTGAAGACGGCAGTGTGGGAATGGAGGTGGCACTAAAGACGAGGGGAACGTCGGGGCAGCTCCTTGGAGGTGGAGGACGGGGTGGTTGAACCGGCGGGACAACGAGATCGACGACGGATCTTGATCCGATGCAGTGGATGAGGGACGTCGAGGTGTTGCTCTGGACGACGTTGTCGGGGAAGAGGCTCCGGTTGGGTGGCGGACGAAGGAGGGTGTGGGGCTTTGCAGATTTTCGTGGCCTCGGTGTATGAATGGGTGGGCAGATGGGATGGGAGGGGGGAACCATGGCTTAGGGACATGCTTGTCCGAAATATGCGGTAAGTTATGAAAGTACCCCAAGCGATTTGTGCTAGGCCGTTCTTTCAGTTCAGGGGTATCATGGGCATTTCGCATGTCGGGTTTTCACAGGAGGTGCGAGTTTTCGCGTGCGTTGTAATTTTGGGATTGCAAGGCGCGGGTTGAGATGAAGGAACTTTTCGGAGCACAACGAGACAAAGATATATCTTAAATATCTCGGGGTAACAAGGCGCGGGTTGAAGAGGCGGGAGTTTTGTAGCACGATAGGCAGAGATGCTATCTTGAAATTTCGGCATAACAAGGCGCGGCTTGAAATTTCAGGAGAACAAGCTTAACGTGTACAAAAAAAGACAATTCGCACCTCATCACTAGAGAGAACAATGTCCTGTTTTACTATATTACTAGAAATGCATTCGAATACAACAACAAGAAATTAAAAAAAGGGGACAACAAACATAATGTGTACAGTACCAAATAAATTTCCACTTCCCTCAACAATAAAAAAACAATTCATGTTGTCTAGCATATGGACTAAAGTACATTTTCCATGTTTGAATGGGATTATACTCGAGGTAGTTATACAACCATCTAAATATTATCTTCACAACACATGACATGAATATAGGAGTAGTAAATTCCTATATAAATACGAACTACATGTACATACGATCTCAAATTCAAATATATGTATCCATTTTATGTTGAATTCAGATCATAGTACATGCATGCTCTAGCTAGATGTTAGGAATCTAAACCATGTATGACACTACGTACAATGTGTTTAACACGCACAACACACACACACACACAAACTGCCATTTGGACTAGTAAGGTACATGTGCATTGCACGGCTAATTTTTTTTAAATAATACATTTATTTTATAAAATTTGAAAAATAATATACGCTTTTGAGAAATTACAAAAATAATACGGCGTCGGCCTCCTGTATGCCGACTGGAGCCAGTCGGCCAGCGGCAAGCCGAGTAGGTCCCAGTAGGCCATCGGTAAACCGATTAGTGGCTGGGCCACCCGACGCACGGCCAGTCGGCCAGGTTGGATGCAGTCGGCCAAGGGGTGGCCGATAGGCCGGCCAATCGGCTTCTGGTATGCCGATAAGTGGCTGGATGGATGGGGGTGCTGCGTGTGTGTGATCGATGGATGGTTGCGTGGGCATACGTGGGCTGATTGATTCTAGTATTATATGTGTGCGAGTCCATGGGTTAGTCAGGCATACAGGTATTCGGGTACTCGCGTATGCATATGCGGCCGGCCGGTGTACACATATTCGATGTATTCTATATACACCACTACACCAGGTCCTGGACCACGTATAACCCGGCCAGGTCATGCGCGTACGCACTGGCTGTAATGTTGTACGCCTGTACCAAGTCATGATCCTGTGCTAGTACGCATCGTAGGTGGTTTTGTCATGCATCAGCACGTGCATGCATGGCCACGCAATACTGAAATCAATCAGCCCATGTACTAGTTAAGCACACATACAATATTGGAATCAATCAGCCCACGTACGCAGCCATCCATCGATCACACACGCAGCACCCCATCTACCCAGCCACTTATCGGCTTACCTGAAGCCGATAGGCCGGGGCCTCCCCTAGGACGACTGCATCCAACCTGGTCGACTAGTCGTGCGTCGGATGGCCTAGCCACTAATTGGCTTACCGGTGGCCGGCTGGCACCTATTCGGCTTGTCGTTGCCCGACTAGCACCAGTCGGCTTACAGGAAGCCGATGCCGTATTATTTGTGTAATTTCTCAAAACCATATATTATTTTTCAAATTTTACAAAAAAAATGTATTATTTTAAAAAAAATAGCCATTGCACGCATGAGATTTGGCAACCTAATTATGAATAAATACCACATTATAGCATGTAAGCTTTGAGTCATATATGCATGATGTAGATGTTCGTTTAATTCTTATAGTTCATCTCATTCAAAATCATCTAGTTTATAAGAAAGGTAATCTATTTTAAGATTCATGGAATTGTGCGTTGTAAAGCATGAAGTAAAAACAAATAATGACAAATCATATAGAAAAACATTTGGGCAACTATGATACGGAAGATTCTAGAACAAAGAAGAAGTGCTTGTGTTTTGAGGTTTGTGCATTATGCTTAAGTTCAACCATGGAGTCTTCTAGATTATACATGTGGCAAAATCTGGTGGAATGTAGATGATATCCAACGGCCAGTAGTGCTCGAATTTGCCATCTCTGCACCGTCGGATTGGCTTCATCCAACGACCATCTTTCAAAGTTAAAGTTATTCACACACTATATAAAAAATATAAAATATAATATATATAGGGGTATAGATATAGATATGTGATGTGAAAGCCACCCATCATCTCCAATTAGAATAGTGTGTCCATGCACGGATGCAATGTGGCCAAACGATGTCTGCCATCGGTATCTCAAATTTAAATCAGTCTAACCTTGTCCAATGTGTATACAATATAGCATACTCGTTTCCAAACCACATCACGCATATCTCAGTTATATTCACACATGCATGGGTTTCAAACATCATGATCTCTTATTCAAATATTTGAATTCAACTTTACATTGATTATGACCTCACCTAGTCTTTTACACCCACACAGTCTTCTTCTCTTTATAATTGTACCATCAACTTTCTCTTGTGCATGCATGCACACACACTACCACTCGGCATTATCCATCGCACATGCAATCTTTTTCTTCAGGTCGGTCTCCCATGCATGCATACACACACACCTCCCCCTCTTCATCATATCGGCCATTCTTTATCTCTCACGGGCATGCCAACGATCGATGCTCCTCTATGTGTGTGTATATATAGCTAGGTATTTCCTAGTTTTCCACACAAACCGATCAATCTATATATCTAGTGAGGTCTCACCCTCTTTCCAATGTACACATCGATCAACCGATACTTCTCTATATAGGATCACATAGCTAAAACACCCACATTAATTATATATTCAACGCCCCCCTCTCATCATCCATGCCTTCCACTTCATCTCTCAGTCGCGCGCACAGTGGCGAAGACAGGGGCAGCAAGGGCCCTGCCCCCCTAACATCACTATATATTGAGGATAATATGAATGTGATTAGTAGATAAATTGTTGGTAAAATGGTTTAAGTTGATGAAGTGACCCTCCTCATAAAGGATTAGCAATGCTTGGTCCCCTAGCTCTTATATTTTTCATGGCTCCGCCACTGTGCGCAATGGCGCACGTTCTCGTCCCCTCTCTTTAAATATCGATCTCGCAGTTGTGCACTCCTTCATAGTCTCCCTCCACTTGGCCCCTCGCACCATCTCCTAGCCCCCCACCGGATTTTGCCACATGTACAATCTAGCAGACTCCATGGTTGACCTTAAGCATAATGCACAAACCTCAAAATACAAGTGCTTCTCCTTTGTTCTAGAATCTTTCGTATCATAACTGCCCAAACTTTTTTCTAGTTGAATTGCCATTATTTGTTTTTACTTTATGCTTTAGAACGCACAATTCCATCAATCATAAAATAGATTAAGGGCTTCTTTGATTCAAAGGATTCTCAAAGGAATTTTGGACGATTTTAATCCTTAGGAATTTTTCCTATCTTGGTTGTTTGATTCGTAGGGTTGTAAACCATAGGAAATTTTTCATAGGTTTCATTTGCACCAGATTTCATAGGAAACTTTTCATCCACTCAAAACTCTTTGAAAGAATCCTACGTTTTTTTTGGACAATCAAACACTCTACAATCCTGTAGGACTTAAGATGACATTCCACTCTAATCCCATGTTTTTCCTATTCCCGCATTTTGGAAATCCTACGAATCAAAGAGGCTCTAACTTTTTTTGTATAAAAACTAAATGATTTTGAATGAGATGAACTATAAGAATTAAACGAATGTCTACATCATGCATATATGACTCAAAGCTTACATGCTATAGTGTGGTATTTATTCATAACCTGGTTGCCAAATTTGATGCGTGCAATGCACATGTATCTTACTAGTACGTCCAGTATGTGTAAAACATGTAAATTAGAATTCCAATGGCACGCTACATAGTGTCTCTCTTTCAGTTCATGAAGCCATGTGGCACATGTGGAGGCGTTGTCGCGACCTCCTTGTGTGGATTGATCACAGTGACATGCTGCTGGTTCCAGAAGAATGTACTCATCCTCTCTCAGGCACACTGTCAGTACATGCACGAAGCGAATATGTGCACACACGCACTTATTCCCTCACATGCACACGCAGGTACACAGTGGGACGCATTTTTGTACGAAAATCCACCCCATGTGATAATTTGACGCGTTTAAAATCCTTCACTTTATTGATGGTCAAGTAATACAGCGCATGCAAATTGAGTGGACGTGAGGGAGGAAGTAGTTGAGAAATACTTACTACTCCACTGCGTGCATGCGAGTAGTTAAATCATGGGTTGCTACTTTCATTGGTCTCCTTCGTATTTTGTGCCAATTTTTGACCATATTTTTAAGTAACATAATATTTATGCATGTCATAAAAAGTGGCGCAAAAAAGGGGGCCAATAAACCAGGACGCATGCAGCATGATCAATTTTTGCTAGGGCTAATCTTGGTGGCTTTTGTATTTAAATATGGACGGAGTGGAGTAGTACTATCTTTATCTTAGCCTTTTAGGGCTCTCCCAGCGCCTAGGCTCGCCTCCCCGCCTCGCCCGCCGGATCCCGCCATGGAGGATCCCGCCATGGATAATACCTTAGATCCCAGGATCCCATGGGCTGCCCTCTCACTGCGGCTCGCAGAACTGCCGCCTTTGAGAGAAACCCACATGTGTTTTAGAGGGGATCCATTACTCTGGAATCACAGATTGGCGGCGCCAGAGGACATGCCAGGGCTGCATTTCAGGTGGTGGGCAGCAATGGCAAATCGGGTCGAGGAAGCGTCGCATCGATTGGAGAGAAGTTCGAAGGAGCTGCGCCTGGCGCAACACAAGGTGGAAGGCGCAAGTCGATCTCAGGGGAGAGATACTGAGGGATGTCAGCATCTGGCAGTGTCGCATTCATTTCAAGCTAGGGCTAATGGCAGAGATCAAATTCACGGAGTCAACTGCGGAGGAAAGAACGTGCATGCCTGCGGAATGGCATGAGCAGCCGGTGCAACTGTTCAAATGGGCGGTAGGAGAAGCCAAATCGCGGGACCAGGTGCGGCGGCGCTGCTGGGCATGCATCGTAGGCGAGGTCAGCGGCCCTCCTTCCCCGCCGGTGATGCAGTGACCTACTCGGTTGCTGCTGCAGTGAACTTGCGGCGCCATGGTGGTTTGCAACCATGACAAGCACTCCATCTATATGTATTGTATTCCTGTGAAAATACTTGGTCGTTTGGAAAAAGATGGTAATTGATTTATCACTAGCTTTTGAATGCTTGGTCGTGACAATCACCCGAAGCCACAACCAGAAGTCTCCGCCGCGTAATACTTACGGTCGGTCGCACCAATAGACGGCCGGTTGGACATGCAACACGCATCGGCTTGGTCTGACATGTACGACAAGTTACATCACTAACTTGTGCGACCGTATTTGAGCAGTAGTACTTGAAATTTGTGTTCCAAGAAACTCATCGGGAGCTCTTTCGGGCCTCGAAACGAAAACCATCAATTAATCTTTAGCTTGTTCCCATCACATTCCAAAGTGTATAGTATAATTAAGTGCAAACCTGCTTGTCAGTGTCAAAACCGGCGGATCTCGGGTAGGGGGTCCCGAACTGTGCGTCTAGGCGGATGGTAACAGGAGACGAGGGACACAATGTTTTACCCAGGTTCGGGCCCTCTCGATGGAGGTAAAACCCTACGTCTTGCTTGATTAATATTGATGATATGGGTAGTACAAGAGTAGATCTACCACGAGATCAAGGAGGCTAAACCCTAGAAGCTAGCCTATGGTATGATTGTTGAGATGTATGTTCGTCCTACGGACTAAGGCCCTCCGGTTTATATAGACACCGGAGGAGGCTAGGGTTACACAGAGTCGGTTACAATGGTAGGAGATCTACATATCCGTATTGCCAAGCTTGCCTTCCACGCCAAGGAAAGTACCATCCGGACACGAGCCGGAGTCTTCAATCTTGTATCTTCGTAGTCTTGGAGTCCGGCGGATATTTGATAGTCCAGCGGAGGATGATAGTCCGGCTGTCCGGACACCCCCTAGTCCAGGACTCCCTCAGTAGCCCCTGAATCAGTCTTCAATGGCGATAAGTCTGGCGTGCATAATGTTCGGCATTGCAAGGCGGGTTCCTCCCTTGAATAATCCAGAGAAGATGATGAACACCAGGATAGTGTCCGGCTCTGCAAAAATAATTTCCACATTCCACCGTAGAGAGAATAAAATGTACACTTAGCTCAATCTGCTGACGTACTATGCGGCGTGTCATCACACCGCAACCAAGCCATTGTTTGAATTACTATACCACCTCGGACGCTTAGCGGCGGTTTCAGGCACGCCCCGTCAAGCGTAGATCGTGTTCCCTTATTCCGAGATTCTCATCAATACGTGCGTGGGTAACCCAACCGCGCCATTGATGGTGGCGCTCGGGAGATAAGCGAGTTTTACCAGGCCGGTGGGGGACGCGTAGTTTTGTCTGCCTATATATAAGGGATAAAGATTCACCTTCTCACCTACGCCTTCTTCCTCCTTTGCTTATCCATCCCTGCGAACTCAAGCTCCAATGCCCAAGCTCGCGCATCTCGCCTCAACCTTCTCCGAATATGTCCGGAGCGGGAGGTAAATGGTTGGCCTCCACCGCTAAGGAGGAGGACATCACCAAGCTGTGCGACGCCGGATACCTTGCCAGCGATATTGCGCATCGGCTGCCCGACGAGGGGCAGCTCATCCCTACCCCAGGGCCTCATGAGAGGGTCGTTTTCCTCCCCCACTTCCTCCGCGGACTGGGCTTTCCGCTCCATCCATTTGTCCGGGGGCTCATGTTTTACTACGGCCAGGATTTCCACGATCTGGCGCCGAACTTCATCCTCAACATCTCGACGTTTATCGTCGTGTGTGAGGCCTTCCTCTGCATCCAGCCCCACTTCGGCCTGTGGCTCAAGACTTTCAACGCTGTCAAGGTTGTGAAGGGCACGCAAGCGAATGCGGAGGCGCCATGTTGGGCAAATTGCCCAACGTCCCTTGGCTGGAAGGGACCTTCGTGGACTCCGTCAAGGGGTGGCAATCGGGGTGGTTCTACATCACCGAGCCGCGCAAGCCCACATGGGCGGCGGCCCCCGAGTTCAGATCTGGAATCCCCACACAGCTCACCTCCTGGAAAGAGAAGGGCTTGCAGTGGGGCAATCCGGTGGAGGTGACGGGACTCCGAGCCTGCATCAAGAAGATGGTGAGCAATAGGCTCCGGCTTGTCGACGTGGTCCAAGTCATGCTCCTCCGGCGGATTCTCCCATGCCAAGAACGGGCATTTAATTTGTGGGAGTTCAATCTAGAACAGCACCAGGCGCTAAGCGGACTCTTCGATACAACTTACGAAGGCGCCTGGAGGGTGCTGTTCAAGGGCGCCGAAGCCCCCGCATCCGCGACCGAAGACCGCGGATTCAGCTCGCAGTCTCCGACTGACGAGGTAAGTGATTCAACCCCATTACGGGACACTTGTGGTAATTAGATTGACTCTAGTGAGGTTTTAATTTGCCTCTTCCTTTGACATGAATGGATGGAGAAGGCCAAGCTGCTCATCAGCCTGGCTCCCATGCCAGAAGACCCAGTGAACGCCCGCTTAACAGGGCTGCTGGTTCCGGCACCGCACGTGGTGCCGGAGAAGAAGGCCAAGAAGGTGGCCACGGGACTCGAAGAGTTCCAGAATCAGCGTCCGACGACGACGAGGACTCCTCCCCTGAAGACGAGGAGGAGGAGTACTCTCTCCCGGAGGAGGGAGAGAAGAAGAGGAAGGCTTCCCCAATCGGGGAGGCTGAAGGGTCCAAGAGGGGGAGAACTATCCCCCCGGACAGTTTCGCCAACATCAACGTTGGCGAGGATGAGTGGCCTCCAAGGGCCAGGCGTTCGGCAGGATCGTAAGTATTCGGATCATTTATATGCCGTATATTTTATGTCATGCAGTGTCCTTCTAACGCCGCATTCTGCCCGTAGTCCGGTCGGTGATGATCTCCCCAACTCGATGAGCGGTCGTTGGCCTCGCCGGATGTAAATTCCATCCCGATCGCCTCTACCCCACGCCACGACGAGGACGCTTAGGTGGGATCCCAAAGAGGATCCATCGAGGAGGCTCTCGAGCGCGCCGTCGAGCAGCCTCCGGACTTCGTGCGGACTTTACATCGGAACCCGCAGTGGTTCCAGAGTCCGCAAGCGCCCCTTCAAAGAAGGGCAGATCGCGACGCCGGGCGGCCTCCGCCCAACCGGAGGCGCCGGATAACCTGTTGGGCGCTTAAAGGCGCTTCCATCGAGGAAGAACGCCGCACTATCATGAGTGCGGTGATAGAGAAGGTTCACTCGCTAAGAGCGGGCTGACCAAGCTCGCAGCAGCCTTCTAACCGCTTTGAGGTAAGAAGTTAAAATTATGTAATGTAATACCGCATAGACAAGAGCCTCGATGCTTAGTTCGGTGTTCGAAGGAAAAGCCGACTAAGGATCTAACAAGATATACGCAGGGTTGCTAAAAAATATGTCAATATGGGTTTGCAGGCTGCGCTGCTGACCTCTGCCGCATTAACGGCGGAGGTCGAGGTGCTGAAGAAGGACCACGAGCGGTCCAAGCAAGAGCTCGGCCATGCCAAGAGGCAGCTCGAGGAAAAAGAAGGTGAGTAATACCACTTTAAATGAGTACCTTATAGAAAAGGATTTCAGTTGCAAATAAAATTAACAAGGATAATATGTGTATTGCAGGGGCCACTAACGAGGTGGCAACCCTGAAGGATGCCGTGTCCGTGGCCGAACGCAATGCGGCCACGGACCGGGCTGAGTGAGAAAAGCAAGAGGCGCTGGTGGCGGAAGTTCGGCAAGAGCTCCAAACTCTCATGGAAAAGCATGAGAGTTTGGAGCGTGACTCCAAGACTCGAGAGTCCGAGCTTGCCTTGGCTCTCGAAAGTGCCAAGTCCGCCGAGGCCGAGGCCCAAAAGGCCCTTCAGGAGGTTGAGGACATAAAGAAAATAGCTGCGGGTAAGGCATTTTTCATGCAAAGCAGGCATGTTAATGTGAATTACCGGATACTTACCCGAATTCGGAGCTTTCCAGGGGCGTTTGCAGATCTGCCGCGTAGTGCGTCTGATGCGGCGGCATTCTATCGTGGCGAGGAGGGGAGCTCGACGAAGATGGTCTTCTGGTCTCAATACGCTGAGGCCGGCCATCCGGTGCCCCCAAGCGACCAGCTGAAGCAGCTGGTCGAACTCCACAAGGTAGCTGAGGAGGCCATAAAGGGCCTCATAGTCCGGCTGTGGCCTGGACAGGCCATGCCTGGAAGCTACTTTGGCCTCGTGCGGCGGCTGGTGGATGCATGCCCTAGGTTGGATGTAGTCAAGCGCTCCGCCTGTGTTGAAGGTGCTCGTCGGGCCCTTGCCCGCATAAAGGTGCAATGGGGCAAACTGGATGCGGAGAAGCTTCTCACAGATCCGCCGCCGCCGGGCAAGGAGCATCGCACGCCGGAGCGGTATTATAAAGTTGTCCTAAAGGGAGCCTGCGATATTGCAGATGAGTGCTCCCGAAATGTAATTTTTGAGTGAACTCGCTATGTATTTATCCTGTGCACTGAAAACTTCTTTCATATGCACCATGAGCAACGCTTGTTTAATTCAAAATATTACCTTCTGTGCGGCCGTTTATAAAATCTGAGAGATGGCAAGTCGTTGGCTTCAGCCCCCAAGCCACGAGTGCTGGGGTGTTCGGTGATAAACTTGAGCACTCTTGTTCCCATTTTTGGGTCCATCTAGGGAGGCGCTCAACACGACGAACAAGGCAACCGGACTTATAATGCTTGAACACTCTCACTTAGCCATAGAGTTCTATAATTTTAAATTTTGGCGAAGCCCCTGGTATTCGGAAGACCGAATCCGGGGCGCTATCCACGCCTTCATCGGACATTATCCGGAACTTTGCTCGAAGCGGCGTGAGTCTTTAAGGACCCGAAAGAACCTCTCGAACAGCGACCAGTCTCTCGCCTTATCATGCCAGTCAGTTTTAGCTTTCTCCACTGAGGCGTTAACCCGGCTCAACCGGGCGCAATCGCATGGTTCTCCCAGTGCTACCTTAGCCGACGGAACGGAATGTAAGGCACCAAAACATGGGAGCCGGGCAAACCCAACTATTGACCCAAGACATGATTCGGAGCTGATTCATATAATGCTATAAGTTCGGGGTGCCGCACTTGTGAAAGTGTTCGGACTTAATCACACCATAATTTGGGGAATATAAGCCCCTGGCGTATTTGGCCGTACCAAAATATACGGGTGCAAGATGTCATATAATGAACATATATAAAAGATAACGCAATTGCAATAAAAAGGTGCTGCATTATTTATGAAAGAAAGTCTGCTAGTAGAGCGGACTGATACAAATAGTGCGGTAGGCAAGGTATTTGGACTAAATAAACATGTCCCCCTCCAGGGATGAGCTGCAGACTGGGTGTATGTAATCGAATTTAATGCTCGTAATTGAGACCACTTGAATGTTCGTCGCGGCCTTCTTTAGTCCCTGACTGTTGCATCATGAGTTCGGCAAGTTCGCCACCGGACAGGGCTTCTGTTTAACAGAGTCATGTGTACATAAAAGAAGAAGAAAAATAAAGTAAAAAGGAAGGGGGGCACTTGAGTGAGCCCCTGGTGTGGTCGAGCCGCACTCTAGGTCCATTGTGATTGTGCCCCTTTCCCTGCGCCCATGGTATCTCCAAAGCGTAATGATGAACGCGGAGTGTTATTCTTGCGATCATGCGCGGGCGAGGGTTGGGGCCGCATTACTCTGCGTGCTCGATTGCGCCAGTAGTCTTGGTTGGCATTGCTCGGTAGCGTTTTGATGTGTCCGCCTTTAACCGCCGGACTTGAGAATTGCCTTAGAAGGCTGCTTTGTACTTCGCGCGCGAGAGTCATTGTATGTTCCTCCGTTCGGAGGAGCGCCCGTATTCCCATTGACCGTGATGACTCCACGAGGGCCTGGCATCTTGAGCTTTAGGTATGCATAATGCGGCACCGCGTTGAATTTTGCAAACGCGGTTCGTCCGAGTAGAGCATGATAGCCGCCATGAACGGGACTATGTCAAGATTAACTCCTCGCTCGGAAATTATCCGGGATCCGAATACCACTTCGGTGTGGTGAGCTCGCATGATTGGCTTCCACTCCTGGGATGACACCTTTAAAGGTTGTCTTTGTAGGTTTAATCCTTGATGGGTCTATGCCCATTTTGCGCCTTTCGTATCATGATAAAGCAGGTTCAGCACGCCGCCGTCCATCGACTCTCGTGAGGTGAAATCCATCGACGATTGGGTCTAAAACCAATGCGCGAATCCGCCATGCCGTATGCTGGTCGGATGGTCTCTTCGATCGAAAGTGATCGGACAAGAGGACCATGGATTGAACTTTCGGCGATCGCTCCATCGCATAGACGCCCCTTAGCGCGCGTTTCCTCTCCCTCTTGGGTATGTGGGTCGCGTATATCATATTCACCGTCCGCACTTGTGGGGGAAAACCCTTCTGTCCTCTGTTGTTCGGCGGCCGGGTCTCCTCCTCGTCGTTGCTATTTAGCCCCTTGTCATTGTTTTCGGCAATGAACTTGCCGGCCTGCTTGAACACCCAGCAATCTCTATTGGTGTGGTTAGCTGGCTTTTCAGGGGTACCATGTATCTGGCATAAGCGGTCGAGTATTCGGTCCAGATTGGACGGACCCGGAGTGGTTCTTTTAAATGGCTTCTTCTGTTGACCGGGTTTAGAGCCTCGGAATCTGGCATTGACTGCCGTATCCTCCTTATCGTCGCCGTTAATGCGGCGCTTGTATTTGTTTCGACGTGACCTGCCGTTGTTGTCCTTAGTATCCGGACTGCCAGAATTTTTACGGAGATTGTTGCTGCGGGCTAGCCAGCTGTCCTCTCCCGCACAAAAGCGGGTCATTAACGATGTGAGGGCTGCCATGGATTTCGGCTTTTCCTGCCCCAAGTGCCGGGCTAGCCATTCGTCCCGGATGTTATGTTTGAAGGCTGCAAGGGCCTCTGCATCCGGACAATCGACGATTTGATTTTTCTTCGTCAAGAACCGTGTCCAGAATTGTCTGGCCGATTCGTCTGGCTGCTGAATGATGTGGCTTAGGTCATCGGCGTTTGGTGGTCGCACATATGTGCCTTGGAAGTTATCAAGGAATGCGGCCTCCAGGTCTTCCCAACACCCAATTGACTCTGCGGGCAAGCTGTTAAGCCAATGCCGAGCCGGTCCTTTAAGCTTGAGTGGGAGGTACTTGATGGCGTCGAGATCGTCGCCGCGGGCGATATGAATGTGGAGAAGATAGTCTTCGATCCACACCGTGGGGTCTGTTGTGCCATCGTAAGATTCGATGTTTGCGGGTTTAAACCCTTCGGGGATCTGATGATCCATTACTTCATCAGTGAAGCATAACAGGTGTGCGGCGCCCCTATATTGGGCGATATCGCGACGCAGCTCGAGAGAGCGCTGTCTGCTGAGTTCGGCCCAGCCGGGGTTATTGTATCCAGCACGGCGGTATTCGTCGTGGGTCGTAGGGCGCCCACGTGATCCATAGATGGATCTGGATTGCCTTGCTTTGTCCTCCAATATGTCTCGCAAGTCCGGCGCGTTCCCTCTTGGCTTCGTACTTTTGGAGCGATGCCGGGGTACGGTCTTGGCTGGGGGCCTGGATGCCTCTCTGTCACAACCACGGGGTGGTCGGTCAGCCATATCGTGCGCTGGTGATGGAGGTGTGTATGCTTCCTCCTCTAATCGGGGGAGCAGCTTGCGCCTTGGGTAACTTTTGGAGGGACGTTCGAGTTTATACTCTTCGGCCGCGAGGACCTCGGTCCATCGATCGGCCAGCAGGTCCTGATCAGCTTGAAGCTGCTGCTGCTTTTTCTTTAGGCTATTTGCTGTGGCGATGAGCCTGCGCTTGAAGCGCTCTTGTTCGACGGGATCCTCAGGTACGACGAATTCATCATCGTTGAGGCTTGCTTCGTCTTCGGAGGGAGGCATATAGTTATCATCCTCAACCCCTTCGTCTGCCGCCCTCTCTTGGGGGCTTGCTTCTGCATCCTCCTGTGCTGAGTCCTGCTGGAGGGGATTGTCTTTGGCACTCTCCGGAGTATTATTATCTCCCGTGTCGGAATCTCCATTCTTGCTGTGGCGGGATTTAGAGCGGCGCCGCTAACGCCGGCGTTTGGGCTGCTTCTTTAAAGAGTCTGCCTCCGCTGCTTCTTCGCCATCCCCTTCTTTTGGGGTATCCACCATGTATACGCTATATGACGAGGTGGCCTTCCAGCGTTCTGTAGGCGCTGGTTCTGTTCGTCTCCGGCATCGCCGCGTCCATGGCGCTGATGTCGCCGAGTCGAAGTCTAGCATGTCGGTTAAATCGCCGGCGGTGGCTACAAAGTGGGTGGTGGGTGGGCTTTGAATTTCTTCGTCGTCCGTACCCCAACCATCCCGCCATAGTCCGTCCCGGACTCTCCCGATAGCGAGAGATGCTTTAGTGAATTCAGATATCGCCAAAAGGCGAGTGTTGGAAGATGTCCGCGCGGTGAATTCCATGACCGCGCCAATCCGGATCGATTGGTAGGGGCGCGGGAGGTTCGGAGTCCGGCGATGAGTCCGGCGCCTCGGAATCACGAGTTTCGCGGGGGACAAGATTGGTGTTCGGCTCCATCGCCGTGAATGTTGAAGTCCCTAGGGCGGCGTCTATCTACCGGCCCTCGATCTGGGTGATCGGCTCCGGGCTAATGGCCGAAGCTGATCCGTGTGCGGCCACCAAGGCACTGTTCGGCGGCAGAGTTAAATCATGCCCATCGTTACAGTGTGGCGCGCTCGGCTGTGGCTCGAGTCCATCGAAAATCAAGTCTCCGCGAACATCGGCCGTGAAGTTTAAGCTTCCAAATCTGACCTGACGGCCAGGGGCGTAGCTTTCGATCTGCTCCAGATGGCCAAGAGAATTGGCCCGCAGTGCAAAGCCGCCGAATACGAAGATCTGTCCAGGGAGAAATGTCTCACCCTGGACAGCATTGCTGGTTGAAGATGCCATCAAGCCTATCAGGGACGACACAGAGGAACTCTCAATGAAAGCACCAATGTCGGTGTCAAAACCGGCGGATCTCGGGTAGGGGGTCCCGAACTGTGCGTCTAGGCGGATGGTAACAGGAGACGAGGGACACAATGTTTTACCTGTGTTCGGGCCCTCTCGATGGAGGTAAAACCCTACGCCCCGCTTGATTAATATTGATGATATGGGTAGTACAAGAGTAGATCTACCACGAGATCAAGGAGGCTAAACCCTAGAAGCTAGCCTATGGTATGATTGTTGAGATGTATGTTCGTCCTACAGACTAAGGCCCTCCGGTTTATATAGACACCGGAGGAGGCTAGGGTTACACAGAGTCTGTTACAATGGTAGGAGATCTACATATCCGTATTGCCAAGCTTGCCTTCCACGCCAAGGAAAGTACCATCCGGACACGAGCCGGAGTCTTCAATCTTGTATCTTCGTAGTCTTGGAGTCCGGCGGATATTTGAAAGTCCGGAGGACGATGATAGTCCGGCTGTCCGGACACCCCCTAGTCCAGGACTCCCTCACTGCTCACACCTAGTACATATCAAACCTGAACGTGTTCCCACTATGCAGGTTTTAGTACTAGTGCTAGTATTAGGTTATAAAAAGGGGAACTAGAACCTAGCCGAAAATCACTCTACCTCTTCCTCCTCATAAGTCTTTCTTGTTTGTCTTCCTTGCCATGGCCGGTGTTCAGAGCTCTAGGTCGAGAATTATCTGAACTACTCGTAACAAGGGAGCGGCAACCAAGGCTGCGAAAAAAAGAGGGCTCGCCGCCTCGCAGAGACCTCGAAAGATCTCTCACGGGTAGGCGAGGGCTCCTAGGAGCACCCTAGCCACGGAGGTGAGTGCTCCCAAGAGTGCCCTAGCCACGAAGGTGAGGGCTCCCATGAGCACCCTAGCCGCAGAGGCGAACATGCTGAGCTGGCGGCGCTGGAGTCGTTATCTCTCGACGACATGCCCGATCAGCTCAATAAGCAGGAGGAGTTCATCGATGGTGTGGTGGAGTTGCTGAAGGAGAGCCTCTACAACATGCCCGCTGAGCTCAATGAGTAGGGGGGTTGACCGCCGGCTTGGTGATGCTGCTGAAGAAGAGCATTGCCTTGGATAAGAAGGCGACCGGCAAAATCCTACAACTTCTGGAGGACAAGGCGAAGATCTGCCACGAGCTCAACCTGCTGAAGGAGGAGAACACCGGCTGGAAGAAGTTGCATGAGAAGAGTAGTTCCTCGATGAAGATGATGCAGGTCCTTGTCATGGAACAGAAGGATGAGTTGGTGATTCTCCGCATCGAGCACCCGACTGCTGTAAAGGTACGTAATGTGGCCGTGGAACAGATGATGAAGGCTCCCGTCGAGTAATCCCGCGTCATGGATAGAATGAGGAAGATGGTGGAGGAGACGCGCAAGGAGATGGAGGTCGTGGACGCGATGAAGAAGCAGTTACGACTCCGCGGCCAGCAACCCTTCATGTAGTAGAGAGCAGCGCCCCAGACTTGTGTGTGTGTCTTCCTTCTTTTTTGGTGTCATAATCTTCCATCTTCTTTTGCTTTGGGTGTTTCGCCGCACGTGTCACATTCTCTGCGAGGCATGAATAGAACAATACTAACGATGAGCGGCGCCGTGGGATCGATGACTAGCAAATTAGATCATTTTTTATCGCCATATGGCACTGGGCTGCCGTGTTTCATGCTCCTCCGTCGTACTAGTACTCCAGTGTAAAACTTGAGTATACCGCATGGTTCTTTGCTCCTCCTCAGGTCGTGGGCAACATTTATATGAGCAGTCAAATCACAAGGCCCCGCCTTCCAGCAGTAATGAGCCGTCAAATCACAAAGGCCCCCACCTCTCGTGAAACCAACCAAGTGAGACTGCCCCGCCCTCTAGCCTTTTAAAAAATGTATACTTTTGTACAATAGTAGTATTGATGGATTGTGCCATGGAGCAAAGCTAACAAGATGAAATTAAATAAAAAAGGTGGTACATATAGAGAGCGCTCGTCGCCAAATCATGCATATAGTACTATTAAAAAAGCTAGTACGTGCTTAAATGGGGTGCTAAATTCTATTAGAGAAATTAGCATACCTATTTAATTCTTGGGTTCTTATTATTTATGCCACTAGTTGCGTATCACTACTCAGTTTTGCCAATAGAAGTTACAACTACTAAAAAATGCCATCGATCCGTGAGATGCTTGCTCAAAGATGCAATTAGATATCTCAAAAATGCCATCGTTCCATTAGATGTTTGCTCAAAAATGCCATTAGACATTTTTATTTTCACGTCAAACCCGTTGATCATGTTATATGACAAAAATAAGCCGATTCTCACAATGATAAGTGTGGCCCCGGTTGTTAGGAGTAACCAAGCAAATAATTTTATAGGAAAATAGAATGTTGTTGGGGTCAGTAGGCCCCACACTTTATTGTACTGTAGTGAGATAGAGGGAGAGCTGGCATGTTGTTCCACAGGTATTTATGTCATTACAACATGGCAAAAGAGATTTGAGTCATAATAATGGTTTCCAGCACAACACACCCCTCAAATAAAACTAAGCACCCTGAAATTCTTTGACAACTAAATTGCTGGTACTATACCAACTAAAAGATGAACTATAAGAACTACTAGTATGTACGTACTGAAGAGTTAAAGTAACGAGAAGGAACATAACGTAGTTTTGCTTGGGGCTCAGCACAACACACCCCTCAAATAAAACTAAGCACCCGAAATTAAACTAAGCAACTAATCCGGTAGACACTGCATTAGAACCACCATGAGCAACAACACTGCCACCTTGCTCGGACTCCTCGACCACGTGGTCGACTTCGTCCTTGTCCCTCTTCCTCTTGGGTGATACTTCTTTGGTTGAACCACACACTTGGCTCTTGCTCTTCATCCAACCCTTGTAGATATTGAAACAAAGGTAGGCATCCATTGCAGCATACTGGATGTGGTCTATATCCAGTACATTCCACTTCCATGCATGACGATGAAACTTACGCAGAGGTTTCTTCAGTTTACCGTACGAAAGATGAACCATGGCTCCTGCCAGGGTCAGAAGGCTGATCACGGGAGGGCACCAGCCCATTCTTTTGGAGGTCGAAGGGCTCGCCTACAACAAGGCCTATCCGACCCAGGACTGTTCTATCGTCCATAAAGTCTACAGTACGAATTTGACTAGGCCGCCCGCGAGGAAGTTCTTAAATTCCTCGCACTCAAGGTCGGCATGGCATATGTGGTAGACCAAGCATAAGTTATGCACGCAAACCTGGATCACGGCGGGCTTCATCTTCTCTTCCTCCTTTAGATTCTTCTCTTTATCTAGGGCTATGGTGTACTCAACATCTAGCCCAGCGACCCACTCATCATTTGACTTTTCGAACATGCGTATGAAGCGAGCAAGACATCCTTTCACCGTCGCGGAAGAACGGGTGTAGATGACGTCGAACTCATCGCCGATGATGGTTCTAACCTTGTACTAACTGCCGATCATTGAGATTCGGGACGCCGTGGATTTGCAAGGAGGGTTAGGATTAGTGGAACTGCCATAATGTGAAAGCACGGGATGACTAGGAGCAAACTGTCATAATGTTAAAGGACGTCCGGAGATGAGTAGGAGCGAACTGCTAGTGGTTTTCTGATTGTCAAAATTCTGAGTGGGGCATGTGAACGGCATGGTAGTGTCTTACCTGGTGGATAAATGGATTCATGCACAATACTATGGGGGCCCAATTAGATGTCATGTCTACTTGACGGCCAGTTAAATGGCTTCATGCATCTGCGTGTTCGCACGTCAAGCGTCTTCAAAATTACATGTGATATGAAGCTTTCCATGATCCCATCATACGGGCTTCTGAGAGCTCTCGGATCTATGATCAAACGGTTGCATGGCGTGATTCTAGACCTATGGGTGAATATCCTATCCTAGAGGGTTATTCTGCAAAGTTTCAGCAACTTAGCATGCGACCGTTCGATCTCAGATCCAGGGGTTGCCAGCAGCCCGTATCATGGTCGCGCCTACCATGACCGTCGACTCGCTCGCGCGGTCGCGCCGTTGGAGATTTCACATGGTGCGTTAGGCTATCTGATATTGGCATGTCATACATAGTCATCACTTAGTCACTCATACAACAAGGTTAGCTATAAGGTTGGCTATAAGAGTATTTTTTTACTTCTCTCTATCTCTTTCTTTGTAGTATTTATTGCATTTGCCAAGGAGTGACCTCTTCCAATGAAATGGTGCTTAGATGAGGTGCTAAGGGCAAAATGGCTTAGCAACTCAAGTCCCCAATGCATAGGTGCTTAGTTTTTTGTTGCTAAGCTTGCTTCATTTAATTAGCTATAGACTCAAAATTGTCTTTTCACCTAGGTACACGCGCTTAGCACCGTTTATTCCTAGGGTCACCAAACTAGTCTCTCTCTTCTTAATCAACTTGCCACATCAGACTTTATGCCTATGTGGCAGGCTTAGCACTTGTACGAGCAAGTACAATAGTGGGCTATAAGACCGCTTACATGGCATTTTTGCATATGTGGAGGAGAGAGGCAAGGAAAAAGTGGAGGAGTGGGCTCTCATGCAAGAGTCAGCCTCTACACGTGCTCCTAGACAAAAGCATTTAATACAAGGAGAGAGATAGAAAGTGAGAGGAACCTTATAGACAACGATATAGCCAACCCTATTGTATGACTAATAAATAATACTACTAACTTTTGATGACATGGCATGTTTATATACTCATGTAGCAACAGTAGCTGGCTATACTGTTAACCATGCTCTACATGGTGGAGCATTGGGAGAGGCACCTGTATACCATGGAGGTGGTCAGGAATCGGGAGACTCACGCCGGTTGTAGCATCGCAGTTAAAATGATAAATGGCAAGTCAAATCATGGGGGCCCACCTGTCCAGCAGTAACTCGCTGTCAAATCACACAACCCTACATTTGCAGCAGCCTACTCCCTCATCTTCTCGCGTCTCTGTCGAACCAACCAGGCGGAACTGCCCCGCCTACCGCACGGGAAAAGCCCCGCCCTCGACTTTTAAATATTATAAATTTTTATCCATGGATTGCGTCATGGAGCAAAGCCTCAAGAAAACGGCGGTACACATGTACGAGTATACATCACGGTTGTCGCGTTCGCGTCGTTCCCCAGTAGGTCAGTCGGTCTGGCACGCCGCTCTCCGAATGGTATGTGCATCATATTGCGTTTGCACACACATGTTGGACCGCAATTGAGAACCGACCATAGGCACACTCCCCGACCCCGCAAGTCGGGTGAGTTAATAGAAGAGAGAGACGAGCAATAGTACTGGAACAGTGTTGTATAGACGTCGGTGCCTGGACGATCCCTGCATGATACGGAAGATCAGTTCTTCCATGCATGTGACCAGACTCCAGCAGACATGGCTGGATTGGCTATCGTCTACATATCATGCAGGCTGTGTTGTACAAGGCTGTAGTTCTGATGAGAAATCAAAAAAAAGGTTTCTTGTCATCTCGCAATATTAGGTGTCATGTGCTTTAGATCACTGCGAGGGTTAAACAGCGAGAACTGAGTTCCTCCAAGGCACTGGTCATTGGGGGCATATGCACGAAGACTACTTGGCTGCCATCTAGGTCAAGCCGACTATATTAATTAGGACACCTACCTATGTACCCCTTTTCTACGAGTTTATCTTTAATTTGAGCTTTGATCCTCGTCTAGTTTGTCCATCGGAATTCATGTTGTCTCCTTGGGGCGGCGAGGTTATGGTTTCTTGTCATGTGGCATTTTTCGTGTTACATGTTAATCTGGTTCTTCAGATCAAAATGAAGACACCTACGCCTCCGGGGCACGTGCATGAAGACTTCTCGACAGTCATTGACGAGGTCAAGCCGGCTCCGGTAGATAAAAGAAAACTACTCCACTATATAGGCAGGAGCCTCCGTGCTTGCTTGCTAGTGTTGCTCTCTTCACACTGTCTCGTCCTCTCCAGAACAAAACACGACAGCGGTGGCCACACTCTCTCTCTCTGCTCACCACTGGTCATAGATCCAGCCGGATCCTCTCCGCCGGGGAAGGTG
Source organism: Aegilops speltoides (assembly GCA_021437245.1). Lineage (NCBI taxonomy): Eukaryota > Viridiplantae > Streptophyta > Magnoliopsida > Poales > Poaceae > Aegilops > Aegilops speltoides. Next base: position 173,363,447 of record CM038147.1, on the reverse strand, counting down.
AGAAGGTGCAACGTCTAGGTGGTCGTCCTCGGCGACCGCTCTTAACCACTGCCGGTGCGTACCGATCAGCGTGCCTTGTCGTTCTCTCCCATGCACCGCTGGCTAGGGAGGGCCTCCGACCCCTTTTTCCTTGTTGTTGTAGTGTGGGCAGATCTGGCCTCCTCCCGCCCACCTAGCGACATCCCGACGACCCTTAGGTATAACTTCCTTCGAAGCCGGCCTTGCTCTACTTCCCCAGCTCCTGACATCGCTGCATTTATATCTTTTACTATTTCTCGGGCCCTCTCGTAGATAGGATCGATCGGTTGTTCGAAAGCCACCAAAAATGGGGGCGAAAAGTAGCAGAGACTGGCTATCCAACTAGTCTCTTGGTCTAATAAGGAAATAAAGGGGAAAGTTGTACAAACTCAGTATAAACCCGAACTATTGGTTGAAAAAGGAAAGAAAGTGGGGACTGGGGGACAAGTCAACAGAGTATGTCCAACACTAGATTTTCTAGCCTCACACAGTATAAGGTGGCTATACCGAACAAAAATGGGACCAACCCAGATATCATGTTCTGATGTTTGTTGCCCCGAGCCCCTCTTATGTAATGCCACTGGTAAAATGTAGCAGTCACACTATTAAAATTAAGGACACGTTAAACCAATGTTGTTTTCAATGTGATGCCTCCAGTAATATGAATCAATGGCACTGTTTTTCATGTCCTACTAAATTTCCCATTAAGATAAGTTGCTTCTTTTCGCTAGAAATGCAACTGTCCTGGTCCGCCTACTCTCCCGTACCCAAATACCAACTCTGTAGCAACTCTTAATGTAATGTTGCAGGTAAAATGAAGCAATGGCACCATTAAAATAATTTCATATTTAATAGTTGTCATAGTTAATCCTAATGCCCACACTAATATCTAGCAATGTTGCTGCTTTAGAAATTGCTACTGTCCTTGTAGGATTCCCATTCAGATAAGGAACATGCTTCTTTTTATTTGATGTATGTTCCATCACTTGTTAGTCACCCTCCTTTCCACCTTTTTGTGCAAACAGAGATATACATTTCATGCTTGATCTTAGTTGAACTGCATAAATGGTATCCAAATTATAGTTCAACATTCCATGAGCTTCACAACAAACCTTGATGTTGCTCAATTTTATTGCAACTAATGAAGAAGAAGTTGCTAGCTCATGGGACATTGCTTCATTTTAGGTGAACTACACAAAAAGGTCCCATGAATTGAATCATCCATGTTGGTGACTGGTGTCATCCCTTCTACGATGGCTGGCATTGACTGCAGATATGGTTCCCATCACGAGGTATATTCCTTTTTGGTCCGACCGTTTGCCAAAGATCCCGCATGTTGAGTATGCTCTTGTGCTATTGTTTTGGCACTGCCATGATAAAGCAGTAATGTTATTATTTTGCACTTTAATCTAGTGGCACTATTAATTTGTGGCAATGTTTTGGAACCGCTAGTGCCATTGATTTTTTATATATATCGAAAGAGGAGGTTTCCTCCGATTTCATTGAAGAAACCCAACCATAGAGAACCATTATCGCCGCCTTTTCGTATGTTGCCGATATTTGGCCATGGATGTCGCCGTCACCGCTAGTTGGTCCTTGTTGTCAAACCAAGACTGTATCTCCAACATCCTAGCTAGCTTCACAGGGTCGCCGTCTGCGATCCTCATGTATCGGTTGTACTCCTCCATCGATCTACTTCTCCACAACACCTTCACTCGCCGGCGGTGGTTTTTGAATGGAACAGGTGAGGAGCAGCGCTAGTTTTGGATTAGAACGGGAGAGGAGCGACACTGGTTTTGGATTGCAACAGGAGAGGAGGGGCGGTGGTTTTGAAATGGAAGAGGAGAGGAGCGGCGCTGGATTTAGATTGGAATAGGAGAGGAGCGGCGGTGGTTTAAGAGGGGAAGAGTGGAAGAGCGGCGCTGGTCTTGGAAGTATTTTTTGTTTTGCGTATTTTGGGTCAAAGTTTGACCACGTACTGTATTTAACAAGCAAAATGTGAATGCATGTCACCAAAAATTGTATCGTTTGGTTCGTATCTGAATGTACTTTCAAATTATATTATTTTTGCAAAGTATAACATATATTTTATTTGCGAAAATCATGGTCAATTATGATCCAGAATAAAAGAGAGACTAGTTAATGTGGGATCGCTTTCTTAATTGAAGGGTAAATTGATTTTGATTTTGATCCAGTCACAGCGTGCCGGCCCTCTCATCCAATCCTAAAATGCTACCGCACGCTCCTCTCCCTCTTCTCCATTGCAAAACCACCTCCTCTCCTCTCCATCATCTCCATTCCAAAACCACAGTCTCGCCTCTCCCTCTTCTCCATTGCAAAACCACCTCCTCTCCTCTCCATCATATCCATTCCAAAACCACCGTCTCGCCTCTCCCTCTTCTCTATTGCAAGACCACCATCTCTCCTCCCATCTTCCAAGCTAGCACCGAACCACTCAGAAGGACATCTATGGAGAGGATGCAGTAGCGAATCAGGCAGATCATCAGCGGCGACCAGGAAAAGTTAGCCAGGTTGAAGGAGATCCTTACTTGGTTTGACAATGAGTGGGAGATTTCGAGGATGGTGAGGGCCAAGTGGCAATGTATGCAAAAGAGCGAGACGACGGCGATGAGGGCGGAGATGTACTCCTCGGAGGAAGTCACGCCGCAGTCCTTTGAGTTCATCGAGTATCTCCTATGGGTGATGGAGCAGACAGATTCGCCCGAGGCAAAAGTTAGGCGGAGGTGGTGGGCGTAAAGTTAGAAGGTCGAGCACCCAGAGGATAATGAATCGATCGAGTACGGTGTACCGCTCGTGAGAGTGCAGAGCCAGCCGGAGCCACATGAGTATTCGTTCTCCCACCGCAAGAGGAGGCCGGATGGCGTGACGTCGCTTCCCCGCCGTTCTCCACGCTTCCCTCGACGCTTGCCTTGTTTCAATGGCGGCGGTAGGGTTTAAGGTAAGCTTCACACTAACCTAATCTTCCATCTGCTCATGCTTACAATCAGTGTAACAGTTAATGAAAATCATGCTTACAATCGGTCTCCGAGTACTACGCCAATCACCCTAAAATAGCTCTAGACCTTTGGGTAAAGTTGTGACACTGTGTACAATTAAAGAAAAATAGATTGGTGCTTCTTTCAGAAAAGAGTACTACCTAGAAAACTGCCAGTATAAGCTACTAGTATTTGGTTAGAGGATTTGCTGCCGAGAAAGATTCGTCCACAGAGAGCGCCACACATCCCACTGGTAGTGGTGGATGCCAATCTTTACCTCTCGACCATTTTGAGACTCCTCGTCATGTCTGTGATCTCATCCGGGACTATGGACAACATTCGGTCACCAAATCACATAACTCATATAATACTATATCATCATCGAACGTTAGTGTGCAGACCCTACGGGTTCGAGAACTGTGTAGACATGACCGAGACACCTCTCCGGTCAATAACCAATAGCGGAACATGGATGCTCATATTGGCTCGTACATATTCTACGAAGATCTTTATCGGTCGAACCGTTATGACAACATACGTAATTCCCTTTGTCCATCAGTATGTTACTTGCCCGAGATTCGATCCTCGATATCTTCATACCTAGTTCAATCTTGTTATAGACAAGTCTCTTTACTCGTTCCGTAATACATCATCTCGTGACTAATTCCTTAGTCGTTTGCTTGCAAGCTTATGATGTGTATCACCGAGAGGGCCCAGAGATACCTCTCCGATACTCGGAGTGACAAATCCTAATCTCAATCTATGCCAACTCAACAGACACCTTCGGACATACCTATAGAGCATCTTTATAATCACCCAGTTATGTTGTGACGTTTGATAGCACACAAGGCATTCCTCCGGTATCCGGAAGTTGCATAATCTTATAGTCGAAGGAATATGTATTTGACATGAAGAAAGCAATAGCAATAAAACTGAACGACCATTATGTTAAGCTAATGGATGGGTCTTGTACATCACATCATTCTCCTAATGATCTGATCCCGTTATCAAATGACAACTCATGTCCATGGTTAAGACACCTTAACCATCTTTGATCGACGAGCTAGTCTAGTAAAGGCTCACTAGGGACACGTTGTTTGTTTATGTATTGACACATGTATTAAGGTTTCCGATCAATACAATTCTAGCATGAATAATAAACATTTATCATGAATAAGGGAATATAAAATAACAACTTTATTATTGCCTCTAGGGCATATATCCTTCTGTCTGTACAAAAGTGCATGACCATTTATTAAACAACGTAAATACTTTGTTAAAATATATATACAAACATATGTGAATATTTCGAAACAATGTGAAAATTTATTACAAGAACATGCACATTTTTCTAGACACGATGAACATTTATTCAAAGTACTTTAGTAGCATGAACATTTTATTTAAAGTATGCGAACATTTTATAAAGAGTGAACTTTATATTAAAAGTGCATGAACAATTTTCTAAACAACGTGAACATTTATTTAATACGAAAATATTCCTATACATTTCCTAAATATTTATTAATTTCTGGAACATCTTCCAAATTCAAGGATATTTTACATCCATAATTTTTTTTATCAAATTCTTGAAGACATTTTAAGATCCATGAAACATATTTTAAATTAGCAAACCTTGAAAGAAAGCAGCTAAGGCCCTGCCCAAATGCGCCCTACGGATGGTTTGCTACACTACTGGCTAAGATAACTGGAAATAAATGGTCGACAGCGTCGGGGTGCATGTTTGGTCTCCTAATAATGCAATATGGGCGGACTAGGTGCTATAATAACGTGCTATGCGTGGACTTGGTGCTCTCACTTCTTTTAGGAATAATTTGAATTGCTTACCACATGTGTCACGTGGTTTGGTGCTCACTATATCGCGACATTGTTATATATAGCTTACTCCAAGACGAAGCACTCGCCTTCAGCGCTTTTGCCTGGGCCATAGCAGTAGCAACACAAATAGGCGGGGTTTCATCGGTTTTGCATTTCTGTGGAACTATTGTTTTGAATGCTTCTGCGTAAGTTTGTCGGGAGTTGTTTCTGTGACCGGCTTTCTTTGTTTTTTTCCTTGGATTGTTTTTCTTTTATTTTCCTTTTTTCCTTTTCTTATTTCCCTTTTGCTTTTATATCTTTGTATTTGTATTTAGGTTTGTGTTTTTGTTGTTTTATTATTATTATTATTACTTTTGCTTCTACGGGGTAAAAGACACCTATTTTCTTAGAGCTCCATAAACAAAAACTTTAGACATGTGAACATTTTTTATAAAAGTGCAAGAGCATCTCAAAAACATATATTATTGAACACCGTGAAAGTTTCATGAAATTACACAATCTTTTTGTGAACAGCAAGAACATTTTATTTAAAGTATACAAACATCACAACTTTTTTTAATTAAGAGTGCATGAATAATTTGTGTGAACACCATGAACAATTATTCAAAGTACACATACATGTTTTACTAGCACAAAATCTTTTTAAAATATGGAAAGAAAATTATAAATATGAACTTATGTATTAAAAGTGTATGAACATTTTTTGAAAAACAACATAAAAATTTATTCAAAGTAAGTCAACATATCTTTAAAAGTATGAACTTCTTTTTTGGCAAAAAGTGTGAACTTTTGTTTTAACATCATGCATATTTGATGATAAGTACAAGAACAAATTATTTTAAAAATGTGAAGATTTTCTTTTTCAAAACATGAACAATTTTTGAAAAAAATACGAAAATAGATTTGTGAAATAAAAATATGTTTTAACTGAGTACATTAAATATTTTGGAAAAACATATATGTTAACGCTTTTGGTTCAAACATGATATGAAGTGCTTTAGAGACATACAATGGAATCCCCAAAGAAGACATGTTTTCTTTGGGTATAACTTGTCAACTAGGGTTTACTGATTACATCTTGTTTCTTGTTAGCAGAATCATTATTGCTTTGGAGTTCGCCTTGTGTCCCTGAAAGAATAAAACATGTGCACCTCATTTTGGGATTCCGTTGTATGTCTTCAAATTATGTCAAATAATATGTCGGTACGTATTGGCAATTTTGTACATCATGAATATCGTCTAAATATGTTACACGTGTACGCGATGATTATTATTTAATTACCTTTATCTTGTGTATATGATTTTATGTTGCTAGATTCAATTGGTCTTCTTGAGATTGAGCACATTGGCATTCGTGATGTGGTAGGTGTTCCATGTGTGCATGGTTCTCATTGTTTACTATTCTACAAGTTCACGACATGGCAAACAAAGTATTCAGTAACACGTTACGTGAAGAGAAACAAATCGTTTCGTTAGAGAGGCGACGAGAGACATTAGCCACCACCAGGCGTCCGCCTCCTCTTGCTGCCGCCAGGGCGTGACGCCGGTGGTGGCGGGGAGGTACATATCAAGGGGACATGCCATGGAGGTGCTGGAGGGTTGCCGTGGGGCTATCAAGGAGATGTGTGCTCAAGTGGCGGCCTTCATCAGGCGGTGCGGGAGGACGACATTGGTGAACCCAACGGCGGCCGGAGGGATCCATCATAGAGATCTTCATCGATGGATCGGCCTAGCTGGACCATCAGAGAAGAGGGCGTCGCGGCACAGTTCTAGGCGGTAGTGAACTCAAGATCAGATATGGACCTATCATACAACGACATGAGTGATTCCAGGTTTTCTTTAGGGAGTCTTTGTGGTTTATATGAGGCGATGAAGTGGTCGCGTTGCCCTAGGGTAGGAATTTTATTCTCACCGTCCAATTTCCGTTTAGTTGGTGTGTTTTACGTCTCCGAAGGGCGCGTAGAGCTGGGTCTCTGACGAGTATCCCGGGGTCCGGTCGGTTTAGGATTTCGGTAGATCTGTCTGGATTCGGTCGACTTTCTTGGTCTTCAGTGTCTTTGAAGTTTCTACAGGTCCTTATTAGTGTTTTCTTCACCGAGGTGGCGATTTAATTCATAGACCAGGACTGCGGACATCTCCTGGTTTGCATCGATGGCTTCCCAATCGCTGCTTCTACAAGCTCTAGAGTTTTAAAAAGTTTGCTCCGCAGAGGCGACATCAAAACTATGCTCACGGAGCGCCGCCGATGGATGCGGGAGGAAGAAACCTTCGACAACCCCACACTACTAGGGAAAAGCCTAGCAAAGCGCGCAGTTTTAGGTTTATCGGCAGCGCACACCAAGCTACCAATAAGGCGCCACACTAACTAGATAGCGATGGCGGATGCCACCCACGCTACTAGTACGTCTGTTAGTAGTAGCGCAGATGGCAGCGCGCTACTACTATCTCAACCAGCGCTATACTATCCTAGGTAGTAGTAGCGTGCACTTCTCCTCTCACGCTACTAGTAGCTAATTAGGGATTAAAAAATAAAATTTAGATGCATTATTCCTGGATAGAAAATAGACATGCCCAGTGCAAAATAAACTCATGTCAAGGAACAACATCTCAACTGAAAGAAATCACAACATCCGATTTAATATCAGACTCGTATCAAGGAACAACATCTCAACTGAAAGAAATCACGACATCCCATTTAACATCAGACGAACACAACCATCATCTATAGGTGGGTACCTTCCCTAGCATTCCACCACCAACCTAAACAGACCACTTCTCTAGATGTATCTACTAAGGCTTGGAGTTCAGACACCGGTGGACCTCCCCCCAGACGGTGGCGTCGAGGACCTCCACCTTGGCGACCTCCGACATCGCGATCACCTGGATGATCATCTGTGTGTAGTACTCACCGGGCTTCACGGTGAAGTCCGCCACCAAGTGGTTGAAGAGCATGACACCCACCGGGCCACAGTAATCCTCCTCGATCACTCCTGCACCCACGTCAGGAAAGTGAAAACATGTTGGTTCACGTCCTGTGTCCAAATCTAGTATTGTATTTTCTTTCTTTTTTGTGTATGCACATGAATCAATAGTAACAGCCGAAGGCTGATCCTTACTTGTTGCTCGCCACGTGAAGAAGGACGGGTCCCCTCCTTATTGCACGAATGGAATCCAAGGAAGACACTGGTGGCTCCGACCCCGGCTTCCGCTTATCTGTAGACAAGGAATAGTTTCAGCTAACAAAGGAAAATGAGAACAAAGAGCAATCAGTAATTCTGAGACAATAAATAACTTCTGTTGTAATCCGTGCATTGTATTCTATCCCAAGCTAAACTACCTAGTATCTGTCGTAGTCATGGTGAACTCGCTTTCATTTTTCAGAAAATCCTGTATCTGTCATGTTCCTCCGCAGGTTTACGGCGGGCTCATTTGGCTCCGGCAACGTGGCATTCTCACCGGCCAGCATCATGACAACCGAAGACATCACCGGCCTGTTCTACAACATGGGCCTTTTTTTGTAAAGAACCTCTACCAGAACCAGACTCGGATGGTGTTTTTTTCCTTTAGTATGAACTGGTGGTGGTGGTGGTGTTGAGAATGCAACATGTGAGGGGACACCGACAAAATGGAGATTCTCCTGTTGCTGTTGTCTAGGAGGGGGGACATGAGATGGATAGTGCATTGGCTGGAATGTTGGCGTTCGTGGACTGCTCGATAAACTAAGAAAACCATCAGGTGGATGGGTATACATTCGCCTGAAACAAATAAGAGGAAGTAAGACAACAGTTACTTAACAGCAAAGTAAAGAAATTAACGCTTGCTGTTAGAATCTGCTCCTCCATCTTCCTTCCCTTCAGCAGGATAGCCTCAATCGCACATGATATACTCATATATGTCACTGGAACAAAGATGCAAAGAATATGATTAAGTGCTAAAAACAGGTTGACCAAGTAAGGAAAATCACCGATCAATATTAACCTATACTCCATGTAAATATATAGTTCATAAATCAACGTCTTGCTGTTTGCACATTATGTCAACGCATCAATCGCCTATGAAAAAACTTCACTGGGACAAAGATGCAAACAGTATGGTGAAGTGCTAAAAGCATGGTTGACCAAGTAATGGTCATGAATTGAAATAGGTAGTTAGGATCAGAATTAGGCAAAAAAGAAATCTGATATCCTTGTAACCATGTGTTCTAAAAATTCAGAGGGAAAGCCATAATGGAAACATGCAGACCATCATTTAATATGTCTGTCATGCATAATTTACAATCAAAAGCCTGGTCTTCTCTTTACACATTGAGCACAGCAGTTCCAAGGTTCTGAGAGGAGTAAGAGGTGAGTGACCATGGTCGGGTTGGATGAATTCGTCAGTGTTTGACTCGACTAACTGAACCGAACTGAATTCAGTTTGATTATGCAAAAGGATTGCTACCGATTTACATATACGTGCAGATGTCCTTCAATTAGTGATACTTCTGAATATGCTGATACTACTACTGTACATACTTCATTCCTTTCAATTGTGTACAAAAAAATTATCTAGTGATACAGGTTGACTTGCGTAGAGTAAAATCAGTACGTTTCAACAACACTCAAATTAGACTGTCATGGTGTGCAAAAGAAACCGATGAAGTGTACTTACTATAAGAAAATAATATGGCAAGAAACTCAGAATCGATGGACTTAGATTCTAGTTTCTTATCAAATTAGATGGCCATGATTTATGAAAAACTGATACTAAATCAGTGGATGACTGCAGTTTATATCCAACTAGGAATTCATGGACATGTGAAAAATTAGATTGAAAAGAGTAATAAGATAGAAGTGATCTATCAACCTGCGGTCATGCAGTCATGCACGAGAAGTGATTCAATTGAAAAATTAGATTGAAAAACTGATACATAACCTAGGTATTAACAACCAGGGCTGGAATCGGTGAGGAGGCGGCGAGTGAGCGGACCTTGAGCTCGGCCATGGCACGGGAGACGGCGAGTGAGCGAAGAAGAAGTTGTCCAGCAACTTGTGCTGCAGCCTCTACAATAATTGAACAGACAGGGATTTTTCCCCTTCAGAAAAATACAAGCAAGAACAACTTAGTAATCGAGGCCAGGTTGAATACATCGTAGATATCGTCAATGTTTCTGTGTAGGACGATGAATTGTCTCCTCATTTGTTTCAAGTCAAATTAATCTCTGTCTACATGATTTCATCACCAAATTTGTTCTGCTTTCTCCCAAGACTAACGAATCGAGCAGCAACCGCGTGCTGGAACGGGTAATGGTATCCAGATTGCACAACAAGATATCCCCAAATGCAGGAACTAGAACGAGGGAAGAAAGACAGGGATTGGGGGGAGGAGGAACGGACCTGGAAGGTGAGGATGGAGGGCGTCTCGGCGTGGACGCGGCGGGTGACCCAGGGCTGCGCCAGCGCGCACGCTCGGTGCGTGAGGTCGTAGTTGGAGGACGCCCACACCCAGCCCGCCGCGCCCGACAGCGCCACCGCCTGCCACCCGGTCAGACCGGCGCCACCGGCCGCCGCGACCGCCTCCATGTCCGTGTCTTTATCCCCCCGACCGGCGGCGCCTGATTCCGGGAGGAGCGCGCATGGAGGAGTCCAGTCCCACGCCGACGCCGATGCCGCGGGGGAGGAGGCCGCTATGTAGCGGCATGCCATAGCGAAGGAGGAGCTGGTGCCGCGGCGGGCGGGCACGTGCATGGCGGAGGGGGGCGGGGCGCGTAGCGGCACGAGACGGGGAGCGGCGGGCGTGCGGCCGCCGGCGTGGCGCACGCGACGGGGGGCATGGGGGCGGACAGAGGGAGGAGAGGAGGTGGAAGGGAGGCCGACGGCGAGTGGGTTGGGGACCTGGATCGGGCTGCTTGTTTTTTTTAGACAGACGGGGGTGGGTGGTGTGGGACGGTTGGTGGGGTGGGAGGTGGTGGTGGGGTGGGAGTGTGGATCGGGCGGGGGTGGACACGCTTAGTAGTAGCGTGGGGGTCTTACCTGCACTACTACTACTTACTTAGTAGTAGCGCCGGTTTTATACCCTCACTACTACTATGGCCTATCCCGGGGGCATTATTGCAGACCATTTAGTAGCAGCGCGGGTTTATACCCCTCGCTACTATTATCAACTTAGTAGTAGCGCGGTTTTTATACCCCTCGCTACTACTAATTAGCAGTAGCGCCCATTTTTAAACCGCGCTGCTGATAAACTTCTGTGTATAAGGTTTTTCCTAGTAGTGCCAAGTTTTTAAATGTATTTCTATTTTCCTGTGAGAGTGTGTTTGCAAGGACCTGTGATACTTCATATAGGGCCTTCGGCCTTTTTGCAAGAAAAAGAAACAATGTATTCGGCTTCTTAGCCTCTTGCATGGTACTACACATACAAAATATGCCATCATAAGATTTTTGTTGGCTTTTGATACCTATACACATATAAAGTATGTCACTTCAAGATTTTTGTGGGATTTTGATACCAACAATGATGGATTCACAATAAAAAAAGATACATACAATGATGTCTAGATGTGTTTTTTTTGGGGGGGGGGGGGAGGGGGTGGACGAAGTTATCCCAACGAAACATCGATAATCGTTAAGACTATAAGAGAGGAAGTGGCCTGACATCCCTTAATGAGAAATTGGTATAGTTTTAAGGCTAAATGCTTAAACGTGCAGCTGTACTTTTTCGTTGAAGCGAGCACACACTCTTGTCCCCCTCTCTTCCTTTCCCGTGTGGTCCGATGATTCTTTTCTCATAAGCGCGTCAGCCCGTGAATTATATTCACACGTAAGGCCACATGCAAAGAACGTCCGGTGACTTCACGTATTGGACAAATCATAAATTTACATGCATATAATTTGCGTTTTCAAATTTTCAAAAAGCAATAACTTTTGAACCGAGCATCGAAATTAAGACCCGTTTTCACCGCTAGGTTCCTCGCGACGAGCTCTTAAAAACCAGATCCCTTATGACTATGTTTCAACTAACTTTTTTCACAAGCAACTTTAGGTGCTACAGAAGCAATTTTAGTGCTATTGGAAAACATTTTTTGTTAGTCTGCGTTGTATGACTGCGTATCATCGAAAATGCCTTCGAAGTTGGCTACCATGACTACCAAGTTAGTTAGCTTTACCTCTAAGTTTCCTACCATTATTAGCAAGTATTCTGCCATAACTAGGTTCGTCTCCAAGTAGATAGTATTGTAGACAACTTAGTTTTTAGGTAGGCTAACATTATCCTAATTGCATGTCATGGTTGGCGACGACCTTAACATCATCCTTAGTTGCATGAAATATTTTTTGGTAACTTAGTTTCATAGATAGGCAACTTAGCAACACTAATGGGCAACTTTTCAATGTATTGTAGGCAACTGAAATAGTAGTGCCAGACAACTAAGCATCAATTGTAGGCAACTTCATAATATTTGTAGGCAACTTAGAAAAATAAGGATAAGCAACTTCATAATATTGTAGGCAATTAATTTGCAAAGTTAGACAAATGAGCAACAATGATAGGCAACTATTACCAATAACAAGCAACTGGGCATCAATGCAATTTCAAAGTATTTGTAGGCAACTGAGACTCAACCTTCGGCAACTGACGATCAATGATATGCAATTGAGCAGCCGTGATAGGCAAGTTGGGATAATGTTAGCAAAAATTCAAAGGTACAAATAGCGCAGTGGAGTTGCTTGCACATATCACTAAAGACGCCTCATGTTTCGTGTGGTTTTCTCATTTTACTCAAACCAACCTAACCGGCAACTCTACTATGCCAAAAGGAGTCGCTTACCTATAGCACTAAAGTTGCCTCCATTGCAGCCAAAGTTGCTCATGAAAAAAGATTGTCAAAACCGACCTATATGCAATCTAGTTTTGAAGATTTTCTCGCAAGAAACCCAATGGTGAAAACTTTTCTCAATTCTAATGCTCGAATCAAAAGTTGTGGATTTGTAATTTGTTCGAAACTCCAAATTAATGCATGCACGTGGGATCTTGCTGAGAAATTGTGTGTTTCCCTTTTAGTATGTTTTTTTCTTTTTTAGTATGTGAGATGTGTGATTGAACTATAGTTGTCTTATATGAAAGGAGTGCCTGAATGCCCCATCGAACACGCCAACGCTGCCTACCAGTCACGCAATATGAACTTCTTTTTGATAGGTGGGAAACAAATTCAGCGATTGCCCTCCTGCACAAGTGCAGGTGCAAACGGAACATATGTACGGGTGGTGCAGGTGGTGGATAGCTAAAAAACGTTCCATCCATAATTGGCCGGCGATTCATTCACGTATTCCATTAAAGGATTGAACTGAATCATTGAAAGCAAGGACGTGCTCCTTGCATATCCCTGTGGAAACATCACTATCAAATATCTACTGATTATTTGTGCAAACCAAGACTTTTATTGTGAGGTGTACATAGGAGGAGGCGAGGGAAATAAGAACTGCTAACTTTATTACGCAAGAAATGACATAGCATAAATGAAAAGGAACTCCCTGTATGTTAGGTACCTGAAAAATGTTAGTCATCGGTCACTTTTCTAATAAGCCGCTAGATCTTGATCAAATGGCCCAAACCAAATCACATTGTTCATCTTCAACCTCAAAAATTAGTAGGAGCACACATTTCTCAAGCCTTGTCCAGCCGCTAGATTGTATTGCGATTCACGAAGTAGTTACGAGGACATAGTAAGTTTTAAGTTCTAATCGGTGAAACTAACGATTTTTTATCTTAAACTTGCAATTTTCTCGTTCGCTCATATCAAGTTTCATAGATAAAACTTTAAGGCATGTTTTTGTCGGCCGTAGGCACCTCCCTATCTCTTCCTCCTCACGCACGCCTCCAGCCTACCCCGCCGCAACTGCCGGCCTCCATCACCCGCATCCGGTGGGCGTTACCGCGCAACGGCTCACCGCTCCGCCCTCCCCTCAACCTCCGCCACCGCCTCGGCCATCCCTCTACCGCCCCCCTCCCCAAATATGCAGGAACCCGGCGACCACCGCACATTGACCTCCTGGTTAAGTTTCTTCCTCAACTCCACTTGGGACGTTCCAGCTCGTCGTCGCTCGCAGCGTCATCCCTGGCTCTCGCAAGGTCCTAACTCAGCCTTGGCGTGGTCGACGCTCGTCACTGCCGCTCGACATGTCACCCCCACCTTCGGCCTCGTGCATAGCAGAAATCCACGCGGCAAGAAAATTTTCAGGCACATGAGATTTAGCAAAACCAAAAAAATGACATAGCGAGAAGGGGGGAGAGAAACATCGTGCACACGCCAATTATACTCCCAATCTAGGAAGACTTGGTTCGGACTCGATCGTTTTCCCATGCACCATGTATAGGAAAGGGTGTAAGGGCATTTCTAACCGATCCCCAATAAATAGTGAAGTATCCGGTGGAGTAAACCCTTAGTGGAGTAAATTTACTCAACTAAATTTTGGCCGGACCTAGCCGATCCCCTAAATATAACGGAGTAAAAGTTACTTTTGGCTCATACATACATTATGTCGAACACCTACTATGCGCGCCAGCACGGCAAGTGAGCACGCCGAACGTCGCCGATCTTCTCATCGCCATCGTCCTTTGGGTTGGGGTGTTCGGCAGGAGGGCACCAGCAGCGTCAAGGACCTCGCCGCCCCGCTGCCCAAGGTCGTGCAACATCAAGGACTGTCGGCCCTACTCTGTGACGCCTCTGATTCAATCGTACACTAATCATACACACAAACATATACAATCAAGATCAGAAACTCACGGGAAGATATCACAACACAACTCTAAACACAAATAAGTCATACAAGCATCATATTACAAGCCAGCAGCCACGAGGGCTCAAATACATGTGCTCGAATATAAACGAGTCAGCGGAAGCAACAATATCTGAGTACATACATAAGTTAAACAAGGTGCCATAAGATGGCTAGCACAAACATGGATACAGATCGAAGAGGCGTAGGCCTCCTGCCTGGGATCCTCCTAACAACTCCTGACCGTTGGCGGCCTGCATGTAGTAGTAGGCACCCTCGGGGTAGTAGCAGTCGTCGACGGTGGCGTCTGGCTCCTGGGCTCCAACATCTGATCACAATAACCGGTTATAGAGGGGAAAAGGGATAGCAAAGCAACCGTTGAGTACCCATCCAAAATACTCGCAAGACTTACATCAGATCTATACTACATATGCATTGGTATCAACAAAGGGGTAGTATCTGTGGACTAAACTATAGAATGCCAGAAGAAGTGGGGGAGAAGCTAGTCCTATCGAAGACTACGATTCTGGCCGCCTCCATCTTGAAGCATGTAGAAGAGAGTAGCAAGTATAGTAACAAGTGACATCGCATAGTATAATCCTACTTGGCGATCCTCTCCTCGTCATCCTATGGAAAAGGGATCACCAGGTTGTATCTAGAACTTGTAAAGGGTGTGTTTTATTAAGTATTCGGTTCTAGTTGTCAGAGGGCGAAGTACAACTCCAAGTCGTCCTATTACCGTGACACGGCTATTCGAATAGATCAATCTTCCATGCAGGGGTGCACCACATTGCCCAACACGCTCGATCACTCTGGCCGGGCACACTTCCTGAGTCATACCCGGCCTCGGAAGATCAGCACGTCGCAACCCTACCTAGACCCAACAGAGAGGCCAGCACGCCGGTCTACATCCTAAGCGCGCAGGGGTCTTGGGCCCATCTGTTGGAAATATGCCCTAGAGGCAATAATAAAAGTATTATTATATTTCCTTGTTCATGATAATTGTCTTTTATTCATGCTATAACTGTATTATCCGGAAATCGTAATACACGTGTGAATACATAGACCACAATATGTCCCTAGTGAGCCTCTAGTTGACTAGCTCGTTGTGATCAACAGATAGTCATGGTTTCCTGGATATGGACATTGGATGTCGTTGATAACGGATCACATCATTAGGAGAATGATGTGATGGACAAGACCCAATCCTAAGCATAGCACAAAGATCGTAGTTCGTTTGCTAGAGCTTTTCCAATGTCAAGTATCTCTTCCTTAGACCATGAGATCGTAAACTCCGGATACCGTAGGAGTGCTTTGGTGTATCAAACGTCACAACGTAATCGGGTGACTATAAAGGTGCACTACGGTATCTCCGAAAGTGTCTCATTGGGTTGACACGATCGAGATCGAGATTTGTCACTCCGTGTAAACGGAGAGGTATCTCTAGGCCCACTCGGTAGGACATCATCATAATGTGCACAATGTGACCAAGGGGTTGATCACGGGATGATGTGTTGCGGAACGAGTAAAGAGACTTGCGGGTAACGAGATTGAACAAGGTATCGGTATACCGACGATCGAATCTCGCAAGTAAAATACCGTTAGACAAAGGGAATTGTATACGGATCGATTGAGTCCTTGACATCGTGGTTCATCCGATGAGATCATCGTGGAACATGTGGAGCCAACATGGGTATCCATATCCGCTGTTGGTTATTGACCGGAGAACGTCTCGGTCATGTCTACATGTCTCCCGAACCCGTAGGGTCTACACACTTAAGGTTCGATGACGCTTAGGGTTATAAAGGAAGTTTGTATGTGGTTACCGAATCTTGTTCGAGTCCGGATGAGATCCCGGACGTCACGAGGAGTTCGGAATGGTCCGGAGGTAAAGATTTATATATGGAAGTCCTATTTTGGCCACCGAAAAATGTTCGGATTTTTCGGTATTGTATCGGGAAGGTTCTAGAAGGTTCCGGAGTGGGGCCCACCTGCATGGGGGACCCACATGAACGTGGGTAGTGGGGGAAAGGCCCCACACCCCTGGTCAAGGCGCACCAAGTTCCCTCTTAGAAGGAATAAGATCATATCCCGAAGGGATAAGATCAAGATCCCTAAAAAGGGGGGATAACAATCGGTGGGGAAGGAAATGATGGGATTTCTTTCCTCCCACCTTGGCCAATGCCCCAATGGACTTGGAGGGCAAGAAACCAGCCCCTCCACCCCTATATATAGTGGGGAGGCGATGGGAGCTTAACACGAGTTCGGCGCAGCCTCCCCTCTCCCAAGTCCTCCTCCTCTCCGCGGTGCTTGGCGAAGCCTGCAGATTGCCACGCCCTCCACCACCACCACGCTGTCGTGCTGCTGCTGGATGGAGTCTTCCTCAACCTCTCCCTCTCTCCTTGCTGGATCAAGGCATGGGAGACGTCACCGGGCTGTACGTGTGTTGAACGCGGAGGTGCCGTCCGTTCGACACTAGGATCTCCGGTGATTTGGATCACGACGAGTACGACTCCTTCAACCCCGTTCTCTTGAACGCTTCCGCTTAGCGATCTACAAGGGTATGTAGATGCACTCTCCTTCCCCTCGTTGCTAGTCTCTTCATGGATAGATCTTGGTGACTCGTAGGAAAATTTTGAATTTCTGCTACGTTCCCCAACACCATCGCCCGTTGCACTCCTGCACGTTGCGAGTGCGGCCGAAAGCAGCCCTAGCCCCCTTATACAAGCACAGTTCCAGCCCAATCCGGCGCGTGCCGCTACGTCGCTGACGTCTGAAGAGCTTCGGCTTATACTATGATGGCGAGTGCCCATAACTGAAGAGCGTCGTATACAACCCCCTTTTGCAGCATGTTTGACTTTTTTCAAGGCAATTAGCATTTAATCTGGATGGTTAAGGGGGTTGTATCCGACGCTAGCGTGGCGACCGGCCCAAATTTAGGTCGGTCGATTGGCGCCTAGGAGTCCTCATTTTTATTTCTCTAACCGGTTTTATGGGATCAGTTAGAAATGCCTTCAGAAGAAGCATGGGGCGGAAAGAACATGGAGATGTCGTGCAATACTCTTGCACCCCTAACCATGCATGCGCCTGCAGAACACGCAACCCCTGCGATCCACCCACACTCCTTATATATAGTTCGTTCCGGCCCGGCGAGTCCAGCAACATCCACCATCAAAGCCTGCCTGCCTCAACGAGCTTTGCCTCGACGCCGCTGCTTACTTCCATCGTCAGTTGTCAGTTCTCACTGCGCCCTAACCAGACATGGCTTCCGACGGCGTCATCACGCACCGCAGCATCGAGGTCAACGGGGTGCGCCTGCACGTCGCCGAGGCCGGCCCGGCGGGCGCGCCTGTGGTGCTGCTGCTGCACGGGTTCCCGGAGCTATGGTACACCTGGCGGCACCAGATGCCCGCGCTGGCCGCGGCGGGCTACCGCGCCGTGGCGCCCGACATGCCCGGCTACGGCGACTCCGAGGCGCCCTCCGGCGGCCCGGACCAGTACACCGCGCTTTATATCGTCGGTGACCTTGTCGCGCTGATCGACTCCCTCGGCCAGGAGCGGATCTTCGTGGTGGCGCACGACTGGGGTGCCATAATAGCCTGGAGCCTGTGCCTGTTCCGGCCTGACAGGGTGAAGGCGCTAGTCGCCTTGAGCGTCCCCTTCACCCCCCGGGACCCGGCGGTGAAGCCCGTCGACGGCTTCAGGGCTCTCTACGGCGAAGACTTCTACATCTGCAGCTTCCAGGTACTACGTAGATACTACCATGCAAAGCAAAACTCTTGATCATCTGCTGCCCATAACTTAAGCCATTGCCCTTTTCAATTCATACATTGTGTCTGGAGTTGCATGCGGAATCAACATGACCGATCTTGTCCTAATTTAATTGTAGGAGCCTGGGGCAATGGAAGCAGAATTCAAACGCCTCGGTACGGAGTTGGTGCTAAGAAAGTTTTTCGTTGATCGAACTGCTGGCCCGCTGTTCATCCCCAAGAGCGGGTGGGGCTCACCAGATGATGAGGTGCCCTTGCCAAGCTGGTTCACAGAGGAGGACGTCAAGTACTACACGACCCAGTTTGATAAGTCTGGTTTCACCGGGGGATTGAACTACTACCGTGCCCTGAATAAGTAATTATTAAGCTGCTTACTTTGGACTATTTTCATCTGGAGCTTTTTTTACCTTATGGATAAGCGTGCTTAACTATTAGCGTAACCTAAATATGAAGACCTAAACTTGAAATTTGATCCAAAGCTTAACAAAATGTTTTCTAGAAAGTTATGGGAATTTTCTATAGAAAAAGAGACTAGATTTTGATTCAAAGCAAGGATATCTACAATTTTGGAATACTCTATATATGTTTAGGTCCAAATTCTACACTGTATTTTAGATATGATCAATTATTATAAAATATATAATATACATAAATTCAGATTTTTGGAAACGCTGGTTACTCCATTTAGAATTAACTGAATGAGTGAGTAATGGTTTCCCCAAATTTAATGGAGTTCCAGGAAATTTTACCATGAATTTTAAAGTATGTCTCAAGAGCAAGTTCACCTTGCTAAGATGCTGCACCTGTAATATATAATTACTCATAACATATTGATTTTGTCACTTACCTGTCCAAAACTTTTGTATTTTTTTCAAATTTGTCCACAATAGTGCCATATTGATTTTATCATTTACTTGCCCAAAACTTTTATATTTTTATATTTTGTCCGCAATCATGCCACCTGGAGTTGTCTTATAAACCAATGTTGTACATCATCCGCAATCCAATCGTAGAAATGTAATTACCATAAATCTCTCAAAGAAATGATGGGAAAAAGTTTTTCTAGGGTAACTGGACTGCACCACACAATATTCTTGTCTAACAACAATATTTTTTCCATGTTTAGGACATGGGAGTTAACTTCCCCATGGACGGGAGCTGAGATAATGGTGCCAACGAAGTTCATAGTTGGCGACTTAGATCTAACATACAATATTGCAGGCGCAAAAGATTTCATTAACAAAGGTGGCCTCAAGAAGTTTGTTCCATTAATAGATGGCGTGGTGATAATGAAAGATGTCGGGCATTTCATAAATGAAGAAAAGCTTGAGGAAATTAGTGCGCTCATAATCAGCTTCATAAAGAAATTCAACTAAACTGAAGTATATCGAATTATAATGAATAAGGTCAAAATGTGCATGGTTATTGGAAAATTTATATTTTGACCATTGTATTATTGTGTTGAAAAAGTACGGACATATTTATGAAAGTATATTTTTTTATTCTCCACTACTTGTATCATTTGTGATGTTTAATATAACTACACTTGCTCCACTTGGTTTTTTTAGGTGATCCTGCTCCACTTGGTGTGTTACCCTCGTGCGCTTTGATGGGCCGGCCCATTAAGAATTGTAGGAAGGGACGGGGTGTGCGCTTTGCAAGCTAGTCTATATCGGGTGCTTAAGGCGCCAACTGTGTTGTTTGCTTGTGGTCGATTTGTTTTGTGGGGAACAAAGGAGCTCACCTGATCACCACTGTTCGTTATCGAGACTAAAATGTGCAACAGAACTATAGCTAAACACCGAACAATTCTACCTTCCTCCTAAAAACAAACATTGCATAGAACAACAAGCCAAGACGGTGCCAACTAAGAAAAACATCACCATGTCTAGCATAATTAAAGTGCAACCTAACACAAACAAAATTGAACTGAATTAACCGACTATAATAACCCAGTTTGAGAGCTTCTGTCTTGGGTTCACACGAGTGATAGCAAGAAAACGCGCAATATGGGGCTGCACTTGCAGCGCTATGTGCGTATTGCGTTCGCAGGTTTTCCTCGATAAGTTTTTGAGAAGAATTTTTTTGCTCGTTTTTCTAATAAAATACTTTCCAGTATTTTAAAAAAAATTAGGATCGCAAGCAAACACATGGGTTCAGGATCGATATAGCGCTTTGTGCGTATTGCACTGACAAAATATTTTTCTCCTCAATTTTTCAACCAATTTTGTTATCTCATTTGGTTTTTTTATTAAAAGACTTGTAGTATTTTTGAAAAATAACGGATTCTTTTCTTAGAAATTTTTAAAAATATTCAGAAATTGTAAACAATGTCGTGAATTTAAACAATGTTCGTAGCTTTAAAAATTGTTCACGAATATGAAAAATATTCATGAATTTTAAAAAATGTTCACAAATTGAAAAACAGGTTCCATATATTTAAAAATATTAAATTCTCTATGTTTGTGCCATGCATATATATATTTCTGAACTCGAGCAGTAACAATAGACAAATTAACATAGACCATGTGCTGCTGCGAAAGTGTTACGATTAAGATTGAGTCAATTACAACACATGTGTCTAAACTTGGCGAGAAAAGTCAGTTTGATGCTGAAACTTGCAGCATACATTGAACCGGTGACATAAGTTGGCTTGAACGTGCATCTACGGTGCTAATCACGCTTGTATACGTACATGGTGTTGATGTGGCGAGCCAGCATGACACAGGGCCCACACGTCAGTGACTGGGAGGCGGGGACGAGGGCGTGTGCCCTTTTTTTTGCAAAAATGCTCTAGAATTTTTATTTTTCTCACAAAAAGCTCCTAAAAAATTTCCTTAAAAATGAAACAACACTAACCATTGGGCCCCACCCGTCAGGATACATTACACGAAGGTAATTAATATGAAAAGAAATTGCGCCACAAAAGGTTCAAACCGATGATAAATGGCTCACTAGGCAACCAGACTAGCCAACTGACCACACACAATTTGCTGTCGAAATTGGATAGCTATCTTTAATGAACTATAGGCAAGTGCGCACACAAGGCTTTAATGGGCAACTGTCTCGCAGCCCATTTTTCAAATGTTATTTTTTTTCGTTTCTTAGGATTATGTTGTATTGTTCCTCAAAAATATATATTAATAGAATTATGTTGTCTTATGTGAATTATAAATAATGTAAATAAAAGGAAATGAATTATTTAAAATAAATTTCATGCACTTTATAAAATATCTTTATTTAAAATAATGTTCATATAATTCTATTAAATTTTCTTGTTTAAAATAATATTCATTGAATTATATAAATATACATGGTAATATAAATATGTTTATATAAATAAAGTATTATAAATTTTAATAATATATATTAATTATAATATTTTTCATGAATTATTCAAATACTTTAATGATTCAGAAAAAAATCATCTATTCATGTGTTTTTAGGTTATATGCATGTATTCAGTTTGAGCGAAATATTATTACTCATTTCCCGCAAAAAAAAGAAATATTATTATTTAAAAAATGTTTCATGTAATTCTAAAATTGTAAATATATACATATAAGTTTCATGTAAGTTGCTTACTTTGGACTATTTTCATCTTGAGCTTTTTTGCTCTTATGGATAAGTGTGCTTTAACTATTACTGTAAGTTAAATATGAAGACCCAAACCTAAAACTTGATTCAAATTGTAATAAAATATTTTATAGAATAATATTTTTATAGTTATAAGAATTTTCTAGAGAAAAAGACTAGATTTTGATTCAAAGAAAATACATCTACAGTTTTTGAATACGCTATATATGCTTAGGTCCAAATTCTAAGCTGTATTTTAGATATGACCAATATTATTATAAAATATATAATACATAACTTTAGATTTTTGGAAACACTACTTACTCCATTTAGAATTAACTGAATGAGTGAGAAATGGTTTCCCCAAATTTAATGAGTTCCAAGAAATATTTACCATGAATTTGTAAAGTATGTCTCAAGAGCAAGTTCACTTTGCTAAGATGCTTCAAAACCTGTAATATATTATTACACGTAAAATATAAAACTTTTTTATTTTTTTCAAATTTGTCCACAATAATGCCATATTGATTTTATCATTTACTTGCCCAAAACTTTTATATTTTTATATTTTGTCCGCAATCATGCCACGTGAAGTTGTCTTATAAACCAATGGTGTAATCATCCACAATCTAATCGTAGAAATGTCATTACCATAGATCTCTCAAAGAAATAATGGAAGAAAAGTTTTTCTAGGGTAACTGGACTGCACCACACAATATTCTTGTCTAACAACAATATTTGTTCTATGTTTAGGACATGGGAGTTAACTTCGCCATGGACGGGAGCTGAGATAATGGTACCAACGAAGTTCATAGTTGGCGACTTAGATCTAACATACAATATTGCGGGCGCAAAAGATTTCATTAACAAAGGTGGCTTCAAGAAGTTTGTTCCGTTACTTGATGGCGTGGTGATAGTGAAAGATGTCGGGCATTTCATAAATGAAGAAAAGCCAGAGGAAATTAGTGGGCTCATAATCAGCTTCATAAAGAAATACAAGTAAACTGAAGTATATCGAGTACGTGATGAATAAGGTCAAAATATGCATGGTTATTGGAAAATTTATATTTTTACCATTGTATTATTGCATTGAAAAAGTACAGACATATTTATGAAAGTATATTTTTACTGTCCACTACTTGTATCATTCATGATGTTTATTATAATTACACCTGCTCCACTTTGGTGTGTTCCCTCTCGTACGCTCGAGCGCTTCAATGGGCTGGCCCATTAAGAATTGTAGGAAGGGAGGATGGTGTGCGCTCGTTTGCATGCTAGTCTCTATCGGGTGCTTAAGGCGTCAAATAGGCGCCAACTGTGTTGTTTGCTTGTGGTCCATTAGTTTTGTGGGGAACAAAGGAGCTCACGTGATCACCATTGCTCGTTGTCGAGACTAAAATGTGTAATAAAAGTATAGCCAAACACCGAACAATTCTACCTTCCTCTCAAAAAGAAATTAAAACGTGTAATAAAACTATAGCCAAACACCGAACAATTCTACCTTCCTCTCAGAAAGAAATATTGCATAGAACAAAAAGCCAACACGGTGCCAACTAAGAAAACACCACCATGGCCAGCATAATTAAAGTGCAACCTAACACATATAAAACCGAACTGAATGAATCGACAGTAATAACTGAGTCTGAGAGCTCCTGTCCTGGGTTAACACATGTGATAGCAAGAAAATGTGCAATAGGCAGCCACACTTGTAGCGCTATGTGCTTGCGCTGGCAGGTTTTTCTCGATAAGTTTTCAGAGATTTTGTTTTGGTCGTTTTTTCTATTAAAATATTTTTCAATATTTTTAAAAAATATTTACAATTGCATATTGTGCTGACAAATATTTTTCTGCTCAATTTTTCAACCAATTATGTTATTCCATTTGGTTTTTCTATTAAAACACTTATAATATTTTGGAAAAACAACGGATTCTTCTTTTAACAAATTTTCAAAAATGTTCACAGATTGGAAATAATGTCGCGAATTTAAAAAATGTTCATAAAGTTAAAAAAATCATGAATATGAAAGATATTCATGAATTTTTAAAAATATTTGCAAGTTTTAAAATTGTTCACAAACTTTAAAAAATGTTCACGAACTTTATAAAATTTCCATTGATTTAAAAATGTTTAACTATCTATTTCTGAACACGAGCAGTAACAATAGACAAATTACCAAACACCATGTGGTGCTGCGAAAGTATTACGATGAAAGATTCACATATTTATTCACTTGTCAACAAACATTAGTTGAGGACGTAGCATTTATTCATGATGTGTCCAGCGCCGCCGGTGAGCACGCCTTGACCCGGTCCATGTTGGTGCCACGTTGTGTCAAATGTTCGACCCGGTCCATGTAGGTGGCAGCAGGAAATTAATTTTAAACAGCACATGCCGGGACGAGGTAGCTGCCAACTGGTTTGATGCGGATGGTAAATGTAGGTGGCATCAGGACATTAATAGAAAACGACACATATCAAGCCGAGTTATTTTTTGTGTGTAGTTGACAACTAGTTCGGTGGGGATGGTAAATGTAGCTCACACTAGAACATTAATTTGAAACAACACATGCCAGAACCAGGTTTAGTTGGCAACTAGTTCGGTGAGGATGGTAAATATAGTTGGCACTAATACATTCATTTGAACTGTGGTAAATGTAGCTAGCACCAGGACATTAATTTGAAACGGCGCATGTGAGGACGAGGTTGATGACAACAGTGGGGATGGTAAAGTAGAGGACATCTAACTTGTTTTTGCAGGGCTTGTTGTGATTTGATATGGTCAAGACATGATGTGATATACGTTGTTGTATGAGATGATCATGTTTTGTAATTTATTGGCAACTGGCAGGAGCCTTATGGTTGTCTCTTTATTGTATGAAATGCATCGTTGTGAATGTTCTTCGTGCTGAGACACCACGTGATGATCGGGTGTTATAAGATCTACGTTCAAATATAACGGGTGCAAGCCAGTTTTACACATGTGGAATACTCGGGTTAAACTTGACGAACCTAGCATATACAAATATGGCCTCGAAACACTTGAGACCGAAAGGTCGAACGTGAATCATATAGTGGATATGATCAACATAGAGATGTTCATCATTGACGACTACTCCATCTCACGTGATGATCGGACATGGTTTAGTCGATTTGGATCACGTAACATTTAGATGGCTTGAGGGATGTCTATCTAAGTGAGAGTTCTTAAATAATATGATTAATTGAACTTAATTTATCATGAACTTAGTCCTAATAGTGTTTTGCATATCTATGTTGTAGATCAATGGCCCGTGCTACCATTCTCTTGAATTTTAATTCGTTTCTAGAGAAAGCTAAGTTGAAAGATGATGGTAGCAACTATACGGACTGGGTCCGTAACTTAAAAATTATCCTAATTGCTGCACAGAAAAATTATGTCCTTGATGCACTGCTAGGTGTACCACCCGGCCCAGCAACTGCAGACATTGTGAATGTCTGGCAGTCACGTGTTAATGACTACTCGTTAGTTCAGTGTGACATGCTTTACGGCTTAGAATCGGGACTTCAAAGACGTTTTGAACGTCATGGACCATATGAGATGTTCCAGGAGTTGAAGTTAATATTTCAAGAAAATGCCCGAGTTGAGAGATATGAAGTCTCCAACAAGTTCTATAGCTGCAAGATGGAGGAGAACAGTTCTGTTAGTGAGCACATAGTCAGAATGTCTGGGTACCATAATCACTTGACTCAACTGGGAGTTAATCTTCCAGATGATTGTGTCATTGACAGAGTTCTTCAATCACTGCCACCAAGCTACAAAGGCTTCGTGATGAACTACCATATGCAAGGGATGGAAAAGACTATTCCCGGGCTCTTCGCAATGCTAAAGGCTGCGGAGGTAGAAATCAAGAAGGAGCATCAAGTGTTGATGGTTAACAAAACCACTAGTTTCAAGAAGAAGGACAAGGGTAAAAAGAAGGGGAACTTCAAGAAGAATGACAAGCAAGTTGTCACTCCCGGGAAGAAACCCAAAGCTGGACCCAAGCTTGAAACTGAGTGCTTCTACTGCAAAGGGACTGGTCACTGGAAGCGGAACTGCCCCAAGTATTTGGCGGATAAGAAGGATGGCAAAATGAACAAAGGTATATTTGATATACATGTTATTGATGTGTACCTTACTAATTCTCGTAATAGTGCCTATATATTTGATACCGGTTCGGTTGCTCATATTTGTAACTCGAAGCAGAGACTACGGATCAAACGAAGATTGGCTAAGGACGAGGTGACCATGCGCGTCGGGAATGGCTCCAAGGTCGATGTGGTCGCCGTCGGCGCGCTACCTCTACATCTACCTTTGGGATTAGTTTTAGACCTGGATAATTGTTATTTGGTGCCAGCGTTGAGCATGAACATTATATCTGGATCTTGTTTAGTGCGAGGAGGTTATTCATTTAAATCAGAGAATAATGGTTGTTCTATTTATATGAGTAATATCTTTTATGGTCATGCACCCTTGAAGAGTGGTCTATTTCTGTTGAATCTTGATCGTGGTGATACACATATTCATAATATTGATGCCAAAAGATGCAAAGTTGATAATTGTGCAACTCATTTGTGGCACTGCCGTTTGGGTCATATCGGTGTAAAGCGCATGAAGAAACTCCATAAAGATGGACTTTTGGAATCACTTGATTATGAATCATTTGATACTTGCGAACCGTGCCTTATGGGTAAGATGACTAAAACTCCATTCTCCGGAACAATGGAACGAGCTAATGACTTATTGAAAATAATACATATACCGATGTATGCGGTTCGATGAGTGTTGATGCTCATGGCGGGTATCGTTATTTTCTGACCTTCACAGATGATTTGAGCACATATGGGTATATCTACTTAATGAAACACAAGTCTGAAACATTTGAAAAGTTCAAAGAATTTCAGAGACAAGTGGAGAATCATTGTAACAAGAAAAAGTTTCTATGATCTCATCGTGGAGGAGAATATTTGAGTTACGAGTTTGGCCTTCATTTAAAACAATGTGGAATAGTTTCACTGTTCACGCCACCTGGAACACCACAACATAATGGTGTGTCTGAACGTCGTAACCGCACTTTATTAGATATGATGCGATATATGATGTCTCTTAGCGATTTACCACTATCGTTTTGGGGTTATACATTAGAGACAGCTGCATTCACGTTAAACAGGGCACCATCAAAGTCTGTTGAGACGACACCGTATGAACTGTGGTTTGGCAACAAACATAAGCTGTCGTTTCTTAAAGTTTGGGGATGCGATGCTTATGTCAAAAGGCTTCAGCATGATAAGCTCGAACCCAAATCGGAGAAGTGCGTCTTCATAGGATACCCAAAGGAAACAATTGGGCACACCTTCTACCACAAAACCGAAGGCAAAATCTTTGTTGCTAAGAATGGAACCTTTCTAGAGAAGGAGTTTCTCTCGAAAGAAGTGAGTGGGAGGCGAGTAGAACTTGATGAGGTAGTTCTACCTTCTCTCAATTTGGAAAATAGCTCATCCGAGAAATCTGTTCCCGTGATGCGTACACCAACTGGAGAGGAAGCTAATGATAAAGATCATGAAACTTCAGATCAAGTTGTTGCAAAACCTCGTAGGTCAAACAGAGAACGATCCGCACCAGAGTGGTATGGTAATCCTGTTATGGAGGTCATATTACTTGACCATGACGAACGTACGAATTACGAAGAAGCTATGATGAGCCCAGATTCCAATAAATGGCTTGAGGCCATGAAATCTAAGATATGATCCATGTATGAGAACAAAGTGTGAACTTTGGTGGATTTGCCCGATGATCGGCGACCCATAGAGAATAAATGGATCTTCAAGAAGAAGACTGATGCTAATGGTAATGTTATTGTCTATAAATCTCGACTTGTCGCAAAAGGTTTTCGACAAGTTCAAGGAGTTGACTACGATGAGACTTTCTCACCCGTACCGATGCTTAAGTCTATCTGAATCATGTTAGCAATTGCCCCATTTTACGATTATGAAGTCTGGCAAATGGATGTCAAACTGCATTCCTTAATGGATTTCTTAAAGAAGAGTTGTATATGATGCAACCAAAAGGTTTTGTCGATCCTGAAGATGCTAACAAAGTGTGGAATCTCCAGCGATCCATTTATGGACTGGTGCAAGCATCTCGGAGTTGGAATATACGCTTTGATGAGGTGATCAAAGCATATGGTATTATATAGACTTTTGGAGAAGCTTGTATTTACAAGAAAGTGAGTGGAAGCTCTATAGCATTTCTAATATTATATGTGGATGACATATTGTTGACTGGAAATGATGTAAAAATTCCTGGATAACATAAAAGGATACTTGAATAAGAGTTTTTCAATGAAAAACCTCGTTGAAGCTGGTTATATATTGGGCATCAAGATCTATAAAAATAGATCAAGACGCTTGATAGGACTTTCACAAATACATACCTTGATAAAATTTTGAAGAGGTTCAAAATGGATCAGTCAAAGAATGGGTTCTTGCCTGTGTTACAAGGTGTGAAGTTGAGTCAGACTCAACGCTCGACCACTGCAGAAGATAGAGAGAAAATAAAAGTCATTCCCTATGCTTCATTCATAGGTTCTATCATGTATGCTATGTTGTGTACCAAACCTGGTGTGTGCCTTGCTATAAGTTTAGCAGGGAGGTAACAAACTAATCCAGGAGTGGATCACTGGACAACAGTCAAGAACATCCTGAAACCGGATACGTATTTTTATTGAATTGTGGAGCTGTCAGTTGGTGCAGTTCCAAGCAGAGCATCATGGCGGGATCTACGTGTGAAGCAGAGTACATAGCTGCTTCGGAAGTAGCAAATGAAGGAGTCTGGATGAAGGAGTTCATATCCGATTTAGGTGTAATACCTAGTGCATTGGGTCCAATAGAAATCTTTTGTGACAATACTGGAGCAATTGCCTTGGCGAAGGAATCCAGATTTCACAAAAAGACCAAACACATCAAGAGACGCTTCAACTCCATCCGAGATTTGGTCAAGGAGGGAGACATAGAGATTTGCAAAATAAATACGGATCTGAATGTGGCAGACCAGTTGACTAAGCCTCTTCCACGAGCAAAACATGATCAGCACCATGATTCCATGGGTGTTAGATTCAATACAATGTAATCTAGATTATTGACTCTGGTGCAAGTGGGAGACTGAAGAAATATGCCCTAGAGGCAATAATAAAGTTGTTATTTTATATTTCCGTATTCATGATAAATGTTTATTATTCATGCTAGAATTGTCTTAACCAGAAACTTGATACATGTGTGAATACATAGACAAAAGACTCTGTCCCTAGTATGCCTCTACTAAACTAGCTCGTTGATCAAAGATGGTTAAGTTTCCTAGCCATGGACATGAGTTGTCATTTGATGAATGGGATCACATCATTAGTGGAATGATTTGATGGACAAGACCCATCCGTTAGCTTAGCATAATGATCGTTCAGTTTATTGCTACTGCTTTCTTCATGTCAAATACATATTCCTCTGACTATGAGATTATGCAACTCCCGGACACCGGAGGAATGCCTTATGTGCTATCAAACATCACAACGTAATTGGGTGATTATAAAGATGCTCTACAGGTATCTCCGGAGGTGTTTTTTGGGTTGGCGTAGATCGAGATTATGATTTGTCACTCCGAGTATCGGAGAGGTATCTCTGGGCCCTCTCGGTAATGCACATCATATGAAGCCTTGCAAGCAATGTGACTAATGAGTTAGTCGTGGGATGATGCATTACGGGGCAAGTAAAGAGACTTGCCGGTAACGAGATTGAACTAGGTATGAAGATACCAACAATCAAATCTCGGGCAAGTAACATATCGATGACAAAGGAAATAACGTATGTTGACATTGTGGTTCGACCGATAAAGATCTTCGTAGAATATGTGGGAACTAATATGGGTATCCAAGTTCCCCTATTGGTTGACCAGAGAGGTGTCTCGGTCATGTCTACATAGTTCTCGAACCCGTAGGGTCCGCACGCTTAACGTTCAATGACGATATGTATTATATGAGTAATGTGTTTTGGTGACCGAAGGTTGTTCGGAGTCCCGGATGAGATCACGAACATGACAAGGAGTCTCAAAATGGTCAAAAGGTAAAGATTGATATATTGCAAGGTGGTATTCGGACACCGGAATGGTTTCAGAGTGTTTGGGGAATTTATCGGAGTACCGAGGGGTTACCGGAACCCCCCGGGGGAAGTAATGGGCCTCATGGGCCATAGGGGAGAGGCAAGGCGGCTCACAAGGGGGTGGCGCCGCCCATGGGGAGTCCAAACTGGACAAGGGGAGGGGGCACGTCCCTCCTTTCCTTCTCCCTCTCCCTCTCCTTCCCCCTTTCCCCCTCTGTTAGAAGGAAGGGGGCGACTAGGACTAGAAGTCCTAGTAGGACTCCCCACATGGTGAGCGCCCTAGGGCCGGCCTCCTCCCCTCTCCCTCCTTTATATACGGGGGCGGGGGTTGGGGCACCTCTAGGCACATCAATTGTTCTTAGCCGTGTGCGGTGGCCCCCTCCACCGTTTACTCTACCGGTCATATTGTCGTAGTGCTTAGGCGAAGTCCTGCGCGGTTGGTGACGGGCGTGGCTAGGGGCGCGCAGAGGACCAAGGCTGTCGGCGAAGCGCTCATGGCCTCGAGGAGCTCATGGCCCCACCAGCAGTGCAAACCTCGTCGTGGCCCTGCCTTCACCACCAGCTGCCTGCTGCCTCCACATCGTCCCCTGCGCCCAGATCGGCCATCACGTGCTCGAGCAGAGCAGATGAGGAGGGAGACCTGGCCATGGGACGACCGATCATAGCAGGTGAGGAGGCGATAACCATGGCGAGGCTGAGCAAAGCAGGTGAGGAGGCGGCGGCGACGGCGGGGCTCGCGCATGGGGTTAGGGCACCGGCGGCGGTGTGCATGGGGTCGTGCAGGCCAAGCAGGGGGAGGCGAGTGTGCGAAGGAAATTTTATTCCAACCTGTCTCAGTGGAGTATATTTAGGGAGAAAGTTGAGGCTAGAGTAAAAAAATTACTCTCTTACAGCGAATTGGGGATCGGTTGGGTGATAGTTAGAGAAGTAAAATTTTAACCGATTATAAGGGATCGGTTAGAAATGCCCTTAATGGTTGTTTAGATATCAAAAATAAAACCTAGAATTTGGAAAACAGTCTTTAAGAGTGTTTTTAGGAAAACCAGTTTAGGGGAGAATTTATGTTACAATGGGTTTGTGGAATAACTCGTTTGGGTGAGAAAACGTTGACACAAGATGTGATAAAAACGTGTTTGGATTAGTACGTTAGTACTTTTCTCCTGTTTCTTCTATAAGCCGCGCGATTCCGATTCTCCCCCCAAACCGGCAATCCTGCTTCTCGTTCTTTCTCTGTTCCTATAGTTGCTCGACCCAGCCCGAGCTTGCCACGCCATCAAAGGTTCCAAGCGACCTACTTACAGGCGGGGAACATGTTTTCTGTAAACGTGTTTGTACCAAGGTTTTGGTTCCCGAATGAGGCATTTTTACCGAGGGGGCTAGTAAACGCGGTTACCACGGTTACCGAGAAATACCGATAAATACCGAGAATATTTCGAACGAATTTTATAGTTGAATTTTGAATTCAAATAAGTTAATGAACAAATATTTGAACCAGAGACCTCTCAAAACAGGAACTAGGTTGCTACCAACACGACAGAACCAACTCTCGTGGCATTAATTAGATCCTACGTACTTTACTACAAATCAAGTGCTTAAATTCAAAAAATTCAAAAAAACTGCTATTTTTTGCTTGATACGTGGATTTACCGAGGGGCACGAAAATACGCGGTAACCATGGGAAATCTCGAAATTTCAACCGGTAATCAAAACCTTGGTTTGTACAAAAACGAGTATTGGTGGTTTTTCACAAGATGCATTTTTCTGGCTTTGTGGAAACCCAATTCTGCTTATCCACATGCCACCCAAACGTGATTTTAGTTTGTTACACGGTTCGAAGAGATTACACGAAACCAGCTCTGATAAACAGCGTATCAAGGCCTTAAGCAGGGGGCGGAAAGAACAAGGCGACATGGAGATGTCGTGCAATACTCTTGCACCCGTAACCATGCATGCGCCTGCAGAACACGCAACCCCTGCGATCCACCCACACTCCTTATATATAGTGCGTTCCGGCCCGTCCAGGCCAGCCACATCCACCAACAACCTCAACGAGCTCTAAGCCAGCTGCTGCTCCTGCTTACTCCCATCGTCAGTTCGCGGTGACGAACTAACCAAGACATGGCTTCCGACGGCGTCATCACGCACCGCAGCGTCGAGGTCAACGGGGTGCGCCTGCACGTCGCGGAGGCCGGCCCGGCGGGCGCGCCCGTGGTGCTGCTGCTGCACGGCTTCCCGGAGCTGTGGTACACTTGGCGGCACCAGATGCCCGCGCTGGCCGCGGCGGGTTACCGCGCCGTCGCCCCCGACATGCCCGGCTACGGCGACTCCGAGGCGCCCTCCGCCGGCCCGGACAAGTACACCGCGCTGCATATCGTCGGCGACCTTGTCGCGCTCATCGACTCCCTCAGCCAGGAGCGGGTCTTCGTGGTGGGGCACGACTGGGGCGCCATAATAGCCTGGAGCCTGTGCCTGTTCCGGCCTGACAGGGTGAAGGCGCTGGTCGCCTTGAGCGTCCCCTTCATCCCTCGGAGCCCGGCGGTGAAGCCCGTCGATGCTGTCAGGGCTCTCTACGGCGACGACTTTTACATCTGCAGCTTCCAGGTACGTAGATGCTACCATGCAAGGCGAAAGTCTTGCTGCGAGCCTGAAGCCATACTTGTTTTGAAAGTTGGTTAACAAAGTGAGTGTATAACAGAAAGAGCGCTCTACAACCTAAGATCAGTTAAATGCCACTTTATTTTACAGAGATTTCCATATATTGTCTCCGGAGTTGCACGCGAAATCCATATATTGTCAACATGACCGATCTGGTGCTAATTTAATTGTAGGAGCCTGGGGCAATTGAAGCAGAATTCAAACGCCTTGGTACAGAGTTGGTGCTAAGAAAGTTTTTCGCTGATCGAACTCCTGGCCCACTTTTCATCCCGAAGAGCGGGTGGGGCTCACCAGATGATGAGGTGCCCTTGCCGAGCTGGATCACAGAGGAGGACGTCAAGTACTACACGACCCAGTTTGACAAGTCTGGTTTCACCGGGGGATTCAACTACTACCGTGCCCTGAATAAGTAATTAAGTTACACTTACTTTGGACTATTTTCTTCTTGTGTTTTTTAACCTAATTATGAAGACCTAAACTTAAAATTTGATCCAAAGCTTAACAAAATGTTTTCTAGAAAGTTATAGGAATTTTCTAGAGAAAAAGAGACTAGATTTGATTCACAGCAAATATATCTACAATTTTTGGAATGCTCTATATAAGGTCCAAATTCTAAACTGTATTGTAGATATGACCAATATTATTAAAAAAATATATAATATATAACTTCAGATTTTTGGAAACACCGATTACTCCATTTAGAATTAACTCAATGAGTGACAAATGATTTCCCCAAATTAAATGGAGCTCCAAGAAATATTTACCATGAATCTGTAAAGTATGTCTCAAGAGCAAGTTCACCTTGCTAAGATGCTGCAAAACCTGTAATATATTATTACTCATAATATATTGATTGTGTCATTTACCTGTCCAAAACTTTTTTTTTTCAAATTTGTCCAGAATAATTCCATATTGATTTAACCATTTACTTGCCCAAAACTTTTACTCCCTCCATCCGAAAATATATCCATTTCTCCGACTAGTATTTCCGGACTGAGGGAGTATACTTTTACATTTTGTCCGCAATCATACCACGCGAAGTTGTCTTATAAACCAATGTGGTACATCATCCACAATCCAATAGTAGAAATGTAATTACCATATATCTCTCAAAGAAATGATGGAAGAAAAGTTCTTCTAGGGTAACTGGACCGCACCACACAATATTCTTATCTAACAACAATATCTGTTCTATGTTTAGGACATGGGAGTTAACTTCGCCATGGACGGGAGCTGAGATAATGGTGCCAACGAAGTTCACAGTTGGCAACTTAGATCTAACATACAATATTGCAGGCGCAAAAGTTTTCATTAACAAAGGTGGTCTCAAGAAGTTTGTTCCATTACTGGATGACGTGGTGATAATGAAAGATGTGGGGCATTTCATAAATGAAGAAAAGCCAGAGGAAATTAGTGTGCTCATAATCGGCTTCATAAAGAAATTCAACTAAACTGAAGTATATCGAATACATAATGAATAAGGTCAAAATGTGCATGGTTATTGGAAAATTTATATTTGACCATTGTATTATTGTGTTGAAAAAAGTACAGACATATTTATGAAAGTATATTTACATATTTATGAAAGTATATTTTTTTACTGTCCACTACTTGTATATCATTTGTGATGTTTACTATAATTACACCTGCTCCACTTGTTTTTTTTCTGAGGTGAGATCCTGCTCCGCTTGGTGTATTCTCTCTCGCGCGCTTCGATGGGCCGGCCCATTAAGAACTGTAGGAAGGGAGGGGGTGTGCGCTCGTTTGCAAGCTAGTCTATATCGGGTGCTTAAGGCGCCAACTCTGTTGTTTGCTTGTGGTCAATTAGTTTTGTGGGGGAACAAACGAGCTCACGTGATCACCATTGTCCATCATCTACCTTCCCTCAACAAACAAATATTCCATAGAACAACAAGCCAAGACGGTGCCAACTAAGCAACACACCACCATGTCTAGCATAATTAAAGGGTAACCTAACACAACTAAAACCGAACGGAATGAACCGACTATAATAACCGAGTTTGAGAGCTTCTATCCTGGGTTAACACGTGTGATAGCAAGAAAACGCGCAATAGGGGGCCGCACTTGTAGCGCTATGTGCGTATTGCGCTGGCAAGTTTTTCTTGATAAGTTTTCCAGAAGAAATTTTTATTTTGGTCATTTTTCTAATAAAATACTTTCCAGTATTTTTAAAAAATTAGGATTGCGAGCAGACACACGGGGCAAGATCGATATAGTGCTTTGTGCGTATTGCGCTGACAAATATTTTTCTGCTCGATTTTTCAACCGATTTTGTTATTTCATTTGGTTTTCTATTAAAACACTTATAATATTTTTGAAAATAATGGATTCTTTTTTACAAATTTACAAAAATGTTCAAAAATTGTAGATAATGTCATGAATTTAAACAATGTTCATAACTTTAAAAATTGTTCACAAATATGAAAAATATTCGTGAATTTTAAAAAAGTTCACAAGTTTTAAAATTGTTCACAAACTTTTAAAACAGGCCACAAATTTTTTAAAAATTCCATAGAGATAAAGATATCTAATTCTCTATGTTTGTGTCATATATTTTTCTGAACTCGAGCAGTAACAATAGACAAATTAAAATACACCATGTGGTGCTGCGAAGTGTTACGATTAAGATTCACAGATCTTCACTTCTCCACAAACATTTGTTCCACGGAATTAATCCGCTAGTAGCCAGCTTCCCTAGTTGAGGACGTAGCACTTCTTCCTGATGTCTCCAAGACCGCCGGTGAGCACACCGACGTTGCCCATCTTGATCATGGAATCGCTGAAGTCCCTGAAGAATGCGCCGTCGAATTTGCTGGTAGCGACGCGCCGGACGTATTCCTCGGTGGTGGCGTCAGTGAGCAGTGCAGCGTCGGAGCGAAAGAGCCCCCTGCGCTTGGTGACGTGACGGTAGTAGCTGGTGTCGAAGGTCCTATAGCTGCCGGGATCCATCTCCGACAGCTAGCATGCTCACATCAGCCTCAGCTTGGCCGCGTACTCGCTGTCCAGCGACGGGTCCACGAGGCCATTACCGGTTGTGTTGTAGAGCTGGTCTGCGAACGACGGGCAGTGCGCCGTGCCGAGCGTGTGGGCGCCGCAGAGGACGACGAGGTCCTTAAGGCCGAGCCCCTT
The DNA here is from genome assembly GCA_021437245.1 of Aegilops speltoides. Taxonomy (NCBI): domain Eukaryota; kingdom Viridiplantae; phylum Streptophyta; class Magnoliopsida; order Poales; family Poaceae; genus Aegilops; species Aegilops speltoides. The sequence goes on along the minus strand of CM038147.1, from coordinate 173,327,525 downwards.
GGAGGCGAAGATCCGGGTGAGCAGAGGGACGTCGCGTCACAACCCTGCATTTTGCGTTGCATTTCCGTGCGTACACCATTGGTACAGGGACATTGTAAGAGCATCTCCAATAGATGGTCCAAAATTTGGCGGTCCAAAATCGTAGATGTAAAATTTGGACTGCCAAAAAGTGTGTTTTGGAGCTTTGGAAAAAGCTCAACTCCAACAGATGGTCCAAATTGATGGTCCAAAAGAGCAACTGCAATAAATGGTCCAAAATGAAGATATAAATTTCTGAAATTCCTGAAATTTTGCTAAGTATGAGAATTCGCCAGTTTTAACAGAACATACCACTTTGCGATTTTCATAGGATTTAATCCATGCAACGAAAGGATTTGGTCCATAGGAATAAAATGGAGTTTGTCATATATACTTTCTACTCATATTATTTTCTCTCATGTTAACAAATGTTTAGACACTGTTTAGGGGCTGTTTAAAGGGCTAGTCAGTGTAATATCAGTAAAGCTAGCTAGCAGCTACAGTACCTAGTAGTACAAGCAGAGCAACGATGGAAATAGCCGAGCGTGGGCGGTCGGCCGTAGCAAGCAGTAGCGCGGCCGTAGCAACGGGCAGGCAAGGGGGAGTAGCACCGGGCGCGGCAGCGCGGGTGGAGCAGAGCCACGGCGCCAGGAGTGAGCTGCAGGCGACGCAGGGTGCAGCGGCGACGAGCGGGAGGTAGCGGGGGCGGCGAGCGTCAACAGCAAGCAGCGGTAGTACGCAGCAGCTGCAGCATGGGAGCGGCTGGAGCGCAGCAGGGGCGCGGTGTCGCGCCCGCGGACTGCGCGAGCTGGTGAAGGCGGGCGCGGCTGAGCGGGCAGGAGCTCGCGACAGGCACGGCCAAGGCGCGGCCACGCGAGGCAGGGGAGGCGGGGCTGCGGTGGTTCGGCAGGAGGCGAGCACGACGGGCGGCCGTAGCGAGCGAGCGCGAGGCGGCGCCGGATCTGATGCGGGCGGTGGCGGGGTGTGGCGGCGGCAGGGCGCCGGCGAACGGGCGGGAGGTCGCGGGCGGGCGGGCGGGAAAGGAAATGAAGTGGCGGTTGAGTGTTTGCGGGCGGCGGCTGGTTTTGGATCAGATGCACCTCGTGATTTAAATTTGCACCACGAGGTATTGTATTTTACATTACAAGGAGGCCGCGGTTCAATTTTTTTTTACATATGGACCATCTGTTGGAGCTGCGTTTTTGGCCTCAGACGGTCCAAAAGTTAGTTATTTTTACATTTGGACCATCTATCGAAGATGCTGTAACATGTTCGTGCTGTTCTGCAAGTGAACAAAGACATTTTTTGGGGGAAAACAAAGATATTATTTTTTTCGATAAAGGGTGAACTTTATTGACTCAAGATGAAGCATCAAAGAGGATACAAACACAATGAGCACACACCCAGCCTCTACAAAGCTAAGATACACACAGCCAACACTAACACACGCACACAAAAACTTGCCGGCGAATAGCAAAGTCATATAGAACCAAAGCTATGCATGGGCAAGGAAAAAAGGAAAAAGAACCCCAAAGCGATACAAACCGTGATCGGCAAACTACAACAAAGACCATATCCGCACCGACCATCTCATGAAACCACATGAACGATGAAATTCTTGAACAGCAACGCCTTCAAGAAGGAGTGGCGCTCAATCGCCGCTGTCACCAGATCCAACCATCGATGGCCAGAATCTAGGTTTTCACCCTGAAGAATTATTCCAAACATATCCGAGCAATGCCTTCAACAAGGTAACAATGTAAAAACCTCGCCATTGCTAGGCATAACTGATAGAACGTCAGACCTAGGCTTTCACACCGCAGCTCGACACTGGGTGCTTGAATAGCACCATCATCAACGTCACTTGTGTGTTGTCACCACCTCTTTTCCTCGACCCAGCAATCACATACGATGCACGACCGCTGTCACTGCACAAACAAAGATATTATTGACTAACGAAACAGAGAGTGTGTAGACGTGCTTACCCTGACGAAGCAGTCATGGAAATGAAGCCCGAGAGCGGGCCAGCTATGGAAAAATTAGGCAAGTTCATGATTAATTTCAATAAATAATTCATGACTAGAACAGATACTAACATGCAATAATCTAGCAAACTAGAAGAACAGCAAAACATGCAGAACAACAGCGCACGCAAAACAACAGTTGTATAGATAGACATGAACAGATGATGTTGGATGTACTGCTCGTTAGCTATTGTGGGTGTGATGGTGTTGGCGATGATCTGCTGCTGACGGCGATGAAGACGACGATGAGTAGCACCGCCCGACTTGAGCGGAAGACGACCCGTGATGACGAATTTGAGCAGTCGTGCAGAGCGCTTTTCAAAAACCTAATTCATCCTCTCCCGGTGCAGGATCGCAAGGACAAACGGTTTCGGAGACCTGCTCTCCCACGCGCCGATGCACGCCGGCGTTTGGGATGGAGTAGACTACGACGGCGGCGCAAGTTGCAAGATGAGACAAAATCCTAGGTGTTTTCGGTGTGCCTTTGGCTGCAGCCGATATATATATATATATATATATATATATATATATATATATATATATATATATATATATATATATATATATATATATATATATATATATATATATATATAATCCATCCTACCACCCGTGGTAGTTACCCCATATGTCTCATATACTACAATTTGGTACTATATATACTACTTTATCATTTTCAGTAATATACTATATCTAAGATATTTCAAAGCAAGTTACATGAAAAATTATATATGAACCCATAGTTTTTGTTATATTTTTGAAATACGTACATATTTATACGTAAAAAAGAGTATACTCAAAACATGGTATATACTACCTAAAAATTAGTATATATACTACCTAATCATTGTTATATAGTACATACTACACGTACATACTCTCAATTTTGACAGATAATACATACAACATACAAAACGCAAGTGGTGGTAACTACCACTGCTTGTAGGAAACATTTGTCCTATATATATATACCAGAGGCAGTATTGTGTTGCGATCACAATCCCAAACCGACTTGGTTTCTAATTCGTATACTTACCAGACAAGAAATTATTAACTTGTGTGCCAAGACATAAAAATAAAATGGCAAAAGGAAGCTGCGCCCCTGCAAGGCAATGGACCGAATTTCGGCGGACCATTCACACGCATGTCGCACGTATGCGCCACCTTGCCTTGCCTCGCCTCGCCTCGCCACGCCCCGCCCCGGCCAGGCAAAGCGAGCGAACGCGTGTGGTCTTCCCTTTCTCTTCTCAACGCACCACTTAGAGTGGTGGAGAGAACCCACTATATAAAGAGATCCAACTCGTCTTCAATTTTCGGGGTGGGACTAAACTTTAGCACCACCACTTGCCATTTTACACATGGGCTACTATTTGAGATTTCAGAAATTGCTATGGGCCTAGCCCATTAATTCTAACAACCCCCCACCAGATCTAATACTCATCTAGAGATTTGCCATCTCTCACCACTTGTTTAATATACCAGTGTTTCAGCAGGGACTGTTAAGTTGAACTTCTGCCTAGAACTTTAAGCTACATCCATTCACAACTTGACACTGGACTATGCCTTGAATTGCTATTTTGTGTGAATAGGTTTCACTCAAAGTCTTAACCAGTACCTGGCTGCCAGTAGGCTACCCCGCGGTTTGGAGCTTATACGTCATACTGTTGGGGAACGTTGCAGAAAATTAAAAATTTTCCTACGGTTTCACCAAGATCCATCTATGAGTTCATCTAAGCAACGAGTAACGGGAGAGAGTTTGCATCTACATACCACTTGTAGATCGCGTGTGGAAGCTTGCAAGGTGATGATGCGATCGTACTCGGCGTGATTCAGATCACCGATGTCCAAGTCTTGAGCGGACAAACACCTCCGCGTTCAACACACGTGCGGGGCGGAGACGTCTCCTCCTTCTTGATCCAGCAAGGGAAAGGAGAGGTTGATGATGATTCAAAACCTGACGGCGTGGTGGTGGATGCAGCAGATCTCCGGCGAGGCTTCGCCAGCGACTACGGGGAGGAGGAGGTGTGTAGGGAAGGGAGGCGCCAAGCACAAGGTGCGGCCGCCTCCCTCCCCCCTTTATATAGGCCTCCAGGGCGCCGCCCTGAGATCCAATCTCAAAGGGGCGGCGGCCAAGGGGTGGAGTGCCCCCAAGCCAAGTGGGGCCACCCCACCCTAGGGTTTCAACCCTAGGCGCGAGGTGGGCCTAGAGGCGCACCAGCCCACTATGGGCTGGTTTCCCCCACTTCAGCCCATGGGGCCCTCCGGGATGGGTGGCCCCACCGGTGGACCCGGACCCTTCCGGTGGTCCCAGACATTACCGGAGACCGAAACTTTCCCGATGGCGAAATACCACTTCCTATATATTATTCTTTACCTCCGGACCATTCTCGAAACTCCTCGTGACGTCCGGGATCTCATCCGGACTCAACAACATTCGATATGCTGCATACTCATATTCATACAACCCTAAGCGTCACCGAACCTTAAGTGTGTAGACCCTACGGGTTCGGAGACACGCAGACATGACCGAGGCGACTCTCGGGCAATAACCAACAGCGGGATCTGGATACCCATGTTGGCTCCCACATGCTCCTCGATGATTTCATCGGTTGAACCACGATGTCGAGGATTCGATCAAAACCACAGATACAATTCCTTTGTCAATCGGTGCGTTACTTGCGAGACTCGATCGTCGGTATCCCAATACCTTGTTCGGTCTCGTTACGGCAAGTCACTTTACTCGCATCTTAGTAATGCATGATCCGTGGCCAACACCTTGGTCACCTTGAGCTCATTATGATGATGCATTACCGAGTGGGCCCAGAGATACCTCTCCGTCATACGGAGTGACAAATCCCGCTCGATCCGTGTCAACCCAACAGATACTTTCGGAGATACCGTAATGCACCTTTATAGTCACCCGATTCGTTGTGACGTTTGATACACCCAAGGCACTCCTACGGTATCCGGGAGTTACACGATCTCATGGTCGAAGGAAGAGATACTTGACATTGGTAAAGCTCTAGCAAACGAACTACACGATCCGTGTGCTATGCTTAGGATTGGGTCTTGTCCATCACATCATTCTCCTAATGATGTGATCCCGTTATCAATGACATCCAATGTCCATAGTCAGAAACCATGACTATCTGTTGATCTGTGAGCTAGTCAACTAGAGGCTCACTAGGGACATATTGTGGTCTATGTATTCACACGTGTATTACGATTTCCGGATAATACAGTTATAGCATGAATAAAAGACAATTATTATGAACAATGAAATATAATAATACTTTTGTTATTGCCTCTAGGGCATATTTCCAATAGTCTCCCACTTGCACTAGAGTCACCAATCTAGTTACATTGTGATGAATCGAACACCCATAGAGTTACGGTGTTGATCATGTTTTGCCCAGAGAGGTTTAGTCAGCGGATCTGCGACATTCAGATCCGTGTGCACTTTGCAAATCTCTATGTCTCCATCTTGAACATTTTCACGGATGGAGTTGAAGCGACGCTTGATGTGCTGGTCTTCTTGTGAAACACGGCTCCTTGGCAAGGGCAATAGCTCGGTGTTGTCACGAGAAGAGTTTGATCGGCCCGACGCATTGGGTATGACTCCTGGTCGGTGATGAACTCCTTCACCCAAATCGCTTCATGCGCTGCCTCCGAGGCTGCCATGTACTCCGCTTCACACGTAGATCCCGCCACGACGCTTCGCTTGCATTTGCACCACCATCGCTCCACCATTCAACATATACACGTATCCGGTTTGAGACTTAGAGTCATCGGATCTGAGTCAAAGCTAAGCGTCGGCGTAACCCTTTACGACGAGCTCCTCGTCTCCTCCATAAGCGAGAAACATATCCTTTGTCCTTTTCGTGCTTCAGGATATTCTTGACCGCTGTCCGGTGTTCCTTGCGGGATTACTTTGGTATCTTGCTACCAAACTTACGGCAAGGTTTACATCGGTCCAGTACACTGACATGGCATACATAATAGATCCTATGGCTGAAGCATAGGGATGGCACTCATCTCTTCTTTATCTTTTGCGTGGTCGGTGGTAGCCGAGCTCAATCTCACACCTTGTAACATAGGCAAGAACCCTTCTTGGGTGATCCATTTGAACCTCTTCAAAATCTTATCAAGGTATGTACTTTGTGAAAGACCTATGAGGCGTCTCGATCTATCTCTATAGATCTTGATGCGAATATATAAGCACTTCTCCAAGGTCCTTCATTGAAAAACACTTATTCAAGTAGGCCTTAATGCTGTCCGAAGTTTTGTATCATTTCCCATCAAGAGTATGTCATCTACATATAATAGGAGAAATGCTACTGAGCTCCCACTCACTTTCTTATAAACGCAGCTTCTCCATAAGTCTCATATAAACCCAAACGCTTTGATCATCTCATCAAAGTGAATGTTCCAACTCGAGATGCTTGCACCAGTCCATAAATGGATCATTGGAGCTTGCATACTTTGTTAGCGTTCTTAGGATCGACAAAACCTTCCGGCTGCATCATATACAGCTCTTCCTTAAGATGTCCGATTAAGGAATGCCGTTTTGACGTCCATCGCCATATCTCATAATCATAGTATGCGGCAATTGCTAACATGATTGGACGGACTTCACTTCGCTACGGGAGAGAATGTCTCGTCGTAGTCAATCCCTTGAACTTGTCGATAACCCTTAGCGACAAGTCGAGCCTTATAAATGGTAATATTACCATCCGCGTCCGTCTTCTTCTTAAAGATCCATTTGTTTTCTATCGCTCGTGATCATCGGGCAAGTCTGTCAAAGTCCATACTTTGTTTTCATACATGGATTCTATCTCGGTTTCATGGCTTCAAGCCATTTGTTGGAATCTGGGCCGCCATTGCTTCTTCATAGTTCGAAGGTTCACCGTTGTCTAACAACATGATTTCCGGACAGGGTTGCCGTACCACTGCAGTGCGGAACGTGTCCTTGTGGACCTCTGAAGTTCAAGAGCAACTCGATCCGAAGTACCTTGATCATCATCATTGGTTTCCTCTTGGTTGGTGTGGGCATCACAGAACATTTTCTGAGCTGCACCACTTTCCGTTCGAGAGGTAGTACTTCATCGAGTTCTACTTTCCTCCCACTTACCTCTTTCGAGAGAAACTCTTTTCGAAAGCATCCGTTCTTGGCAACAAAGATTTTGCCTTCGGATCTTAAGTAGAAGGTATACCCGACAGTTTCCTTAGGGTATCCTATGAGTACGCATTTTTCCGACTTGGGTTCGAGCTTTTCGGGTTGAAGTTTCTTGACATAAGCATCGCATCCCCAAACTTTTAGAAACGACGACTTAGGTTTCTTCCCAAACCATAATTCATACGGTGTCATCTCAGCGGATTTAGGCGGTGCCCTATTTAAAGTGAATGTAGCTGTCTCTAGGCGTATCCCCAAAATGACAGCGATAAATCGGCAAGAGACATCATAGACCGCACCATATCCAATAGAGTGCGATTCTGACGTTCGGACACACCGTTTAGCTAAGGTGTTCCAGCGGTGTGAGTTGTGAAACGATTCCACATTTCCTTAAGTGTGTACCAAATTCGTGACTTAAGTATTCTCCTCCACGATCGATCGTAGGAACTTTATCTTTCATCACGTTGATTCTCCACCTCATTCTGAAATTCCTTGAACTTTTCAAAGGTCTCAGACTTGTGTTTCATTAAGTAGACATACCATATCTACTTAAGTCATCGGAGAGTGAGAACATAACGATATCCTCCATGAGCCTCAATGCTCATTGGACCGCACACATCGGTATGTATGATTTCCAACAAGTTGGTTGCTCGCTCCATTGTTCCGGAGAACGGAGTCTTGGTCATTTGCCCATGAGGCATGGTTCGCATGTGTCAAACGATTCATAATCAAGAGACTCTAAAGTCCATCGGCATGGAGCTTCTTCATGCGCTTGACACCAATGTGACCAAAGGCGGCGATGCCACAAGTATGTGGGACTATCGTTATCAACTTTACATCTTTTGGCATCCACAATATGAACATGTGTAATATTACGCCGAGATTCATTAAGAATAAACCATTGACCATCGGAGCATGACCATAAAACATATCTCTCATATAAATCGAACAACCATTATTCTCGGACTTAAATGAGTAGCCATCTCGTATTAAACGAGATCCGGATACAATGTTCATGCTCAAACCTGGCACTAAATAACAATTATTAAGGTTCAAGACTAATCCGTGGGTAAATGTAGAGGCAGCGTGCCGACGGCGATCACATCGACTCTGGAACCATTCCCGACGCGCGATCGTCACCTCGTCCTTCGCCGATCTCCGTTTATTCCGCAGCTCTGCTGTGAGTTACAAATATGAGCAACGGCACGGTATCAAATACCGGGAGTTACTACGAGTCTTGGTAAGGTACACATCAATTACATGTATATCAAATATACCTTTGGTGTTGCCGGCCTTCTTATCCGCTAAGTATTTGGGGCAGTTCCGCTTCGGTGACCCTTCCCTTGCAATAAAAGCACTCGGTCTCGGGCTTGGGTCCATTCTTTGACTTCTTCCCGCAATCGGCTTACGGGCGCGGCAACATCTTTGCCGTCCTTCTTGAAGTTCTTCTTACCCTTGCCCTTCTTGAACTTAGTGGTCTTATTGACCATCAACACTTGATGTTCTTTCTTGATTTTAGCCTCTGCTGACTTGACATCGAGAACACTTCAGAATGGTCTTCACCATCCCCGCATGTTGTAGTTCATCACAAAGCTCTTGTAGCTTGGTGGGAGCGATCGGAGGATTCTGTCAATGACCGCCTCATCAGGGAGGTTAATGTTCAATTTGGGTCATACGGTTGTGCAACCTGGACATCTTGAGGATGTGCTCACTTGTGAGAACTGTTTTCCTCCATCTTACAACTGTAGAACTTGTCGGAGACATCATATCTCTCGACCGGGCATGAGCTTGGAAAACTAGTTTCAGCTCTTGAACATCTCATATGCTCCGTGATGCTCAAAACGCTTTTGGAGCCCGGTTCTAAGCAGTAAAGCATGCCGCATTGAACGAGGGAGTAATCATCGATGACGAGTCCGCCAAACGTTCAAATCGTCTTGCGGTCTTTGGGAGGCAGTGGGTCACCTAACGGTGCTTCTAGGACATATTGTTTCTTGGCAGCTATGAGGATGATCCTCGGGTTCCGGACCCGATCCGTATAGTTGCTGCCATCATCTTTCACTTGGTTTTCTCTAGGAACGCGTTGAAGTTCATGTTGACATTAGCGTTGGCCATTGATCTACAAGACATATTTGCAAAGGTTTTAGACTAAGTTCATGATAATAAAGTTCTAATCAAAATTATGAACTCCCACTTAGATTAGACATCCTCTAGTCATCTAAGTGTTACACGATCCGAGTCGACTAGCCCGTGTCCGATCATCACGTGAGACGGACTAGTCATCGTCGGTGAACATCTTCATGTTGATCGTATCTTCCATACGACTCGTGTTCGACCTTTCGGTCTCCGTGTTCGAGGCCATGTCTGTACATGCTAGGCTCGTCAAGTTAACCCTAAGTGTTTTATTTGTGTAAAACTGTCTTACACCCGTTGTATGTGAGCGTAAGAATCCATCACACCCGATCATCACGTGGTGCTTAGAAGCGACGAACCGTAGCAACGGTGCACGCTTAGGGAGAACACTTCTTGAAATTTTGTAAGGGATCATCTTATTTACTACCGTCGTCCTAAGTAAACAAGATGCATAATCATAATAAACATCACATGCAATTATATATAGTTGTGACATGATATGGCCAATATCATAAAGCTCCATTGATCTCCATCTTCGGGGCTCCATGATCATCTTGTCACCGGCTTGACACCATGATCTCCATCATCATGATCTCCATCATCGTGTCTTCATGAAGTTGTCACGCCAACGACTACTTCTACTTCTATGGCTAACGCGTTTAGCAGTAAAGTAAAGTAGTTTACATGGCGTTTTTCAATGGCACGCATGTCATACAAAAATTAAGACAACTCCTATGGCTCCTGCCAGTTGTCATACTCATCGACATGCAAGTCGTGAATCCTATTACAAGAACATGATCTCATACATCACAATTCATCATTCATCACAACTTCTGGCCATATCACATCACATGATCAATCGCTGCAAAAACAAGTTAGACGTCTTCTAATTGTTGTTGGATCTTTTACGTGGCTGCAATTGGGTTCTAGCAAGAACGTTTTCTTACCTACGAATAACCACAACGTGATTTTGTCAACTTCTATTTACCCTTCATAAGGGCCCTTTTCATCGAATCCGCTCCAACTAAAGTGGGAGAGACAGACACCCGCCAGCCACCTTGTGCAACTAGTGCATGTCAATCGGTAGAACCGGTCTCACGTAAGCGTACGTGTAAGGTTGGTCCGGGCCGCTTCATCCCACAATACCGTTGAAGCAAGAAAAGACTAGTAGAGGCAAGTAAGTTGACAAGATCCACGCCCACAACAAAATTGTGTTCTACTCGTGCATTAGAGAACTACGCATAGACCTAGCTCATGATGCCACTTTTGGGGAACGTTGCAGAAAATTAAATTTTTTCCTACGGTTTCACCAAGATCCATCTATGAGTTCATCTAAGCAACGAGTAACGGGAGAGAGTTTGCATCTACATACCACTTGTAGATCGCGTGCGGAAGCTTGCAAGGTGATGATGGAGTCGTACTCGACGTGATTCAGATCACCGATGTCCAAGTCTGAGCGGACAGCACCTCCGCGTTCAACACACGTGCGGGACGGAGACGTCTCCTCCTTCTTGATCCAGCAAGGGAAATGAGAGGTTGATGATGATCCAAAGACCGACGGCGTGGTGGTGGATGCAGCAGATCTCCCAGAGGCTTCGCCAAGCGACTACGGGAGGAGGACGAGGTGTAGCGGGGAAGGGCGGCAAGCACAAGGGTGCGGCTGCCCCTCCTCCCCCCTTTATATAGGCCTCGGGGGCCGGCCTGAGATCCAATCTCCAAGGGGCGGCGGCCAAGGGGTGGAGTGCCCCCAAGCCAAGTGGGCGCCCCACCCCTAGGGTTTCAACCCTAGGCGCGGGGTGGGCCTAGGGGCGCACCAGCCCACTATGGGCTGGTTCCTCCCACTTCAGCCCATGGGGCCCTTGGGATGGGTGGCCCCACCGGTGGACCCCGGACCCTTCCGTGGTCCCAGACATTACGGAGACCCCGAAACTTTCTGATGGCGAAATACCACTTCCTATATATTATTCTTTACCTCTGGACCATTTGAAACTCCTCGTGGCGTCAGGGATCTCATCCGGACTCGAACAACATTCGATATGCTGCATACTCATATTCATACAACCCTAGCGTCCACCGAACCTTAAGTGTGTAGACCCTACGGGTTCGGAGACACACACAGACATGACCGAGGCGACTCTCGGGCAATAACCAACAGCGGGATCTGGATACCCATGTTGGCTCCCACATGCTCCTCGATGATTTCATCGGTTGAACCACGATGTCGAGGATTCGATCAAAACCACATATACAATTCCTTTGTCAATCGATGCGTTACTTGCCCGCGACTCGATCGTCGGTATCCCAATACCTTGTTCGGTCTCGTTACCAGCAAGTCACTTTACTCGCATCAGTAATGCATGATCCGTGGCCAACACCTTGGTCACCTTGAGCTTATTATGATGATGCATTACCGAGTGGGCCCAGAGATACCTCTCCGTCATACGGAGTGACAAATCCCGCTCGATCCGTGTCAACCCAACAGATACTTTCGAGATACCTGTAATGCACCTTTATAGTCACCCGATTACGTTGTGACGTTTGATACACCCAAGGCACTCCTACGGTATCCGGAGTTACACGATCTCATGGTCGAAGGAAGAGATACTTGACATTGGTAAAGCTCTAGCAAACGAACTACGATCTTTGTGCTATGCTTAGGATTGGGTCTTGTCCATCACATCATTCTCCTAAGGATGTGATCCCGTTATCAATGACATCCAATGTCCATAGTCAGAAACCATGACTATCTGTTGATCTGTGAGCTAGTCAACTAGAGGCTACTAGGGACATATTGTGGTCTATGTATTCACATGTGTATTACGATTTCCGGATAATACAGTTATAGCATGAATAAAAGACAATTATCATGAACAATGAAATATAATAATACTTTTATTATTGCCTCTAGGGCATATTGCCTCTAGGTATTGGATACCGACGATCAAATCTCGGGCAAGTAACATACCGATGACAAAGGGAACAAAGTATGTTGTTATGCGGTTTGACCGATAAAGATCTTCGTAGAATATGTAGGAACCAATATGGGCATCCAGGTCCCGCTATTGGTTATTGACCAGAGACGTGTCTCGGTCATGTCTACATTGTTCTCGAACCGTAGGGTCCGCACGCTTAAGGTTTCGATGATAGTTATATTATGAGTTTATGTATTTTGATGTACCGAAGGTTGTTGAGGTCCGGATGTGATCACGGACATGACGAGGAGTCTCGAAATGGTCGAGACATAAAGATTGATATATTGGACGGATATATTTGGACAGGAAAGGTTCCGGAGAGTTTGGGAATATCTGGGAGCTCGGGAGGTTACCGAACCCCGGTAAGTATATGGGCCTTATTGGGCCCTAGTAGAAGGAGGAGAAGGAGCAAGAGAGGCGCCCCCAAGCCCAATCCGAATTGGGTGGGGGCCCCCCTTTCCTTTCTCCTTCCCCTTCTCCTTCCTACTAGTACTACTCCTTCCTTCCCCTCCATGTTGGATTAGGAAAGGAGGAAACCTACTTGAGTAGGTTTCCCCCTCCCTATGGCGCCCCCCCTGGGCCGGCCACCTCCTCCCTCCCTCCTTTATATACAGAGGGTAGGGGCACCCTAGAACACACAAGTTGATCATTGATCGTTCCTTAGCCGTGTGTGCGGTGCCCCTCCACGATATTACACCTCGGTCATATTGTAGCGGTGCTTAGGCGAAGCCCCTGCAACAGAGAACATCAAGATCGTCACCATGCCGTCGTCTTGTGGAACTCCCCTCGGCGCCTCTCTGGATTGGAGAACGAGGTGCGTCATCGAGCTGTCTGCGTGTCAAGAACTTCGGAGGTGCCGAGTAACGGTGCTTGGATCGGTCGGACCGGGAGGACGTCGACTACTTCCTCTACGTTGCGTCAATGCTTCGCTTGGTCTCACGAGTGCGTAGACAACACTCTCCCTCGTTGCTATATCATCACCATGATCTTGTGTGTGCGTGGAAATTTTTGAAATTACTCGTTCCCCAACATGGCATCCGAGCCTAGGTTTTATCGTTGATGTTATATGCGCGAGTAGAACACAAATGAGTTGTGGACGATATAAGTCATCTGCCTACCAAAGATGTCATACTTTGGTTCAGCGGTATTGTTGGATGAAGCAGCCGGACCGACATTATCGTGACGCTTACGCGAGACTGGTTTTACCGCCGTGCTTTGCACACGGTGACTAGCGGGTGTCTGTTTCTCCAACTTTAGTTGAACCGAGTGTGGCTACGCCCGTCCTTGTGAAGGTTAAAACGAGTCTATTTGACAAACTATCGTTGTGGTTTTGATGCGCGGTAAAACGGTTCTTGCTAAGCCCGTAGCAGCCACGTAAAATTTGCAACAACAAAGTAGAGGGCGTCTAACTTGTTTTTGCAGGGCATGTTGTGATGTGATATGGCCAAGGCGTGATGCTATATTTTATTGTATGAGATGATCATGTTTTGTAACCAAAGTTATCGGCAATGGCGAGAGCCATATGGTTGTCGCTTTATTGTATGAAATGCAAGCATACATAATTGCTTTACTTTATCACTAAGCGGTAGCGATAGTCCTAGAAGCAATAGATGGCGTGGCGACAACGATGCTACGATGGAGATCAAGGTGTCGCGCGGTGACAATGGTGATCACGACGGTGCTTGAGATGGAGATCACAAGCACAAGATGATGATGGCCATATCATATCACTTATATTGATTGCATGTGATGTTTATCCTTTATGCATCTTATCTTGCTTTGATTGATGGTAGCATTTTAAGATGATCTCTCACTAATTATCAAGAAGTGTTCTCCCGAGTATGCACCGCTATGAAAGTTCTTCGTCTTTGAGACACCACGTGATGATCGGGTGTGATAGGCTCTCGTTCAAATACAACGGGTGCAAAACAGTTGCACACGTGGAATACTCGAGTTATACTTGACGAGCCTAGCATATCTGAGATATGGCCTCGGAACATGGAGACCGAAAGGTCGGCGTGAATCATATAGTAGATATGATCAACATAGAGATGTTCACCATTGATACTAATCCATCTCACGTGATGATGGGACATGGTTTAGTTGATTTGGATCACGTAATCACTTAGATGACTAGAGAGATGTCTGTCTAAGTGGGAGTTCTTTAGTAATATGATTAATTGAACTTAAATTTATCATGAACTTAGTACTGATAGTATTTTGCTTGTCTATGTTTGTTTGTAGATAGATGGCTCGTCTTTGTTGTTCCGTTGAATTTTAATGCGTTCCTTGAGAAAGCAAAGTTGAAAGATGATGGTAGCAATTACGGATTTGGGTCCGTAACTCGAGGATTATCCTCATTGCTGCCTGAGAAGAGTTACGTCTGGAAGCACCGCTGGGTGCGAACTGCTTCTTGATGCAACCGACGGCGTTAAGAACGTCTGGCGAGCAAAGCGATGACTACTCTATAGTTCGATGTGCCATGCTTTACGGCTTAGAATCGGTCTTCAACGGCGTTTTGAGCGTCATGGAGCATATGAGATGTTCCAGGAGTTGAAGTTAATATTTCAAGCAAATGCCCGGATTGAGAGATATGAAGTCTCCAATAAGTTCTACAGCTGCAAGATGGAGGAGAACAGTTCTGTCAGTGAGCATATACTCAAAATTTCGGGTATAATAATCACTTGATTCAACCGGGAGTTAATCTTTTGGATGATAGCGTCATTGATGAAATTCTCCAATCACGCCACCAAGCTACAAGAGCTTTGTGATGAACTATAATATGCAAGGGATGAACAAGACTATTCGAGCTCTTCGCGATCTTTGAAAGCAGCGGAGGTAGAAATCAGAAGGAGCATCAAGTGTTGATGGTCAACAAGACCACTAGTTTCAAGAAGAAGGGCAAAGGGAAGAAGAAGGAACTTCAAAGGAACATCAAACAAGTTGATGCTCAAGAGAAGAAACCCAAGTCCGGACCTAAGCTGGCCCGAGTGCTTCTCTGCAAGCGATCGGACCTTTGGAAGAGGAACTGCCCCAAGTATTTGGCGGATAAGAAGGATGGCAAAGTGAACAAAGGTATATGTGATATACATATTATTGATGTGTACCTTACTAATGCTCGCATGGGACACAGGTATTTGATCTTGGTTACATTGCTAACATTTGCAACTCAAAGCAGGGACTACGGATTAAGCAAAGATTAGCTAAGGGCGAGGTGACGATCTTGGCGTGGGAAATGGTTCCAAAGTCGATGTGATCGCGGTCGGCACGCTACCTCTACATCTACCATCGGGATTAGTTTTAGACCTGAATAATTGTTATTTGGTGCTGCGTTGAGCATGAACATTATATCTGGATCTTGTTTGATGCGAGACGGTTATTCATTTAAATCGAGAGAATAATGGTTGTTCTATTTATATGAGTAATATCTTTTATGGTCATGCACCCTTGAAGAGTGGTCTATTTTATTGAATCTTGATAGTAGTGATACACATATTCATAATGTTGAAGCCAAAAGATGCAGAGTTGATAATGATAGTGCAACATATTTGTGGCACTTGCCGTTTAGGTCATATCGATGTAAAACGCATGAAGAAACTCCATCTTGATGGACTTACGGAATCACTTGATTATGAATCACTTGGTACTTGCGAACCGTGCCTCATGGGCAAGATGACCAAAACACCGTTCTCCGGATCTATCGAGAGAGCAACAGATTTGTTGGAAATCATACATACTGAGATGTATGTGGCCCGATGAATGTTGAGGCTCGTGGCGGATATCGTTATTTTCTCACCTTCACGAGATGATTTGAGCAGATATGGGTATATCTACTTGATGAAGCACAAGTCTGAAACATTTGAAAAGTTCAAAGAATTTCAGAGTGAAGTAGAAAATCATCGTAACAAGAAAATAAAGTTTCTACGATATGATCGTGGAGGAGAATATTTGAGTTACGAGTTTGGTTTACATTTGAAACAATGCGGAATAGTTTCGCAACTCACGCCACCTGGAACACCACAACAAAATGGTGTGTCCGAACGTCGTAATCGTACTTTACTTAATATGGTACGATCTATGATGTCTCTTACCGATTTACCGCTATCGTTTTGGGGTTATGCTTTAGAGACGGCCGCATTCACGTTAAATAGGGCACCATCAAAATCCGTTGAGACGACGCCTTATGAGCTATGGTTTGGCAAGAAACCAAAGTTGTCGTTTCTTAAAGTTTGGGGCTGCGATGCTTATGTGAAGAAACTTCAACCAGATAAGCTCGAACCCAAATCGAAAATGTGTCTTCATAGGATACCCAAAGGAGACTATTGGGTACACCTTCTATCACGAGATCCGAGGGCAAGATTTTCGTTGCTAAATTCGGATCCTTTCTTGAGAAGGAGTTTCTCTCGAAAGAAGTGAGTGGGAGGAAAGTAGAACTTGATGAGATAACTGTACCTACTCCCTTATTGGAAAGTAGTTCATCACAAGAACGGTTCTGTGACAACTACACCAATTAGTGAGGAAGCTAATGATATTGATCATGAAACTTGGATCAAGTTTCTCTTGAGCCTCGTGGGTCTACGAGTAAGATCTGCACCAGTGTGGTGCGGTAATCCTATTCGGAAGTCATGTTACTTGACCATGATGAACCTCGAACTATGAGGAAGCGATGATGAGCCCAGATTCGCAAAATTGCTAGAGGCCATGAAATCGAGATGGGATCCATGTATGAAAACAAAGTATGGACTTTGGTTGACTTGTCCGATGATCGACAAGCCATTGAGAATAAATGGATCTTTAAGAAGAAGATGGCGCCGATGGTAATGTTCTTTGTCTACAAAGCTCGACTTGTTGCGAAAGGTTTTCAAAAGTTCAAGGGTTGACTATGATGAGACTTTCTCACCGTAGCGATGCTTAAGTCTGTCCGAATCATGTTAGCTATTGCTGCATTTCATGATTATGAAATTTGGCAAATGGATGTCAAGACTGCATTCTTGAATGGTTTTCTAGAAGAAGAGTTGTATATGATGCAGCCTGAAGGTTTTGTAGATCCAAAAGGTGCTAACAAAGTGTGCAAGCTCCAGCGTTCCATTTATGGACCGGTTCAAGCATCTCGGAGTTGGAATAAACGCTTTGACATGTGATCAAAGCATATGGTTTTATCTGAGACTTTTGGAGAAGCTGTATTTACAAGAAAGTGAGTGGGAGCTCTGTAGCATTTCTAGTTTTATATGTTGATGACATATTATTAATTGGAAATGATATAGAATATCTGGATAGCATAAAGGGATACTTGAATAAAAGTTTTTCAATGAAAGACCTCGGTGAAGCTGCTTACATATTGGGCATCAAGATCTATAGAGATAGATCAAGGCGCTTAATAGGACTTTCACAAAGCACATACCATGACAAAATTTTGAAAAAGTTCAAAATGGATCGAGCAAAGAAAGGATTCTTGCACGTGCTACAAGGTGTGAAGTTGAGTCAAACTCAATGCCCGACCACAATGAGAAAATAGAGAGAAATGAAAGGTGTTCCTATGCTTGACCATAGGCTCTATCATGTATGCAATGTTGTGTACCAGACCTGACGTATGCTTAGCAATAAGCTTGGCAGGTAGGTACCAAAGTAATCCAGGAATGGATCACTGGACAGCGGTCAAGAACATCCTAAAATACTTGAAAAGGACTAAGGATATGTTTCTCGTATATGGAGGTGACAAAGAGCTAGTCGTAAATGGTTACGTCGATGCAAGCTTTGACACTGATCCGGACGATTCTAAATCGCAAACCGGATCGTGTTTATATTAAGCGGTGGAGCTGTGAGTTGGTGCGAGTTCTAAACAAAGCGTCATAGCGGGATCTACATGTGAAGCGGAGTACATAGCTGCTTCGAAGCAGCAAATGAAGGAGTCGGATGAAGGAGTTCATTTCCGATCTAGGTGTCATACCTAGTGCATCGGGACCAATGAAGATCTTCTGTGACAATCTTGGTGCAATTGCCTTGGCAAAGGAATCCAGATTTCACAAGAGGACCAAGCACATCAAGAGACGCCAGCTTGGTTCCATTCGGGACCAAGTCCAAGTGGGAGACATAGAGATTTGCAAGATACATACGGATCTGAATGTTGCAGACCCGTTGACTAAGCCTCTCTCACGAGCAAAACATGATCAGCACCAAGACTCCATGGGTGTTAGAATCATTACTATGTAATCTAGATTATTATCTCTAGTGCAAGTGGGAGACTGAAGGAAATATGCCCTAGAAGCAATAATAAAGTTATTATTTATTTCCTCATATCATGATAAATGTTTATTATTCATGCTAGAATTGTATTAACCGGAAACATGATACATGTGTGAATACATAGACAAACATATAGTCACTAGTATGCCTCTACTTGACTAGCTCATTAATCAAAGATGGTTATGTTTCCTAACCATAGACATGTGTTGTCATTTGATTAAATGGGATCACATCATTAGGAGAATGATGTGATTGACATGACCCATCCGTTAGCTTAGCACTTGATCGTTTAGTATTCTGCTATTGCTTCCATCATGACTTATACATGTTCTGTAACTATGAGAATTGTGTAACTCCGTTTACGGAGGAACACTTTGGGTACTACCAAATGTCACAGCGTAATTGGGTGATTATAAAGGAGTACTACAGTGTTTACGAAGGTACATGTTGAGTTAGCATAATTGAGATTAGGATTTGTCATCCGATTGTCGGAGAGGTATCTCCGGCCCTCTCGGTAATACTCATCACCTAAGCCTTGCAAGCATGTAACTAATGAGTTAGTTATGAGATGACGTATTCGGAGCGAGTAAAGAGACTTGCGGTAACAAGATTGAACTAGGTATTGGATACCGACGATCAAATCTCGGGCAAGTAACATACCGATGACAAAGGAACAAAGTATGTTGTTATGCGGTTTGACCGATAAAGATCTTCATAGAATATGTAGGAACCAATATGGGCATCCAGGTCCCGCTATTGGTTATTGACCGAGACGATGTCTCGGTCATGTCTACATTGTTCTCGAACCGTAGGGTCCGCACGCTTAAGGTTTCGATGCGGTTATATTATGAGTTTATGTATTTTGATGTACGAAGGTTGTTGAGGTCCGGATGTGATCACGGACATGACGAGGAGTCTCGAAATGGTCGAGACATAAAGATTGATATATTGGACGGATATATTTGGACACCGGAAAGGTTCCGGAGAGTTTGGGAATATCTGGGAGCTCAGGAGGTTACGGAACCCCGGTAAGTATATGGGACTTATTGGGCCCTAGTAGAAGGGAGGAGAAGGAGCAAGAGGCGCGCCCCAATCCCAATCCGAATTGGGTGGGGCCGCCCCCTTTCCTTTCTCCTTCCCTTCTCCTTCCTACTAGTACTACTCCTTCCTTCCCCTCCATGTTGGATTAGGAAAGGAGGAAACCTACTTGGAGTAGGTTTCCCCCTCCCTATGGCGCCCCTTGGGCGGCCACCTCCTCCCTCCTCCTTTATATCTGAGGGTAGGGGGCACCCTAGAACACACAAGTTGATCATTGATCGTTCCTTAGCCATGTCGGTGCCCCCTCCACGATATTACACCTCGGTCATATTGTGGCGGTGCTTAGGCGAAGCCACCTGCAACAGAGAACATCAAGATCGTCACCACGCCGTCATCTTGTGAAACTCCCCTCGGTGCCTCTCTTTGGATTGGACAACGAGGGTGCGTCATCGAGCTGTCTGCGTGTCAAGAACTTCGGAGGTGCCGGAGAATGCGGTGCTTGGATCGGTCGGACCGGAGGACGTCGACTACTTCCTCTATGTTGCGTCAGCGCTTCGCTTGGTCTCACGAGTGCGTGAAAACACTCTCCCTCGTTGCTATATCATCACCATGATCTTGTGTGTGCGTAGGAAATTTTTTGAAATTACTACGTTCCCCAACAGCAATATCTATCATATTTCGTGATAGTCCCTTTGTAAAGGGATCTGCCAGGTTTTTGTCTGTTTGAATATACGTAACAGTTATTACTCCGAAGTTTCTCAACTTCCTGACTGACTTCAAACGTGTCTTCACGTGTCTTGATGACTTCACATTATCTTTAGAATTATTCACTTTAGCGATAACCGTTTGGTTATCACAATTCATATGAATATCCATTACATGTTTCTCAACCACAGGCAAGTCCATCAAGAGCTCACACAACCATTCCGCCTCAACAGTAGCTGTGTCTAAAGCAGTTAAATCTATTTCCATAGTTGACCTCGTCAATATGGTTTGCTTGCAAGACCTCCATGACAATGCGCCACCTCCATGAGTAAATACATACCCACTTGTTGTGTAGAATACATCAACATCGGAGATCCAGTTTGAATCACTATATCCTTCTAGCACAACAGGATGCCCTGAATAAGTAATTCTGTAACTCATAGTACCTCTCAGATAACACAAGACCCTTTCTAGTGAATGCCAATGATCATCACCCGGGTTGGACATGAACCTACTCAGTTTGCTCATAGCAAAAGAGATATCTGGCATTGTAGCACTACCTAAGTACATGAGTGAATCGACAATTTGAGAGTATCTTAATTGATCTCTCGTTTTTTTCTTGTTCTTTCTGAGTGTCACACTGGAATGATAAGGTGTTGGAGAAGGCTTGCTATCCATAAAGCCGAACCGGCTCAAGACCTTCTCAACATAGTGCAATTGCGTTAGAGTAATCCCACTCTCATCCTTAATAAGCTTGATGTTTAGAAGTACATCGGCTTCTCCCAGATCTTTCATGTCAAAACTTTTTGATAGAAAAGACTTGACCTCATTGATCGCATTAATGTTTGTACCAAAGGTTAGTATGTCATCCACATACAAACATAATATGACACTATTGCCCCCACCATGGCGATAGTAAACACACCTATCGGCTTCGTTAATGAAAAATCCTGCAGAAGTCAGAGTTCTTTCAAACTTCTCATGCCATTGCTTAGGTGCCTGTTTCAGGCCATACAAAGATTTTAACAACTTGCACACCTTTCTCTCTTCACCCTTTACTACAAACCCGTCAGGCTGATCCATATAGATTTCCTCTTCCAACTCTCCATTGAGGAAAGCTGTCTTTACATCCATTTGATGAATAATAAGACCATAAGAGGCAGCCAAGGAAAGTAACACTCGAATGGTGGTCATTCTAGCAACGGGTGAATATGTGTCAAAGTATTCTTTGCCTTCTTTCTGAGTGTAGCCCTTGGTCATTAGCCGCACCTTGTACTTATCAATAGTACCATCAGGCTTTAGCTTCTTTTTGAACACCCACTTACAGCCCACGGGTTTACAACCATATGGTCTATCAGTTAGTTCCCAAGTTCCATTAGAAAGAATTGAGTCCATCTCATTATGAACAACTTCTTTCCAATCATCTACATCGGGAGATGCATATGCCTCTGCAATAGACTTGGGTGTGTCATCCACTACAACGAAATGATCACCAAAGGATTTTGCAATCCTTTGTCTCTTGTTCCTTATAGGAACTTCATTATTATCCTTCTCAAGGACTTCCTCATGTGATTGTTCGAAATATGCATCAGTTGTACTAGATTCAGGAATTATCTCAAAAGAAAATCTAGCAACGTTATGCATATATTTCATAGGAAATATGTTCTCAAAAATGTCGCATCACGAGATTCCATTATAGTATCAACATGCATATCAGGTACTTCAGATTTTACCACTAAAAATCTATAAGCAATGCTTCGTTGAGCATACCCTAGAAAGACACAATCCAATGTCTTTGCTTCAAGTTTGCGATTCTTAGGAATAAGAATATTGACCTTTGCCAAACATCTCCAAGTGCGCAAATAAGAAAGTGATGGTTTTCTCCCAACCCACTCCTCATAAGAGGTTTTCTCCTTATTATTGTTAGGAACTCTATTCAGGACAAGACATGAAGTCAATAGAGCCCCCCCCCACCATGCCTAGATAAACCAGCAGTTTCTAACATGGCATCCACCAAGTCAGTCAACGTGTGGTTTTTCCTCTCGGCAACTCCATTTGATTGGGGTGAATAGGGAGGCGTCCTCTCATGAATAATACCATGTTCCTCAAAAAAATCATCAAATACTTTGGGACAATACTCTCCACCACGATCAGACCTAAGACGCTTGATCTTTCTCTCTAGTTGATTTTCATCTTCAGCTTTATAGATTTTAAAGTAGTCTAATGCTTCATCTTTAGTTTGCAACAAATAAACATAGCAAAATCTAGTCGTATCATCAATCAAAGTCATGAAATATCTCTTTACACCTTTTGTCAACACACCATTCATCTCACAAAGATCAGAATGCATGAGTTCTAGAGGTGCCAAGTTTCTCTCCTCGGCAGCCTTATGAGGCTTTCGAGGTTGCTTCGATTGTACACAACTATGGCACTTAGAATCTTTGGCAATGGTGAAATTTAGAATTAAAATCATACTGGATAGCCGAGATATTAAACCAAAATTAATATGAGATAAACAAGAGTGCCAAATACTTGCATCATCTTTAACACAAGCACAATTTTGGTTTACTCACTTATTGCAAAAATCTGAAAGGGAAAAGTGGAACAAGCCTCCGCACTCATAGCCTTTCCCTATAAATTGTCCAAATCTCGACACGATTACTTTATTCAACTCTAAAACTACCTTAAACCCATCTCAACATAGAAGGGAGACGCTATCTAGATTCTTGTTCATAGTAGGGACATGCTGCACGTTCCTTAGTTGCACGATCTTTCCAGAAGTAAACTTCAGTCCACCGTGCCGATGCCACGGACAGAAGCATGTGACCCATTCCTCATTTTTGATGGAAGGATCCCTTGCGACCAAATAAGAAGTAAACAGGAAGACGTCAGCACACACATGAATGTTACCACCCGAATCAGTCCACCACGAAGATGATTGAAATACTGAAAGCACAATAGGTAAATTACCATACCCATCAGTATTGCTAGCGGTCACCATGTTGAAAGTCTTGGAGCTCGTTTTCCCTCTGCGGTCTGCATGTTCATGGCATTCCTTGGAAAAGTGTCCGGGCTCCCGCAGGCGTGGCACTCTAGCTCAACCTTGTTGAACTTCTTCTTCTTGAAGGTAGTAGTCTTGGTAGGCTTATTGAAAACATGTTTGTTCTTTCCTTTGTTCTCGTTCTGTGGGTACCTTTGCACCATATTGGCGGTAGGCTGAACCTCACCTCCTTTCTCAGTAGTGTCTTTAGCTAGAGCTTTTTCTTCAACATCAAGAGACGAAATCAGATTTTCAATTGATATCTCATGTCTCTTATGTTTCAGAGTTGTGGCCAAATTCCACCATGAAGGAGGAAACTTCGCAATCATGCACCCAGCCGCGAATTTATCGGGTAGAACACAGTTAAGGAGTTCAAATTCCTTCACACTGTATATCATGAGGTTGTTCAACCACAGAACAGTTATTCACCATCTTGTAGTCATGAAAACTCTCCATGATGTACAGTTCATTGCCTGCATCTGTTGCACCGAATTTTGCATTCAGTGCATCCCACAGAGTCTTTCTGTCATCTATGTGCATGTACACATCACACAGACGGTCAGCAAGAACACTCAGAATGCATCCCACAAACATAGTATTGACTTCCTGGAATTTTCTCTGATCTTCGTCAGTCATTCCCTCTGGAGCACCAACACTAACATGGAAAACTTTCAGCGTTGTAAGCTAGAGCATGGTCTTGACCTGCCACCTCTTAAAGTGCACACCGGTAAACTTATCCGGCCTCAGTGCATTAGCTAATCCAGCCATAGTTAACTCAGGAAATTGCCTACAATTAGGTTTTTTGGATTGTTGGAGAGTTAGGCAAGTTCATAATAAATTCCAGTAAATAATTCATGACTAGAATAGATACTAGCATGCAACAACCTAGCAAACTAGAAGAACAACAAAACATGCAGAACAGCAGCGCACACGAAACAACAGCTGTAGAGACAGACATGAGCAGATGATGTTGGACGTATTGTTCGTTAGCTATTGTGGGTGCGGCGGTGTTGGCGAAGATCTGCTACTGACGGCAATGAAGCCGACGATGAGTAGCACCATCCGACTTGGCCGGAAGACGACCCGTGATGACGAATTTGAGTAGTCGCGCAGAGCGCTTCCCAAAAAGCTAATTTGTCCTCTCCCGGTGCGGGATCGCAAGGACGAACGGTTCCGGAGACCTGCTCTCCCACGCGCCGATGCACGCCGCCGGCGCAAGTTGCGAGATGAGACAAAACCCTAGGTGTTTTCGGTGTGTCTCTACACCATTCACGCACATGTCGCACGTACGCCTCACCTCGCCTTGCCACGGTCCGGCGAGGCGAGCGAGCGAGCGCCTGTGGTCTTCACTTTCTCTTCTCAACACACCAATTAGAGTGGTGGAGAGAACCCACTATATAAAGAGGTCCAACTCTTCTTCAACTTCCAGGATGGGACTAAACTTTAGCACCACCACTCGCCATTTTACACATTTTTTAGAGAAAAGGCATACGCCCGACTTTATAAATAAAGCCACCGGGCATAGTCAAGCATAGGTAAACAACCAATCTAGCAATCACAAACACAGAGTAGCCCCAAATTATTAAGGAGAGAAACATGGCATCCATGCCAGCACACGACACGCAGGCCGGAAATAAATGAAGCGACCTAGCCAGCAACTAGTCGAGGCACCGCAAAACACAGTTAAGTAGCATGCTCCTGTCTGGATAGAGAAGACGCTGAGGCCCGCACTTTAGAAACCAGGAGATCAAGAGCATCACTTTAGAAACCAGGAGATCAAAAGCATCACTTTTAGAAACCAGGAGATCAAGAGCATCATGGTCCTCCGTCCTAGTCAATGATCTCCACTGCTGCAAGAACATACATGATTTAAATAAGCAGTCAGCAGGTTTAGCAGGAAAAACATGCTCGATGGTAAACTTATTTCTAATAGTCCACAGAGACCAACAGATCGCTCCAAGACCAACCAAAAAAACCCTTTTAGTGGCACCACTCAAAGGGTTAGCGAGGGCCCGGAGTTCAGAAAAAAAAGAGGGGTCCCATGAGACATGGAACCAAGATCTCACATAACTCCAAACCAGCTTGGCCAAAACACACTGAAAAAAAATATGATTCGTGTTCTCCAGCGCGCCACAAAGGGCACAAAATTCCAATCCCGGACCATTCCTTATACGAATTTGGTCGCCGCTGGCAGATTGTCATTTTACACATGAGCTACTATTTGAGATTTCAGAAATTGCTATGGCCCTACCCCATTAAATCTAACACTAGCGAGGCTGGGCGCGGCAGATGATCTTCACCATCTCCTCGCGGACTATCGCCTCCACGTCCTGGCATGACTTGCGGTAGTAACCGATCTCCAGCTGGCCCACGGCCGAGCTAGCTGCGAGAACCAGCAGGGAAAGACACGTTCGCCATGGACCTTACAATTTACGTAAGTAAATGGAGCTTCGTTCCGCAGCGAGATTGTCTGCTTGTTCTTGTTCTTCGTAACGTGATGTAGGATTGGTTGGATGGGAATGTTCTCGGAGTTCCCTGAATTTTTAGATGTGCCAGCTACGTAGACTTTGGCGCGGCAACCTGTTTCTGTGCACACATGCATGTGCTAACTTCCTCTCTGATGCAACCCCCTCAATTAACAAATGCACAGATATATATGAACCGCCGGTGCGCGTCACAACGGGAGAAAAATGGGTGGCGCGAGGCCAGTTCATTTTTTGTGAAACAATTCGAGGCTAGTTCATGAGCGAGTCGATACATGCATAGTCGGAGCACAACCGTCACAATTATTGGCTTTTGTCCTTGTTTCAAAAAAAAAATTATTGGCTTTTGTCTAAGCCCTACGTAAGAATGCGTTTTAGCAAAACATTATACTTGGACGGCGGTGGATGATACCATGTATTGAGAGTATATATAGTTAGCAATTAAAATCTTGAATCTTGAGTCAACATTTTATTGCTCATCCTAGCAACGGGCGCAGTCGGGACAAACGTACAAGGGCTTGAACAATGCAAGGTGCTTAGAGGCTTTTTAGTAAAATAAATCGTGTTTTTAAACATGGATGCTTATCCCTATAGGCGGGGTATCTAATTAAGCATATACCATTTATGAATAGGCACGGATGCTTAAGAAAAAACTGATTTATTTCTATAAGCACCTCTACTAACCACCTTGCATTGTACAAGGCCTAATAACCAATCCTTAGACGCCAATACATGTTTCTAGCAGAGTCGCTAGGTAGCACACTTCCGCTCACCTATAAGAGGTTGCCACGTTCTAAACATGGCATGCATGTTGTAATATATTCCTTTCCTATGTGCATTTGATTTTCAAAATTTGATATACCCGAAACCTAAATAATATTATGATATTTTTTAAAATAAAATAAACAAACATTAACGTAACTAGGAATATGGAAAATTGCATTTCTAGAATTTGCAATAATTTTACAAAATCAAAATTAATTTTCAGCGAGCATTTCAAAATATTATTTCAGTGACTATTTTTAAAAGCCCACAAAGCAACAAATTTATGTTAATAATTGTGGAAACAATATTCCATCATTAAAAAAATAGAAACATATTTAAATTATTTACTAAAATTTCAATAATTCAAAAACATAGA
Source organism: Aegilops speltoides (assembly GCA_021437245.1). NCBI lineage: Eukaryota > Viridiplantae > Streptophyta > Magnoliopsida > Poales > Poaceae > Aegilops > Aegilops speltoides. Next base: position 173,300,558 of record CM038147.1, on the reverse strand, counting down.
ACACATTTTTTGTTCATTTTCAAAAAAATGAGAATCATAAACTCCAATAATTGCAAAATTTCTAGACACAATTTTCAATCACTTAAAAAACAGTAAGAATATTTCAATACTTTAAGTAATACTAGTAAACGTGCACGTGCAACGCACGTCTCCATCTACAAAAATTGACACTGGTGCACTCGAGAATATCATTACATAAAGAACATACAAAAAAGTTCAAATCTATGAGCTAAGATACTAATGTGAGAACAAGTCACTTATGCCAAAGAGCATGACATGGCTTTGATATCCTCCATACCAACACCAACCAGCGATTGGTCGATAGTGGAGGAATTGGTGCGCTCAACCACGGAGAGACAATCACAAGCCAATATGATGTTGTTCAAGCCTTCTCAAGGGTCAATGCACACCTGATGGTAAGTGCTTGGTGATGTCATAAACCTCATCAAGTAGTCGGCTACAAGCAGCTAATCAATTGCCCATGTTGTCCTCGGACATGACGCTCAACCCCACCTAAGAAGAAGAGTAATGTTGCCTCAGACATTAATATAGACTGCACCTTCTGGTGGTGGGGACCAACATGGAATATACAATATAGCATACCAAAAGCACAGAAACAAAACTATAAACCCACACAGACTTGAGTACAATTAGGAAATATTTAATTTTTCGTAGGAAACTTTCAAGATAAATTATGAAATGAAAAATTCAAGGCAAATTATAAGACAACATGAGATTGTTAACATGCCTCCCACAAAATGAAGAAATACATAGCCACTAATTATATGTGGCATTTTCCTAATGCATACTTCATACTTCATAGACAACTTAAAAATGAGATCAGAACCTGATGACGTTTTTCGAAAAGAAAAAGGAAATTATCTCAAACACTTGAGAGATTTTTTTTTCAATGTACAATTGGAAACTTGAATAATGAAACAATAATTCGAATCTGAAAACAGTGGGCATCACACCTCATCACTACCATTCATATAGCTTACTCTCAAGATGTTACTCAACATTTTGGTAGACATATCAGTCTCCGTATGTTCCACCTGACTATCATCTGCTCAACCTCCTCGGCAATCATTTCTCCCCAAGAAAAATCATCATTGTCCCGATGTGCACACATGTACAAGAGGTTAGTAGTGCCTCGAAAAGTAGTGGGCAGTAAGAAAAAAATCTCTAGACTTTCAACTTCCGACAAAATAATATAAGATCACTATTAGTGCTTTGTGCCATTAATTTGGAAAGAATCATTACTCCCAAAGGAATATTTAAAAACTTGAATGATTTTATACGTATCACATAGATTATTTGGAGACTAAATAATGTAACACCAAAATTTGGATCTGGTTTTCATATGCGTTGTTTTAATTTTAGGCTAAATAATTTTATATTTGCCTTCCTTTTCATATGATCTGGTTTTCCTTTTTTGTTATGATGCATATAGATCACGGACTCACACTGTGCATGCCAAGGCATGAGAAATATATATCATTGTTTGTGCAGATCAAACACGACTACAACTGTTGGCGGTGTGAAAGTGTTGCTTGGCTGCAAGAACGGATGACCAAAATTCATGAAAATAAAGTAGCAGACAATGGACTTACCTTAAACAATCCCTCATAGTCCTCTCAAAAAGAACTATCCATCATAGAGGTGAAGGCCAATAAGTCTACAGTCAGGGTCAATGTTTCCAATCTGTATTACAAGTAAAAACACCACCAGCATTATTGCTCCGGCTTAAATTAAGAGACATGCAGAATGCATCACTCTCTTTAGTACATACAAAATGATATAAATTGATATATGAAATGGAAAGTTCAAATAAGGCATAAATTAATACTTATCATATTGCAAACCAGAAGTAGAGTTGAAACTTGAAGCTTTGAGTACAATACCTGTCACATTTTCAGTAGGGCGGCAAATGCGATCAGAAACATCTCCCATGGATCTACATAATCCAAACAAACAATACCTCCATATGAAAGCATGCTAATAATTCTCAGAAGGTGACATACAGCGACAATGTGCATTCTGTTTAAACCAGAAAGGCTAAGAAACGTAAACAAAGATAACCCCACCAACATATGCCTATGCCACTGATCCCACTCTCATGTTGGCAAAGTAAAGATCTGCTGACAGCGACAACAGGCAGCAACTAAGGTTAGCTTTCACTCCTGTTTAACCAGACAACCACCTAATCAAATTAGGCACACCCCACACATTTGGCAGAGTCTAAAATCTAAAATTACTTGAAATCAATTTATTCTTGATGAGAAGAAATTTGTTTAGAGCCCACATGCTAGATCAGTTAAAGGACGCCAACAACACATGGTAGATAATTCATGATGAATAATATTTTACTTAATGCTCTGCATGTTCAACATCAAAAGCATTGCTGCCATCTTGATTCATTTGAGATCTGTCTTAACAAAAGGATGCATCCAAATCTACTGGAACTGAGCACTATCGACATATCCTATTAAATGGCAAAACATGGATGGAATTCGCTAAACGAATGCATAAGCTAGATACATGTCCAAGATCAAATAGAATCAGAGCCTTTTTTCCCTTCTCAATTGCACAAACCTGAAACCAGGTTACACCGTTGATTAGTTGATCTACACCGAACAACATGAAGCGAGGATAGATATGGTGGCGGTACTCTGAGTTTGTTGACGTGGTGATGGAGTCGAGGAAGCAGGGGCCATCTCAAGGCCGGCTTGATGCGTTGGCAGGGCCCACACCATGAAGCCGAGAAGTCAATCACCAAATCAGTGATTTCACTTGGTTAGATCTGGAGGAACACAGTATGCTTGTGGGATTAACAGAGGAATAGGGGGTGGAGGAAGAGGATAAAGGGCCAGTGGTCTCGCTAACCATCCTGGAAGAATTCATGTGGCTGCACAGCACAAGTATGTATACAGTCTGGGTGAGCAGCAGTAGGCCAGTAGCACGGCTTAAGCATCCAGACATGGGGGTGATCCCCAACATGACGGTGTGCGTGACGCGGACATCTGCCTCGTCCCCGTCATCGCCTCGGGGATCTCATTGCGTACGCACGGGGATGGGCGGGGGTTGGAGTTTGCGCTGGCCCGTGGCGGGCTTCGTCGGCGCCCACTGGAGCCTCCGCCGCCTCCCCCTTGCTTTCTACCTCTTCGTGGCGGGCTTCGATTTGGTCGAGGAGGTCCGACGGAGCTTTGCTCGATGGCCATGGCGTCCTGCAGCGCGGAATGGAGAGAGGGAGAGATATTTGTGAGAGATGGAGAGAGAAGGGAGGAGGAGGGCGCTGATCGCAGCTTACCGGCAGAGGAGGTCGGCGGCGGTGGCTTGCATTAGCGCGGGTGACGACCAGAGGCTGGGTCGACTCAAGGCGATGGGGAAGGAAGCACATGGGCGGAGGGGAAGGAAGTTGGGGCCGCGCAAGTTGCTGCAGATCCGTTTTTCTGGCATGATTTCTGGTGGAGTCAATCCGGAAATCTGGGAATTATCGGCGGGGTTGCGGGGATCGGGGACGCGGAGCGCTACGAGGGTTGGCAGACTGCAACGTCTGTTTGGCAGAACATATGATCTGAGACGTTGATCTGGGTGATAGACTATTGATGCAATATGAATGGTAGGATGTATTTAAGTTAATTTGATCCAAAGGTCCTAGTAATCCCGTGTACAATTTACTGTGTGGCTTTAGGGGGATTGATGTTTGCTTTTTTAATAGTAGTATAGAAGCAGCTAATCAATTGCCCATGTTGTCCTCGGACATGACGCTCAACCCCACCTAAGAAGAAGAGTAATGTTGCCTCAGACATTAATATAGACTGCACCTTCTGGTGGTGGGGACCAACATGGAATATACAATATAGCATACCAAAAGCACAGAAACAAAAATATAAACCCACACAGACTTGAGTACAATTAGGAAATATTTAATTTTTCGTAGGAAACTTTCAAGATAAATTATGAAATGAAAAATTCAAGGCAAATTATAAGACAACATGAGATTGTTAACATGCCTCCCACAAAATGAAGAAATACATAGCCACTAATTATATGTGGCATTTTCCTAATGCATACTTCATACTTCATAGACAACTTAAAAATGAGATCAGAACCTGATGACGTTTTTCGAAAAGAAAAATTATCTCAAACACTTGAGAGATTTTTTTTTCAATGTACAATTGGAAACTTGAATAATGAAACAATACATCGAATCTGAAAACAGTGGGCATCACACCTCATCACTACCATTCATATAGCTTACTCTCAAGATGTTACTCAACATTTTGGTAGACATATCAGTCTCCGTATGTTCCACCTGACTATCATCTGCTCAACCTCCTCGGCAATCATTTCTCCCCAAGAAAAATCATCATTGTCCCGATGTGCACACATGTACAAGAGGTTAGTAGTGCCTCGAAAAGTAGTGGGCAGTAAGAAAAAAATCTCTAGACTTTCAACTTCCGACAAAATAATATAAGATCACTATTAGTGCTTTGTGCCATTAATTTGGAAAGAATCATTACTCCCAAAGGAATATTTAAAAACTTGAATGATTTTATACGTATCACATAGATTATTTGGAGACTAAATAATGTAACACCAAAATTTGGATCTGGTTTTCATATGCGTTGTTTTAATTTTAGGCTAAATAATTTTATATTTGCCTTCCTTTTCATATGATCTGGTTTTCCTTTTTTGTTATGATGCATATAGATCACGGACTCACACTGTGCATGCCAAGGCATGAGAAATATAGATCATTGTTTGTGCAGATCAAACACGACTACAACTGTTGGCGGTGTGAAAGTGTTGCTTGGCTGCAAGAACGGATGACCAAAATTCATGAAAATAAAGTAGCAGACAATGGACTTACCTTAAACAATCCCTCATAGTCCTCTCAAAAAGAACTATCCATCATAGAGGTGAAGGCCAATAAGTCTACAGTCAGGGTCAATGTTTCCAATCTGTATTACAAGTAAAAACACCACCAGCATTATTGCTCCGGCTTAAATTAAGAGACATGCAGAATGCATCACTCTCTTTAGTACATACAAAATGCTATAAATTGATATATGAAATGGAAAGTTCAAATAAGGCATAAATTAATACTTATCATATTGCAAACCAGAAGTAGAGTTGAAACTTGAAGCTTTGAGTACAATACCTGTCACATTTTCAGTAGGGCGGCAAATGCGATCAGAAACATCTCCCATGGATCTACATAATCCAAACAAACAATACCTCCATATGAAAGCATGCTAATAATTCTCAGAAGGTGACATACAGCGACAATGTGCATTCTGTTTAAACCAGAAAGGCTAAGAAACGTAAACAAAGATAACCCCACCAACATATGCCTATGCCACTGATCCCACTCTCATGTTGGCAAAGTAAAGATCTGCACGACAATGACAACAGCAGCAACTAAGGTTAGCTTTCACTCCTGTTTAACCAGACAACCACCTAATCAAATTAGGCACACCCCACACATTTGGCAGAGTCTAAAATCTAAAATTACTTGAAATCAATTTATTCTTGATGAGAAGAAATTTGTTTAGAGCCCACATGCTAGATCAGTTAAAGGACGCCAACAACACATGGTAGATAATTCATGATGAATAATATTTTACTTAATGCTCTGCATGTTCAACATCAAAAGCATTGCTGCCATCTTGATTCATTTGAGATCTGTCTTAACAAAAGGATGCATCCAAATCTACTGGAACTGAGCACTATCGACATATCCTATTAAATGGCAAAACATGGATGGAATTCGCTAAACGAATGCATAAGCTAGATACATGTCCAAGATCAAATAGAATCAGAGCCTTTTTTCCCTTCTCAATTGCACAAACTGAAACCAGGTTACACACGTTGATTAGTTGATCTACACTGAACAACATGAAGCAGGGATAGATATGGTGGCAGGTACTCTGAGTTTGTTGACGTGGTGATGGAGTCGAGGAAGCAGGGGCCATCTCAAGGCCGGCTTGATGCGTTGGCAGGGCCCACACCATGAAGCCGAGAAGTCAATCACCAAATCAGTGATTTCACTTGGTTAGATCTGGAGGAACACAGTATGCTTGTGGGATTAACAGAGGAATAGGGGGTGGAGGAAGAGGATAAAGGGGCAGTGGTCTCGCTAACCATCCTGGAAGAATTCATGTGGTACACAAAGACAAGTATGTATCTGATCTGGGTGAGCAGCGATGGGCGATATACGGCTTAAGCATCCAGACATGGGGGTGATCCCCAACATGACGGTGTGCGTGACGCGGACATCTGCCTCGTCCCCGTCATCGCCTCGGGGATCTCATTGCGTACGCACGGGATGGGCGGGGTTGGAGTTTGCGCTGGCCCGTGGCGGGCCGTCGGCGCCATGGAGCCTCCGCCGCCTCCCCTTGCTTTCTACCTCTTCGTGGCGGGCTTGATTTGGTCGAGGAGGTCCGACGGACTTTGCTCGATGGCCATGGCGTCTGCAGCGGAATGGAGAGAGGAGAGATATTTGTGAGAGATGGAGAGAGAGGGAGGAGGAGGCGCTGATCGCAGCTTACCGGCAGAGGTCGGTCGGCGGTGGCTTGCATTAGCGGGTGACGACCAGAGGCTGGAGTCGACTCAAGGCGATGGGGAAGGAAGCACATGGGCGGAGGGGAAGGAAGTTGGGGCCGCGCAAGTTGCTGCAGATCCGTTTTCCTGGCATGATTTCTGGTGGAGTCAATCCGGAAATCTGGGAATTATCGGCGGGGTTGCGGGGATCGGGGACGCGGAGCGCTACGAGGGTTGGCAGACTGCAACGTCTGTTTGGCAGAACATATGATCTGAGACGTTGATCTGGGTGATAGACTATTGATGCAATATGAATGGTAGGATGTATTTAAGTTAATTTGATCCAAAGGTCCTAGTAATCCCGTGTACAATTTACTGTGTGGCTTTAGGGGGATTGATGTTTGCTTTTTTAATAGTAGTATAGATTTAAATGTTTCCAGAACACATATTTCAATGATTTTAAAAAGTCATAAACATATTTACAGTAATATTTTAAAAAAGCATTAACAGAAAATTTGAATGACATTTCAACAAGTTTAAAACTTTTAGAAACACAAATTTTAATAATTCCATAATTTTTATAATAATTTCACAATTTTCAAAAACAGGTCTTTATATAATTTTACGATTTAGTAGTATGAATTTCAACAATTCCACTAATTTTGAAAAAATTAGCAACACAAATTTCAACAATTTCACTAATTTTACAAGTTTCAACAATACAATTTTCAATAATTCCACTAATTTCAGAAAAAACAATATAATACTCCACTAATTCCACTACCAAACCACAAATTAAGTAATCCATTAATTTATAACCATAACTCAAATAATTTCACAACCATGCTTTATAAAACAATAAATTGTGTTCCTAGTATGTACGAATATAAACAAAAATTGTGGTTGGCCGTGGGCTCGGTAAAACGGTGAGGGGGGAGGGGGCTCAAGGAGGAGCTTGCCATGGCATGGAACATGTGGGAGAATAGGAAGGTGGCCAACAACGGGGAACATGAGGAGGAGCACGCGATGGCCTATAGCACCTTGGCATAGGGAAGGTGGTCAGCAATGGGGAGCTTGAGAAGGATGATGGATCGGCTTGGAGAAAATGGGCAGGGGTGGCCAACGACGTGGCGGTTGTTGGGAGATCAGGGAGAAGGATGATCACGGGATGGTGATTTTTTTGCACTTCTACATTGTTCTAGCGAAACATAACGAGGTGGGATATAAAACTTCATGTCCATGCTGAATGACTCTAACACCATTTGGCTTGAGGTCATTGGATTCTCTCTAATGAATGATAGCCAAGAAATGTGAAATAGTATTCCAGAACGGAGGAGATCGAGCCACATCTCATGAAGAAGAGAAAACGAGATTGTGAAACTACATGCCCAAGCAGGATGTGGACTTGCGCTATGCTTGGATGTTCGTCTCTCCTGATGTCGTGGTTGGCACCAATCCAACCAATGAAACATTTTGAAAGAGGATTGATGAATAGTATGCAACCAATGTCAAGGTTCTCTCCAACCAAACGCAAAGTTCTCTCGCACACAGCTAGAGTGTAATTCAAGGTGGTTGCAACCGGTGCTCGGAATGTGTTGATGAAGTGAAGACCACACCTTCTGTTGGAGTGACAATTGATTGGTATGGCATCTACGACCTAGAGCTATGTAGGAAAAATTCAAGATGAATGGGAACACGCCATTTACTTTGTTGCATTGTTACAAGCTGCTTAAAGGAAATGTGAAGTGGGTGAGGAGAAATTATGAAACAATAACACCGAGCACGTCAAGATTGAGCGTATCATCTTCTATCGATCTTAAGGAGAATGACCAGGGGTGAGGATGATAAGGGGAGAAGCCCCACTCCAAGCTCTCGGCTGGATGGGAGAAAAAAAAGAGAAAGAGGCTAAAACGGATGGTAGAGTGGGTGGATACAAAGAAGAACTCAATGCGTGGATCAAGACGAGGAAGGAGTTGGTAGCACAACGCCCCAACACAAGCAATTGAAGATGGTTGGATGGTTGGAGCTCAAACGTATTGAGAAGTGGTTGTGGGTGAACGCTAGTACTGAGGCACACACATTCGATGGAGATTTTAGGAGATGACACCCATGATGAACATGCGTTTGCTACCAAGGAGATGTGGTTGATGATCAAGGCAAAGAAGGAGATGAACAAGAGGAAGGAGCAAGAGTAGAGGATCATGCTCATGGACGCGAGAGGGGTGGATGACATGTCAAGATATTATTGGGGCTCACTCGTGGAGAGAACTTGGCTTCCAAAACACCAAGATAGGGATAGTGGAAATGGGAGTGTGTGATTTATGCTGCATGTGGTCGCTTTTTAAGAACTGTGTTGGATGTGTCAGGTTTTGAACTTTGTTAAATATGTTGGCTTTTGGATGCTCTTTGTTATTGTTTTTGGTTGAATTCTTATGTGATTTAAATTTCGAATGTCGGGAGGAAGGTGTCCGGGTGGGGGTGTGTGAGAGGGGGGGGGGGGAGAAGAAGAGATGGAATGAGGATGACATGTGGGACCCAGATCCACCTCAAGCATTTGTCCACATATGCATGCCACATCAGCCTGACAGACGGGTCCCGCTCGTCCGTTGTCAAAACATGGTAAGCCCAAGACCAGTGCAATTTGTAACCAATAGGCCTATAAAATAGTGGTTTTTTGAAGAAAAAAAAGATGTGGTACTCATAGCAAACTTGCACCCTAGCCCATGGTGATTTTTTTTTCTTGTAATTTGCTTGATCCTTCCTCATCTCTTCTCAGTTCTCGCTCGGTCACCCCTTCGCCCTTCCCCGCTCTCGTCTCCTCCAAAGTCCAGACACTTACCCCGCCGATGCCCGATAGATATCCTCAACTGAAATTTGTGGTTTCATAACTGGCTTTGCGGTAAAGCTCGATGCAATGACGTTGTAGGCAATGAGTTATAACTCTGCCTGTCAAATAACCAGTGTACATTTTCTCAAAATGAATAAATAACCAGTGTACATATATATCGGTCTGCAGGTTGTTCCAAACCCTCCATGTTGGCGCGCAAAAGGCCAAACGGGCATGGTCAACCTACCTGCCAATGCTGCGGAGAACGTGCATCTTTCGTAACCTTCACGTACGTTACGGGACGTGCCATTGAAATCCGCCGCATCACCCAAGAATTCCTCCTCATCACAGAGCTATACTATTCCCTTGGCGACGAACTGCCCAAATCATTGGCCAGGCACATGGAGTTATATTCCCTTCGTCTATTACTGTACTCCGATGTTCCTTTTTTAAGTCGAGGATAATTGCATGCCTTCCCGTCCGCTGAAGCTAGCTAAGCTCGGGCAAGATGACATAGGTACAAGTCATCCTGTGATGGACGCGGTCACGAACTGGCCGGTGTCTAATTTGTTTCGCGTCAATGCTTCGTTGCATAATTTCTTAACCACGTACATAGCTGGTGGTAGCTAATTGAGGTGGAACCGTGGAAGTTAGCACATGCGTGTATACGCAGAAACAGGGTGTCCGTCGCACAGATGCATATCCACCCGAGTACGTCTACTACGTAATCAGCGGTCCTCCTGACACACCTATAAATACCGGGAACTGCAAGGACATATCAATCCACCCACGTTTCATCGATCTTACGCAGATCACTTAACAATCCAGTAGCAAGACATCCTTGCTTCTGAAGCTTCATGGCGATGGGGTCTTTCCTGATCCCTCTATCCCTGCTGGTTCTCGCCGCGAGCTCGGCCGTGGCCCAGCTGGAGATCGGATACTACCGCAAGTCATGCCCGGACGTGGAGGCGATAGTCCGCGAGGAGATGGTGAAGATAATCTCCGTGGCGCCTAGCCTCGCCGGCCCGCTCCTCCGGCTTCATTTCCACGACTGCTTCGTCAGGGTAAGCACATTTCTCCACACTCTGCGTTCCATATTGATCATCTCCAGTATTTGTGCACTTGTAGAAGTATGCATGTCCGTGTACTGATGGATGATGCACGCAAACGCAACGCAAAATGCAGGGCTGTGACGCGTCTGTGCTGCTGGACTCCACCAAGGGCAACCTGGCAGAGAGGGACGCCAAGCCCAACAAGAGCCTGCGAGGGTTCGGCTCCGTGGAGCGGGTGAAGGCCAAGCTCGAGGCCGCATGCCCGGGCGTTGTGTCCTGCGCCGACGTGCTCACGCTCATGGCCCGCGACGCCGTCGTCCTGGCCAAGGGCCCATCCTGGCCCGTGGCGCTTGGCAGGAGAGACGGCAGCATGTCCAGTGCCACCGAGGCGAGCGACGAGCTGCCTCCTTCCTTCGGCGACGTCCCTCTGCTCGCCCGGATCTTCGCCTCCAAGGGGCTCGGCCTCAAGGACCTCGTCGTCCTCTCCGGCGCGCACACGCTCGGCACGGCGCACTGCCCGTCGTTCGCCGACCGGCTCTACAACAGCACTGGCAATGGCCTCGTCGACCCGTCGCTGGACAGCGAGTACGCCGACAAGCTGAGGCTGAAGTGCAAGAGCGTTGACGACAATAGCATGTTGTCGGAGATGGATCCCGGCAGCTACAGGACCTTCGACACCAGCTACTACCGCCACGTCGCCAAGCGCAGGGGACTCTTCCGCTCCGACGCTGCTCTGCTCACTGACGCCACCACCGAGGAATACGTCCGGCGCGTCGCTACCGGTAAATTCGACGACGCGTTCTTCAGGGATTTCAGCGAGTCCATGATCAAGATGGGCAACGTCGGCGTGCTTACCGGCGGTGACGGAGACATAAGGAAGAAATGCTACGTCCTCAACTAGAGAAGCTAGTAGCGGATTAATGCCGTGGAACAAATTTCTGTTGAGAATTGGAACCAGGTGGTGTATCTTTATTTGTGTATTGTTACTGCTCGCGTTCAGAAATATAGTGTATATGACACAATCTTAGAGAATTAAACATGGTATTTATACAACGGAAATTATGTAGGAAAAGAAATTAATTTGGAAACGGCAACATTTTTTGAAGTTTGTAAACGGCAACTTAAAGAAAACAATTTGTGAAAACTAAAATATATAAAAATATCAACCTTTTAAAAAATGCAAATAGTTTAAAAACATGAAAAAGAAAAAAAGAAAAAGAAAACAAAAAGGAAAGAAAAGAAACAAAAAGAAAAAGAGAAAAGAAAAACAGTAAAAAACCAAAAGTGGGTCGGCACATCTTGTTTAGCTCTGTGTGCGAATCCCCGACAATGCGGCACCTAGGATTTTCAAAAAGGGAAAAAAAACGTAAAAACGAACTACGGGACGAACGACCATGCGATCTGGACTATTGGTAAGCACGATCCAACCTCTGGCAATATGAAATCGCTATAAGAGGTCGTAGATAACTCGCTTTTACTTTTTAATTGAAAAATGGAAAAGCTTTTGCCCTTGTTTTGGGGAAAAAAAGCACTGCATGCCATCAACACTTAGTTGTGAACAAAGAAAAGTATGGACTGGAATCAGCTATGGATTCCCGCAGAAAAGAAGAAGAGAGAATCAGCTATGGCTTAAGGGGACCATGCACGTGCAGAGGAAAACAAGCGTGAGAAAACGTTGTATCACCGTGGGGTATTTACAAAAAGGAATCCTTACGAAAAACTATCACATTTAGGGCTAGAGTATGCTACCTCTTGAGCTTGCGGTGGTTTTACCTTGAAGAGGAAAGGGTGATGCAGCAATGTAGCGTAAGTATTTCCCTCGGTTTTAAGAACCAGGGTATCAATCCAGTAGGAAACAACGCACAAGTCACCGATTACCTGCACAAACAATCAACAACTTGCACCCAACGCGATAAAGGGGTTGTCAATCCCTTCACGGTCACTTGCAAAAGTGAGATCTGATACAGATAGATAAACAGTAAAGTAAATATTTTTGGTATTTTTGTTTTATAGAACGGAAAATAAAAGATTGCAAAATAGTAGATTGGAAACTAGCAATATTTAAACGAGATTTAATAATAAGGAAAAGAGACTCGGGGGCCATAGATTTCACCAGTGGCTTCTCTCAAGATAGCAAATATTACGGTGGGTGAACAAATTACTGCCGAGCAGTTGATAGAAAAGCGCATAATTATGATGATATCTAAGGCAATGATCATGAACATAGGCATCACGTCCGTGTCAAGTAGACCGACTCCTGCATGCATCTACTACTATTACTCCACACACCGACCGCTATCCAGCATGCATCTAGAGTATTAAGTTCATAAAGAACGGATTAACACATTAAGCAAGATGACATGATGTCGAGGAATTAATTCAAGCAATATGATGAAAACCCCCATCTTTTTATCCTCGATGGCAACAATACAATACATGCCTTGCTGCCCCTACTGTCACTGGGAAAGGACACCGCAAGATTGAACCCAAAGCTAAACACTTCCCATTGAAAGAAAGATCAATTTAGTAAGCCAAACTAAACCAATAATTTGAAGAGATTTGCAAAGATATCAAATCATGCATATAAGAATTCAGAGAAGAACCAAATAGATAATCTGATCATAAATCCGCAATTCATCGGATCTCGGCAAACACACCGCAAAATAATATTACATCGAGTAGATCTCCTAGAACATCGAGGAGAACATGGTATTGAGAATCAAAAAGATAGAAGAAGCCATCTAGCTAATAACTATGAACCCGAAGGTCTGTGGTAAATTAATCACGCTTCATCGGAGAGATAATGGTGTTGATGTAGAAGCCCTCCGTGAATCGAATCCCCCTCAGACAGGATACCGGAAAAGGTCCCTAGATGGGATCTCATGGGTACAGAAGGTTGCGGCGGTGGAAAAGTGGTTTCGTGGCTCTCCTGCATGTTTTCAGGATATAAGATTATATATAGGCAAAGGAACTAGGTCAGGGGAGCTATGTGGGGCCCACGAGGGTGGGGGCCCGCCCTCCTACCTTGTGGCTTCCTCGTTGCGTCTCCGACTTCATCTCCAAGTTTTCTGGTTTATTGTCGGTCCAAGAAAGATCACCGCGAAGGTTTCATTCCGTTTGGACTCCGTTTGGTATTCCTTTTCTGCGAAACTCTAAAATAGGCAAAAAAAAAAGAAACTGGCACTATGCCCTCGGTTAATAGGTTAGTCCCAAAAATAATATAAAATAACATATAAATGACTTTTAAACATCCAAAACAAATAATATAATAGCATGGAACATTAAAAAAATTATAGATACGTTGGAGACGTATCAGAGTAACAACTCAACACTACTTTTCGATCAGAGCACGAGGAATTGTGCGTAACGATTGAAGGAGAGTATTGATTTTCATATTTGCTCGCGAAAATAGGGAAACCGACAGGTTGGGCCCACCTGTCGGGTTGACATGGCTTGTCTACATGTACATTTTGCTGAGGCGGAGATGGGTCCAACCTCTCATTCTGTCAATGACTCGGTGTTTATATTCTTCCTAGGTTTATTTTTACATCTTCCTCTGTTTCTTCATGGCATTTTATCAAGCAAGTCGTGTCCGGGTGTCGGCGATGTGCTGGAGCTTAAGTTCAGCGATGGTGGAGCTGATTGGAGGAGTCGTCTGCAGAGAAATCCCACGCGGAAGCGGAAGCGGCTGGCTGAGGTGTGATGGCAGCACGCGAGGGTGCAGGACCTGCTCGATCTGGAAGCCCAAGCTCCGGATCCACTCCTTGGAGCGCCGTCGCTCTGGGCTCCGGTCTTGAGGCAGTAAGACTGTTAGTGGGCATTACGTTGAGCCATGGCAGACATCGAAGACTTGGAAGTCGCGCCTATCTGCGATCAGGACAGGGAGGCTCTGGAGGTCCACTTCACTGGCAAGAAGGAGAAGGCGCTAGCTTGCACCACAGAGCTACCGCACCGGGAGTTTGCGCTCGCTCTCAACCTTGCTAGATAACTCCACGAGGCCGCGGTCTTCATGGCGTGGAACGACGGTCCCTCGACAATGGAGCGGCAGGAGGCAGAGAGAGGAGTTACGGGCATTCCGTTCCCAGCGGATGAACCGTGGAGTTAGCTCATGGCAGGCAAGACGCGGCAGTGCGGGAACTACTGCTGCATGACATGGTGTGGGAAGCCTCGCTTACGAGAACAACTACCCGCCAGCACTCCATAGGGAGGCGGACGAAATGCCGCTGCGCATCTCTCCACCGAGAGGAAAAGTATTAGCGCCCAAAAGTTGTTCGATGAAATGCATCATAGAGAGAGAGATGTGAAGAAGATGACCATCTAGTCATTGATAGGTGGGGTCACGTCTCATTTGGCACACCAATTGGTCAATTTTTTTTTAGTATTCGCCATGTTAGCCTGACAAGTGGGGCCTACCTATCGGTTTTCGTGAGCAAACCGTACGATCATTGCTCTCCGTTAAGTGCGAAGATGGTGTGGTTCCTCATGCCCTAACCAAAAAGTGGTACTAAGTTCCTTAAATATGATTCTTTTCAGTAAATACCCAAATTGCGATTAGACGAAGTAGACACACGCTCATAAAAAGCGTGAGATACGATGGAATACGATGCATGCATGGATGCATGTACGACCGAGAATTCTTCTCAAATCAGCCGGGTTTACGCAAACGTTTTCCATATGCAAAGAAAGCACCCATCACTTCAACCCCTTTATTCATAGTTGGAAATGTAAAACAAAGTACAAGATACAGACGCCAGTGGGCACATTGGGTGGCGATATGCATCGCTCACTTTTCTAACACGAAATCAGCAACTCAGCGGAACAAAACCAATCTTCTCGGCTACGACGTTGTAGATCACCTCAGCGGAACGCTGCTGAGTGTTGCCGATGATGGAGAACTGATCCGTGGGATCACTCGACGCAAACGCGAAGCACCCGATGGCCGGGTGGTCCACATAAGGGTATATCATGACCCCGAAGATGTCGATATCGAACACGGCTCCATCGCTGAACTTGAAGGACATCGCTGGTTGGAAGATCACGCTCTGGCCAGAGAAGTCATAGCACGTGTCGAGGTCTTGGAAGGGCGCCGCCGGCCTGTACCCCTTCATGGTGAACTTGAACCGGTCGCGAAGCAAGGTGTAGGCCTGCGCGGGGATGTACGTGAATGTGGTGCCGGAGTCGAGCAGGGTGCCCTTGCTGGTGAACACGGATGGCGGCACCGGTAGGACGTAGCCACCGATGTCGATGGACACGAGCTCCACGAAGTAGAAGGATGGGTACTGCGGCTTCTTGATCATCGCCGTGTACTGGACCTTGCCGGTGTCTGGGGCGGCGCCGATGCTGAGGAACCCGGGCCTCGTCATGTTGTGAGAAGGCAGACAGTAGGAGAAGGTGCCGTCGAACGAGGAGAGGCCGTCTGCGAGGCCAGCGAGAGCTTGCCACGGCCAAGGCCAAGCAGCCCGTCGACGCTGCCAAAGTCTCCCAGGTTGGTCGTGCCGCATCCGAACGGGAAGCTGGAGAACTTACGCGACGAGGAGAACGTCAGTGTCTCCTGTGAGAGCGCACCAGATGTGGAGGAGCCGTCACCATAATTGATGTTGTAGAGGCAGGTGGTGCCATTGCACTTGCCACCGGCCGCCGAGCACTCTGGCGTACCGCAACGCACGACGTCGTAGGTGGAGGACTTGGTCGGGTCATAGAGCGGGTCGTTTTGCTGGTAACAGTGGCCCGTGCACGGCTGGCACTGGACCCAGGACAGGTCGCTGCCGGTGTCGAACATCAGAGCGGATGGTTGAGACGGCGTGCCTAAGCCAACGACGACGACGAACTCCGTTATGTTGAAGCCGCTGGTCCCCGGCACGTCCGGGATGGTGACGGATGGCCCCTCCGCTGGTGCAGGGGCCGGCGGGAAGTATATCGGAGGGAAGGCGACGGCTGGGGTAGGAGGCATCCCCTCTGATGGTGCGGGGTTTGGCGGGAAGAACATAGGAGGGAAGGCGACAGCTGGTAACATCGGAGGCATGCCATCGGCTGTTGCTGAACCTGGCGCGGGGCTTGGCGGGAAGTAGGTGCCCGGGTGGTCCGGGATGCTGATAGGAGGCAGGTCCCCTGATGCTGGAAGCGGTGCGGGGCTTGGTGGGAAAAGCAATGGAGGGAAGGCGACGACTGGGGTAGGAGGCATCCCCTCTGATGGTGCGGGGTTTGGCGGGAAGAACATATGAGGGAAGGCGACGACTGGTAACATCGGAGGCATGCCATCGGCTAGTCTTGAACTGGGCGCGGGCTTGGCGGGAAGTAGGTGCCCGGGTGGTCCGGGATCTTGATAGGAGGCAGGTCCCCGATCTTTGGAAGCGGTCGGGCTTGGTGGGAAAAGCAATGGAGGGAAGGCGACGACTGGGGTAGGAGGCATCCCCTCTGATGGTGCGGGGTTTGGCGGGAAGAACATAGGAGGGAAGGCGACGACTGGTAACATCGGAGGCATGCCATCGGCTGGTGCTGAACCTGGCGCGGGGCTTGGCGGGAAGTAGGTGCCCATGTGGTCCGGGATGCTAATAGGAGGCAGGTCCCCTGATGCTGGAAGTGGTGCGGGGCTTGGTGGGAAAAGCAATGGAGGGAAGGCGGCGGCTGGTGCGGGGGTCAGTGGGAAATACATGGGAGGCATGGCCGAAGGGCGGATGGTGCTCATCCGGGCTCTATCGTGGCTGCGGATATCGCGCTTGCGTCCCGCTTGCTCGCCCGCGCCGCAAGATGGATGGATGGTGAACTTGTTGCCAGAAGTCTCGCCTGTCAATCATTTACATATCACATGTTACAAAAACGTATACATATTGCTCTTTCTTTAATAACGGTAAAAAATGCATTTGAAAAAGTAAATGTCTCTTATTTTTAGAAAATTCTAACACCTATATGTGCCTATATTAAAACGTTGGCATGTTCAGCAAATTATAATACGTGCTGTGATCCAGTGGATGGACATATATAGCTGCATAGATATGGTACACGTACTCTAGACACAACTTCTTTTCTGCGGTCAAGCAAATTTGTTTTATTTCATAGTGTTACATAATGTTTCATTAGTTTTCTGGTTTCGGAGTGTGTATCATAATATTGCATTGTTTACCACCAATAAGAGTGCCTTGTTTCAGAGCAGATTTGCTGGTACACAATAAAACACCACAATACACTTTGAGAAGAAAAAAAACTTGTAATATATATAAACAGGATAAATTGTATCAAAAATTAGAAAACACAGCACAAATCTCAAAGCAAAGGCAAATGGTGAATGCATGCATGATAGAAAAATCAGTAACACTTCTTTTTGAAACGAAGCATTGGCAGTTTGTACGGTACTTTCACACCCGGCCGCAGTACACCGTACCTTTTCTTTTGACACGTTTTTTCGACAGGTGTAGTGCCCCGATATCCATACCTGAAAACGAGGAGGGATCATAGCACTGGGCTCGAGCCTTGGAGCCGACCACCCGGTCGAGGCTGACCGAGAGGTAGCGCGTCGGCGGAGCCGCCAGAGCGCCGCCGCAGAGGAGGGCCAGCACCAGCAGGCCGTAGAACGACGCCATTGCATGCACAGCTCAAGGTTGGTTTTTTCCTCGCACCGGTGAATGGATGGAGCGGCAGTGCTCCGAATCCTTATATAGCGGACGCGGGGCATCGTGTCAGGTCCGACATGATCACGAGAAACAAAAACAGGCGTGGCAGTTGCCAAGGCCTGCGCCTCGAACGAGCTGAGCAGGAGCTTTGGCTGCGGCCTCGGCACGATGGATCCGATGAGGATGATGCAACCCATTCCGTCAGATAGGTCGGCTGATGCAACCAATCCCGTCGGATGGGTCGGCTGAAGCTTTTTTTCGCTTGTAAAATTATTACCAGAGCAGCTTGCCGCACGGTTGGCTAGCGAAAACATATTGTGGAGCTTAGGCTCCTGGGCACCCCTTATCTAGCCGTCTAATTTTGCATCGCGATTCATGCAAGTATTTTTTTTCTCCCATGCAAAACAACATATGAATTTCAAACTTTGCAACACAACAAAACATTCTAACTAGAATGTAGGAAAAAACTTTCAGATTTTTTCGTGCATCATAAATCCAAAAAATATGATTTTTTTTAACCAAACATATCTTGTTTTGTACTCCCTCCGTCCGAAAATACTTGTCATCAAAATGAATAAAAGAGGATGTATCTAGATATATTTTAGTCCTAGATACATCCTTTTTTGTCTATTTTGATGACAAGTATTTTCGGACAGAGGGAGTAACTATTTATGTTGGACCAAAAAATCTGAAAGTTTCACCCCGTAATTATAGTAAGATTTTTTTGTTGTCGTGCAAAGTTTGAAGTTCATATGCTATTTTGTTTTGAAGAAACAAAAAAGAGAAAATTTCATGTACTAAGTTAGTTGTGTAGCACGGATCTCAAAGCAACATTGGAGGGTAATGATAAGAGGTGTCCGGAAACCCGAGCTCAAAAAATCCACGTCCGGCTGGCTAGCTAGTATGATGTGTGGCGCATCGGGGTCACGGTCCTGACAATGAGTACTAGGGACGAATAAGGGGCAGAACCTAGTTATGGTGCAGGTGTAACACTCGGTGTTTAACGAGTTCAGGCCCCTCTCGGCGGAGGTAAAAGCCCTACGTCTCGTGCCCTGAGGCCTGCTTTGATTTGACGGATATGGTTACAAAGGTTGCTCGTGCCCGGTTATGGAGAGGGGTGCGGCTTATATAGAGTGTGTCGCAGCCCCACGTCCTCCATGTCGCTTGGGCATTAAATGACACTGAATGCGCCAGTTACAGGTGTAATGAGCCTCTACTATGGTAGTTACAGGTAACGGTCACGACTCTGTTTAATAGATGACTTAGGATTCCTCGACCGTTGCAGCTCCCACGCTGCCCGTTTGCCTCCTTGGTCCGAGTGGTGGTTCGTCAGCCGAGTGGCGGGTGGTCATCCGAGTGTCGTCGAGCGTCCGAGTGGACTCCTTGATGTATGCATCCAAATGGTGGCATGGTCCAGGGACCTACCCAAGGTGGTGATGGGCCCCATGTGGGTCCCAAATGATGGGTCCTTGACCCTACCTGTAATAGGTGACCTCATCATTAGCCCCCGAATCGATTGTGGTTTCGTAGGACAGAAGAGTCGATCCTTCGGTTAAGTCGGAGTGTTGCAGAAGCATTCGAAATATGTTTCCGAATTGTGGTTCGTTGTTCCTTGTACGAAAACACAAGGGATTTTGTACTACAGGTTTACCCAGATGACTGGGTGCTGTTGATCGCCGAGAAAAACCCGATGGCATTCGTTTGTCCCTCGGAGGAGGTAGACTCAGGGCCCGAGTGAGGTCATGCCATTACAACTCGAGTGGCGACGCCAGCCCATGGTCTGACTCTCCGGAGAAATGCCACTCCTTATCCCGGGGGAACGCTAGCGCGGGCCTTCTACGAGTCCAGGTTTGGGAGTCATGCGCCTTGGAGCCTATTGGTAGGGCCAAGTGAACCTGCAGAGGGGCGTCAAGCTCATCACGTAGCAATCCTGAAGAAGACTTCAATCAAATGTTTAACGTGACCGAGTGCACGGGTCCCCGCGGAGGGTGGTCAATCAGACTGACATGTATCCTTTAGGAAAGGAATATAGGGTAATCAATTAGATTGATTTACTCCGGAAATCGCGAGGTTTGAATTTGAGCATGCGCGCACAGAAGCGGCAACGACGTGCTTTAGTGGGGAAAGTGGGGGTGCGATGATGTCTACTACGCAACCTTCTTCTTGTAGACTCTTGTTGGGCCTCCAAGCGTAGAGTTTTGTAGGACTGTAGCAACTTTCCCTCAAGTGGATGACCTAAGGTTTATAAATCCGTAGGAGACGTAGGATGAAGATGGTCTCTCTCAAACAACCCTGCAACCAAATAACAAAGAGTCTCTTGTGTCCCCAACACACCCAATACAATGGTAAATTGTATAGGTGCACTGGTTTGGCGAAGAGATGGTGATACAAGTGTAATATGGATAGTAGATATAGATTTTTGTAATATGAAAATATAAAAACAGCAACGTAACTAGTAATAAAATTGAGCAAAAATGGTATTGCAATGCTTGAAACAAGGCCTAGGGTTCATACTTTCACTAGTGCAAAGTCTATCAACAATGACAAAATAATTAAATCATATGGCAATCCCTCAACATGCAACAAAGAATCACTCCAAAGTTCCTATCGCGGAGAACATAAAATGAAATTGCTTGTAGGGTACAAAACCACATTAAAGTTATTCTTTCCGATCAATTCATTGAGCTATTCCTATAAGTGTCACAAACAACCTTAGAGTTCGTAGTAAAATAACACCAGATGATACACATCAATCAACCCTAATGCCACCTACATACTTCAATGTCACCACAAGTATTCGTGAGTCAATTATACGATATGCATCAAACAACTTCAGATTCATAATATTCAATCCAACAATGAACTTCAAAGAGTGCCCCAAGATTTCTATCGGAAAAACAAGGACGAAAATATGCATCAACCCCTATGCATAGATTACCCCAATGTCACCTTAGTAATCCGCGAGTTGAGTGCCAAAACATACATCAAGTGAATAATAGAACACCCCAATGTCACCAAGGGTATCCCACGCAAGACATACATCAAGTGTTCTCAAATCCATAAAAGTATTCAATCCGATAATAGTGAAACCTCAAAGGTAAAACTCAATTCATCACAACGAGATAGAGAGGGAGAAACACCATATGATCCAACTGTAGTAACAAAGCTCGCGATACATCAAGATCGCGCCAAATCAAGAACACGAGAGAGAGAGAGAGAGAGAGAGAGAGAGAGATCAAACACATAGCTACTAGTACATACCCTCAGCCCCGAGGGTGAACTACTCCCTCCTCGTCATGGAGACCACCGAGATGATGAAGATGTCCTCCAGTGATGATTTCCCCTCCGGCAGGGTGCCGGACCGGGGTCCCGATTGGTTTTTCGTGGCTACAGAGGCTTGCGGCGGTGAAACTTCACATCTAGGGTTCTTTTCAAGTTTTTTCGTATTTATAAGAAATTTTGGCGTCGAAAACAAGTCAGGAGGATGCTCGAGGGGCCCACAAGCCGTGGGGGCGCTCCTTGGGGGGGGGAGCGCCCCTACGCTTGTGGCCTCTTCGGTCACTTCCTGGCCCAACTCCGATGCTTCGGGGGTCTCTTTTGATCCATAAGAAATCAACATAAATTTTCAGCCCATTTCGAGAACTTCTATTTGTGCATAAAAAATGACACCACAGTAGTTCTGCTGAAAACAATGTTAGTCCGGGTTAGTTCGCATCAAATCATACCAAAACCATATAAAATTCTTGTAAACATGGTATGAATACTTCATATATTATAGATACGTTGGAGACGTATCAGCATCCCCAAGCTTAATTCCTGCTCGTCCTCGAGGAGGTAAATGATTAAAGAAAGAATTTATGAAGTGTGAATGCTACCTAACATATTATCAATGTAATCTTCTTTAATGTGGCATGAATGTTCAGATCCATAAGATTCAAAACAAAAGTTTAGTATTGACGCAAAGACAATAATACTTCAAGCATACTAATAAAGCAATCATGTCGTCTCAAAATAACATGGTCAAAGTGTTGCAATGAGGGCTCCGCAGACCCAACAAGGTTTCAACTCTGGGGCGTGTGCGAAGGATCTCTCTTCGCGGAATCGCTCAGCTCGTCACACCCACGGCTCGATCTCACCGAGTGCGTGATACGTCTCCAACATATCTATAATTTTTGATTGCTCCATGCTACTTTATCTACTGTTTTAGGCAATATTGGGCTTTATTATCCACTTTTATATTATTTTTGGGACTAACCTATTAACCGGAGGCCCAACCCAGATTCTTTGTATTATGCCTATTTGGTGTTTGAGGAAAAGGAATATCGATGGAGTCAAAGCGAACGAAATCAACTAGAGAGTTATTTTTGGAAGGAAACCCACGATGGACTTGGACCCCACGTCGGAAGATACGGAGGTGCTCACGAGGGTGGGGCGCGCCCTCCTGGCGCGCCCCCTAGTGGGGCCCCCGTAGCTCCACCGACGTTCTCCCTGCACCCATATATACCTACGTACCCTAAAACTTCCAGAACAGAAGATAGATCGGGAGTTCCGCCGCCGCAAGCCTCTGTAGCCACCAAAACCCAATCGGGACCCCATTCCGGCACCCTGCCGGAGGGGGATCCCATCACCGGAGGCCATCTTCATCATCCCGGCGCTATCCATGACGAGGAGGGAGTAGTTCACCCTCGGGGCTGAGGGTATGTACCAGTAGCTATGTGTTTGATCTCTCTCTCTCTCGTGTTCCTCGATGACACAATCTTGATGTATCCCGAGCTTTGCTATTGTAGTTGGATCTTATGATGTTTCTCCTCCTCTACTCTCTTGTGATGAATTGAGTTTCCCCTTTTGAAGTTATCTTATTGGATTGAGTCTTTTATGAACACTTGGTGTATGTCTTGCGTGGGATAACCGTGGCGACAATGGGTTATTCTATTGATCCACTTGATGTATGTTTTGGTGATCAACTTGCGGGTTTCGTGACACTTGGGAACCTATGCATAGGGGTTGGCACACATTCTTGACTCCCGGTAGAAACTTTGGGGCACTCTTTGAAGTACTTTTATGTTGGTTGGATGAATCTGAGATTGTGTGATGCATATCGTATAATCATGCCCACGGATACTTGAGGTGACAATGGAGTATCTAGGTGACATTAGGGTTTTGGTTGATTTGTATCTTAAGGTGTTATTCTAGTACGAACTCTTTTATGGATCGATCCGAAAGAATAGCTTTGTGGTGGTTTCGTACCCGACCATAATCTCTACGTTTGTTCACCGCCATTAGTGTCTTTGGAGTGACTCTTTGTTGCATGTTGAGGGCTTGTCATATGTTCTATCTATGTTATTATTGTTGAGATAACTTACACTAGTGAAAGTATGAACCCTAGGCCTTGTTTCCTATCATTGCAATACCGTTTACGCTCACTGTTATCGCTTGTTACCTTGCTGTTTTTATTATTTCAGATTACAAAAACCTATATCTACTATCTATTTTGCACTTGTATCACCATCTCTTCGCCGAACTAGTGCACCTATACAATTTCCATTGTATTGGGTGTGTTGGGGACACAAGAGACTTTTTGTTATTTGGTTGCAGGGCTGTTTGAGATAGACCATCTTCATCCTACGCCTCCTACGGATTGATAAACCTTAGGTCATCCACTTGAGGGAAATTTGCTACTGTCCTGCAAACCTGTGCACTTGCGGCCCAACAACGTCTACAAGAAGAAGGTTGTGTAGTAGAGATCAAGCTCTTTTCTGGCGCCATTGCCGGGGATGTTAGCGCTTGAAGGTATATCTTTGGATCTTGCAATCAAATCTTTTTGTTTCTTGTTCTATCACTAGTTTAGTCTATAAAAGAAAACTACAAAAAAATGGAGTTGAGTTTGTCTCAAACGCTTCACCTTTTTAATATCTTTCGTGAGTATGATGGAAAGGAAAGTTGTGCTCAAGTGCTAGAAGAAGAAATCTATAGAATGTTTTTATATGATGAGCATGATTGCAATGTTGTTAGTATGAATTCCTTGAATATCCATGATGCTAATGATATGCAAAGCCACAAGCTTGGGGAAGCTATGTTTGATGAAGATGATATTTTTTGTCCCCCAAGCTTTGATGAGCAAATTTACTATGATGAAAGCTTGCCTCCTATCTATGATGATTATTGTGATGATACATATGCTATCAAGAAGAAGTTTGCTTATGTGGAAAGTAGTAAATTTTCTATGCTTGTAGATCATGAAAAGAATGCTTTAGGTGCTGGTTATATTGCTGAATTTATTCATGATGCTACTGAAAATTATTATGAGGGAGGAATATATGCTTGTAGGAATTGCAATAATATCAAGTTTCCTCTCTATGTTCTTAAATTCTTGAAGCTATGCTTGCTATGCCATCCTATGCTAGTTGATTATTGTTCCCATAAGTTGTTTGCTCACAAAATCCCTATGCATAGGAAGTGGGTTAGACTTAAATGTGCTAGTCATATACTTCATGATGCTCCCGTTATGTTTCAATTCTTATCTTTTATGTGAGCATCATTGTCATCATCATGCCTAGCTAAAAAGGCATTAAAGAAAAGCGCTTGTTGGGAGACAACCCAATATTTATCCTTACTGTTTTTGTAGGTACACATGATTATGCTACTGTAGTAATCATGTTTTATAGCTTTTGTTTCAATAAAGTGCCAAGTAGAACCTTTGGGAAGACTTGGGTGAAGTTTATGTGATCTTGCTGTGAAAAACAGAAACTTTAGCGCTCACGAGAATAGCTGCCATTCTTTACTGAAGAGTGCTTTTAGGTTGATTCTTTTTGCAGATGATTAATAGACAAATTTCTCAGGTCCATAAATTTATGTCATAATTTTTGGGGTTCCAGAAGTATACTTTTGATACAGATTACTACAGACTGTTATATTTTTGACAGATTCTGTTTTCTATTTGTTGTTTGCTTATTTTGATGAATCTATGAGTAGTATCGGAGGGTATGAACCATAGATAAGTTGGATTACAGTAGATATTAAACCAATATGAATTTAGAATGATTTCATTACAGTACCTAAGTGGTGGTTTTATTTTCTTATACTAACGGAGCTTACGAGTTTTGTGTTGAGTTTTGCGTGGTTGAAGTTTTCAAGTTTTGGGTAAAGATTCGATGGACTATGGAATAAGGAGTGGCAAGAGCCTAAGCTTGGGGATTCCCAAGGCACCCCAAGGTAATATTCAAGGACAACCAAGAGCCTAATCTTGGGGATGCCCCGGAAGGCATCCCCTCTTTCGTCTACGTTCATCGGTAACTTTACTTGGAGCTATATTTTTATTCACCACATGATATGTGTTTTGCTTGGAGCGTCATTTTAGTTTGTTAGTATTTTCTTGCTGTAGTTAGAATAATGTTTTTCCTCGTTAGTTTCAATAAAAAAGTCAAGGATAGCCTTTGCCATGCTTATTTTGCTAGTTTGCATGTTGCTGTTTGAAAACAGAAAGTTTACCACTGTTGCAAAATTTCCTAGAAAAGTCAGAGCATGGTATAACGTTGAATCTTTTTGCAGATTGAGATCTGATAAATTTATTACAGTGGGAATTTTAGTTCATAATTTTTGGAGTCAGGGAAGTATTGATACTCTTGCATTCTTTATAGACTGTACTGTTTTGAGCGATTGCTGTTATGTTTGCGTTGTTTGCATATGTTTGTTTGTTTAATGATTCTATTTGAGGATAGGAGTATTAAATATGCAGAGGCATTTAGTATGCAATGTTGAATAATAATTTAAGTGATTTGTTACAGTATAAAATGATAAGGTTTTGCATTGGTTTATACTAACCTATCTCACGAGTTCTTGTTGAGTTTGTTGTGAATGAAGCCTTTTGATAAAAAGAGAAACCATGATATGAGAGGAATTAAGGAGACACAAAATCTCAAGCTTGGGGATGCCCAAGGCACCCCAAGATAATATTTCAAAAAGTCTCAAGCATCTAAGCTTGGGGATGCCCCGGTAGGCATCCCACCTTTCTTCTTCAACAACTATCGGTTAGTATCGGTTGAGCCTAAGTTTTTTGCTTCTTCACATGAGTTGTGCTATCCTTGCAATATAGTTTTCTTTAGCTTTGCTTGCTGTTTTGATTAAAGTATCAAGATCTGAAATTCTTTAATGAGAGAGAGCCTTACACAAATTGTAATTTGCTAGAATACTCTATGTGCTTCACTTATATCTTTTTGAGCGTGATAATTTTTGCTCTAGTACTTCACTTAGATCTTTTAGAGCACGGTGGTGGATTTGTTTTAAAGAAACTTGATCTCTCATGCTTCACTTAGATTATTTTGAGAGTCGTTAATAGCATGGTAATTTGCTTAATGTTAATATACTTAGTGTTCAAGATATGTGAAACTTTATTTTGAGTGAATTGAATACTAAGATAAATTTAATGCTTAATAATTGTTTTGAGATATGGAGGTAATAATATCAAAGTCGTGCTAGTTGAGTAGTTGTGAATTTGAAAAATACTTGTGTTGAAGTTTGCAAGTCCCGTAGCATGCACGTATGTGTAAAGCTGTGTAACAAATTTGAAGCATGAAGTGTACCTGGCTTGTGCATCCTTATGAGTGGCGGTCGGGGACGAGCGATGGTCTTTTCCTACCAATCTATCCCCCTAGGAGCATTGTGCGTAGTACTTGATTTTTGATGGCTTCTAAATTTTTGCAATAAGTATATGAGTTATTTTGACTAATGTTGAGTCCATGGATTATACGCACTCTCACCTTTCCGCCTTTGCTAGCCTCTTCGGTACCGTGCATTGCCCTTTCTCACATTGAGAGTTGGTGCAAAGTTCGCCGGTGCATCCAAAACCCCGTGATATGATACGCTCTTTCACACATAAACCTCCTTATATCTTCCTCAAAACAGCCACCATTCCTACCTATTATGGCATTTCCATAGCCATTCCGAGATATATTGCCATGCAACTTTCCACCGTTCCGTTCAACATGACATACTTTACTTTGGTCATACTGCCATTGCATGATCTTGTAGTTGACATCGTATTTGTGGCAAAGCCACCATGCATTATTTTTCATACATGTAACTCTTGATTCATTGCACCATCCCGGTACACCGCCGGAGGCATTCATATAGAGTCATATCTTGTTCTAGTTTCGAGTTGTAATTGTTGAGTTGTAAGAAAAATAAAAGTGTGATGATCATCATTATTAGAGCATTGTCCCAAGTGAGGAAAGGATGATGGAGACTATGATTCCCCCATAAGTCGGGATGAGACTCCGGACGAAAAAAAAGAGGCCAAGGAAGCCCAAATAAAAAAAAGAGGCCATAAAAAAAGAAAAGGCCCAAATATATAAAAAAATGAGAGAAAAAGAGAGAAGGGACAATGTTACTATCCTTTTACCACACTTGTGCTTCAAAGTAGCACCAAGATCTTCATGTAGTGAGTCTCATATATTGTGCTTCAAAGTAGCACCAAGATCTTCATGGTAGTGACTCTCATAAGTTGTCTTTTCATACTAGTGGGAATTTTTCATTATAGAACTTGGCTTGTATATTCCTACGATGGGCTTCCTCAAATGCCCTAGGTCTTCGTGAGCAAGCAAGTTAGATGCACACCCACTAGTTTTCTTTTGTTGAGCATTCATAGCTCTAGTGCATCCGTTGCATGGCAATCCCTGTTGGGGAACGTAGTAATTTAAAAAAAATTCCTACGCACACGCAAGATCATGGTGATGATATAGCAACGAGAGGGGAGAGTGTTGTCTACGTACCCTCGTAGACCGAAGCGGAAGCATTGACGCAACGTAGAGGAAGTTGTCGTACGTCCTCCCGGTTCAACCGATCCAAGCACCGTTACTCCGGCACCTCTGAGTTCTTGACACACGTACAGCTCGATGACGCACCCTGATCTCCGATCCAGCAGAGGCGCGGGGAGGAGTTCCGTCAGCATGGCGGCGTGGTGACGATCTTGATGTTCTCCTGTCGCAGGGCTTCGCCTAAGCACCGCTACAATATGACCGAGGTGTAATATCGTGGAGGGGGCACCGCACGGCTAAGGCGATCTCAATGATCAACTTGTGTGTCTAGGGTGCCCCCTACCCCGTATATAAAGGAGGGAGGGAGGAGGAGGCCGCCCAAGGGTGGCGCGCCCTAGGGGGGCCAATCCTACTCCAAGTAGGTTTGCCCCCCCCTTTCTATTCGGAGTAGGAGAAGGAAGGAAGAGGGGGGAGGAGAGAAGGAAAGGGGGGGCCGGCCCCCCTCCCAATTCGGATTGGGCTTGGGGGCGCCCCTCCTGCTCCTTCTCCCTCCCTTCCACTAAGGCCCAATAAGGCCCATATACTTACCGAGGGGTTCCGGTAACCTCCCGGAGCTCCGGTATATTCCCAAATTCTCCCAGAACCTTTCCGGTGTCCAAATATATCCTTCCAATATATCAATATTTATGTCTAGACCATTTCGAGACTCCTCGTCATGTCCGTGATCACATCCGGGACTCCGAACAACCTTCGGTACATCAAAATACATAAACTCATAATATAACTGTCATCGAAACCTTAAGCGTGCGGACCCTACGGTTCGAGAACAATGTAGACATGACCGAGACATGTCTCCGGTCAATAACCAATAGCGGGACCTGGATGCCCATATTGGTTCCTACATATTCTACGAAGATCTTTATCGGTCAAACCGCATAACAACATACTTTGTTCCTTTGTCATCGGTATGTTACTTGCCGAGATTTGATCGTCGGTATCCAATACCTAGTTCAATCTCGTTACGGCAAGTCTCTTTACTCGCTCATGTACGTCATCTCATAACTAACTCATTAGTTACATGCTTGCAAGACTTAGGTGATGAGTATTACCGAGAGGGCCCAGAGATACCTCTCCGACAATCGGAGTGACAAATCCTAATCTCGAATTATGCCAACTCAACATGTACCTTCGGAAACACCTATAGAGCACCTTTATAATCACCCGATTCGTTGTGGCGTTTGGTAGCACACAAAGTGTTCTTCCGTAAACAGGAGTTGCACAATCTCATAGTTGCAGGAACTTTGTATAAGTCATGAAGAAAGCAATAGCAGTATACTAAGCGATCAAGTGCTAGGCTAATGAGATGGGTCATGTCAATCACATCATTCTTCCAATGATGTGATCCCACTAATCAAATGACAACACATGTCTATGGTCAGGAAACATAACCATCTTTGACTAATGAGCTAGTCAAGTAGAGGCATACTAGTGACTATAGTTTTGTCTATGTATTCACACATGTATTATGTTTCCGGTTTAATACAATTCTAGCATGAATAATAAACATTTATCATGATATGAGGAAATAAATAATAACTTTATTATTGCCTCTAGGGCATATTTCCTTCAGTCTCCCACTTGCACTAGAGTCAATAATCTAGATTACATAGTAATGATTCTAACACCCATGGAGTCTTGGTGCTGATCATGTTTTGCTCATGAGAGAGGCTTAGTCAATGGGTCTGCAACATTCAGATCCGTATGTATCTTGCAAATCTCTATGTCTCCCACTTGGACTTGGTCCGGAATGGAATTGAAGCGTCTCTTGATGTGCTTGGTCCTCTTGTGAAATCTGGATTCCTTTGCTAAAGCAATTGCACCAGTATTGTCACAGAAGATCTTCATTGGTCCCGATGCACTAGGTATTACACCTAGATCAGAAATGAACTCCTTCATCCAGACTCCTTCATTTGCTGCTTCAGAAGCAGCTATGTACTCCGCTTCACATGTAGATCCCGCCACGACGCTTTGTTTAGAACTGCACCAACTTACAGCTCCACCGTTTAATATAAACACGTATCCGGTTTGCGATTTAGAATCGTCCGGATCAGTGTCAAAGCTTGCATCAACGTAACCATTTACGACTAGCTCTTTGTCACCTCCATATACGAGAAACATATCCTTAGTCCTTTTCGGTACTTCAGGGATGTTCTTGACCGCTGTCCGATGATCCACTCTGGATTACTTTGATACCTTCTGCTAAGCTTATTGCTAAGCATACGTCAGGTCTGGTACACAACATTGCATACATGATAGAGCCTATGGCTGAAGCATAGGGAACATTTTTCATTTTCTCTCTATCTTCTGCTGTGGTCGGGCATTGAGTTCGACTCAACTTCACACCTTGTAGCACAGGCAAGAATCCTTTCTTTGTCTGATCCATATTGAACTTTTTCAATATTTTCTCAAGGTATGTGCTTTGTGAAAGTCCTATTAAACGTCTTGATCTATCTCTATAGATCTTGATGCCTAATATGTAAGCAGCTTCACCGAGGTCTTTCATCGAAAAACTTTTATTCAAGTATCCCTTTATGCTATCCAGAAATTCTATATCATTTCCAATTAATAATATGTCATCAACATATAAAACTAGAAATGCTACAGAGCTCCCACTCACTTTCTTGTAATACAGGCTTCTCCAAAAGTCTGTATAAAACCATATGCCTTGATCACACTATCAAAACGTTTATTCCAACTCCGAGATGCTTGCACCAGTCCATAAATGGAACGCTGGAGCTTGCACACTTTGTCAGCACCTTTTGGATCAACAAAACCTTCTGGCTGCATCGTATACAACTCTTCTTCTAGAAATCCATTCAAGAATGCAGTCTTGACATCCATTTGCCAAATTTCATAATCATGAAATGCAGAAATAGCCAACATGATTCGGACAGACTTGAGCATCGCTACGGGTGAGAAAGTCTCATCGTAGTCAACCCCTTGAACTTGTCGAAAACCTTTTGCAACAAGTCGAGCTTTATAGACAGTAATATTACCATCAACGTCAGTCTTCTTCTTAAAGATCCATTTATTCTCAATTGCTTGCCGATCATCGGGCAAGTCAACCAAAGTCCATACTTTGTTTTCATACATGGATCCTATCTCAGATTTCATGGCCTCTAGCCATTTTGCGGAATCTGGGCTCATCATCGCTTCCTCATAGTCCGTAGGTTCATCATGGTCAAGTAACATGACTTCCAGAATAGGATTACCGTACCACTCAGTGCGGATCTTACTCTGTAGACCTATGAGGTTCAGAGAAACTTGATCTGAAGTTTCATGATCAATATCATTAGCTTCCTCACTAATTGGTGTAGTTGTCACGGGAACCGGTTCTCGTGATGAACTACCTTCCAATAAGGGAGTAGATACAGTTATCTCATCAAGTTCTACTTTCCTCCCACTCACTTCTTTCGAGAGAAACTCCTTCTCTAGAAAGGATCCATTCTTAGCAACGAATGTCTTGCCTTCGGATCTGTGATCGAAGGTGTACCCAACAGTCTCTTTTGGGTATCCTATGAAGACACATTTCTCCGATTTGGGTTCGAGCTTATCTGGTTGAAGTTTCTTCACATAAGCATCACAGCCCCAAACTTTAAGAAACGACAACTTTGGTTTCTTGCCAAACCACAGCTCATAAGGCGTCGTCTCAACGGATTTTGATGGTGCCCTATTTAACGTGAATGCGGCCGTCTCTAAAGCATAACCCCAAAATGATAGCGGTAAATCGGTAAGAGACATCATAGATCGCACCATATCAAGTAAAGTACGATTACGACATTCGGACACACCATTTCGTTGTGGTGTTCCAGGTGGCGTGAGTTGCGAAACTATTCCGCATTGTTTCAAATGTAAACCAAACTCGTAACTCAAATATTCTCCTCCACGATCAGATCGCAGAAATTTGATTTTCTTGTTACGATGATTTTCCACTTCACTCTGAAATTCTTTGAACTTTTCAAATGTTTCAGACTTGTGCTTCATTAAGTAGATATACCCATATCTGCTTAAATCATCTGTGAAGGTGAGAAAATAACGATATCCACCACGAGCCTCAACATTCATTGGACCACATACATCTGTATGTATGATTTCCAACAAATCTGTTGCTCTCTCCATAGTACCGGAGAACGGTGTTTTAGTCATCTTGCCCATGAGGCACGGTTCGCAAGTACCAAGTGATTCATAATCAAGTGATTCCAGAAGTCCATCAGCATGGAGTTTCTTCATGCGTTTTACACCGATATGACCCAAACGGCAGTGCCACAAATAAGTTGCACTATCATTATCAACTCTGGATCTTTTGGCTTCAACATTATGAATATGTGTATCACTACTATCGAGGTTCAATAAAAATAGACCATTCTTCAAGGGTGCATGACCATAAAAGATATTACTCATATAAATAGAACAACCATTATTCTCTGATTTAAATGAATAACCGTCTCGCATCAAACAAGATCCAGATATAATGTTCATGCTCAACGCAGGCACCAAATAACAATTATTCAGGTCTAAAACTAATCCCGATGGTAGATGTAGAGGTAGCGTGCCGACGGCGATCACATCGACTTTGGAACCGTTTCCCACGCGCATCGTCACCTCGTCCTTGGCGGTGCTCGCTTTATTCCATAGTCCTGCTTTGAGTTGCAAATATTAGCAATGAACCAGATCAAATACCAGTGCTACTACAAGCTCTAGTTAGGTACACATCAATAACATGTATATCACATATACCTTTGTTTACTTTGCCATCCTTCTTATCGCCAAATACTTGGGGCTGTTCCGCTTCGAGGTCGATCGCTTGCGGTAGAAGCACTCGGTTTCAGGCTTAGGTCCGGACTTGGGTTTCTTCTCTTGAGCAGCAACTTGCTTGCCGTTCTTTTGAAGTTCCCTTCTTCTTCCCTTTGCCCTTTTCTTGAAACTAGTGGTCTTGTTGACCATCAACACTTGATGCTCCTTCTTGATTTCTACCTCCGCGGCTTTCAAAGATCGCGAAGAGCTCGAATAGTCTTGTTCATCCCTTGCATATTATAGTTCATCACAAAGCTCTATTAGCTTGGTGGCGTGATTGAAGAATTCATCAATGACACTATCATCGGAAGATTAACTCCCGTTGAATCAAGTGATTGTTATACCCGCACATTCTCGAGTATATGTTCACCGATGAACTATTCTCCTCCATCTTGCAGCTATAGAACTTATTGGAGACTTCATATCTCTCAATCCGGGCATTTGCTTGAAATATTAACTTCAACTCTGGAACATCTCATATGCTCCATGACGTTCAAAACGTCGTTGAAGACCCGGTTCTAAGCCGTAAAGCATGGCACATCGAACTATAGAGTAGTCATCGCTTTGCTCGCGGACATTCTTAACGTCGTCGGTTGCATCAAGCAGCAGGCTGGCACCAAGCGGTGCTTCCAGGGCGTAACTCTTACAGGCAGCAATGAGGATAATCCTCGAGTTACGGACCCACTCCGTGTAATTGCTACCATCATCTTTCAACTTTGCTTTCTCAAGGAATGCATTAAAATTCAACGGAACAACAAAGACGAGCCATCTATCTACAAACAAACATAGACAAGCAAGATACTATCAGGTACTAAGTTCATGATAAATTTAAGTTCAATTAATCATATTACTTAAGAACTCCCACTTAGACAGACATCTCTCTAGTCATCTAAGTGATCACGTGATCCAAATCAACTAAACCATAACCGATCATCACGTGATGTCTCGGCACGACGAACTTTGGCAACGGTGCATACTCAGGGAGAACACTTCTTGGTAATTTTAGTGAGAGATCATCTTAAAATGCTACCGTCAATCAAAGCAAGATAAGATGCATAAAGGATAAACATCACATGCAATCAATATAAGTGATATGATATGGCCATCATCATCTTGTGCTTGTGATCTCCATCTCCGAAGCACCGTCGTGATCACCATCGTCACCGGCGCGACACCTTGATCTCCATCGTAGCATCGTTGTCGTTAGACCATCTATTGCTTCTTCGACTATCGCTACCGCTTAGTGATAAAGTAAAGCAATTACAGATGCGTTGCATTTCATACAATAAGCGACAACCATATGGCTCCTGCCGATTGCCGATAACTTCGTTACAAAACATGATCATCTCATACAATAAAATATAGCATCACGTCTTGACCATATCACATCACAACATGCCCTGCAAAAACAAGTTAGACGTCCTCTACATTGTTGTTGCAAATTTTACGTGGCTGCTACGGGCTTAGCAAGAACCGTTCTTACCTACGCATCAAAACCACAACGATAGTTTGTCAAATAGACTCCATTTTAACCTTCACAAGGACCGGGCGTAGTCACACTCGGTTCAACTAAAGTGAGAGAGACAGACACCCGCCAGCCACCTTTAAGCACGAGTGCTTGTAACGGTGAAACCAGTCTCGCGTAAGCGTACGCGTAATGTCGGTCCGGGCCGCTTCATCTCACAATACCGCTGAAACAAAGTATGACATGCTGGTAGGCAGTATGACTTATATCGTCCACAACTCACTTGTGTTCTACTCGTGCATATAACATCAACGCATAAAACCTAGGCTCGGATGCCACTGTTGGGGAACGTAGTAATCTCAAAATTTTTCCTACGCACACGCAAGATCATGGTGATGATATAGCAACGAGAGGGGAGAGTGTTGTCTACGTACCCTCGTAGACCGAAGCGGAAGCGTTGACGCAACGTAGAGGAAGTAGTCGACGTCCTCCGGTTCAACCAATCCAAGCACCGTTACTCGGCACCTCCGAGTTCTTGACACACGTACAGCTCGATGGCGCACCCGATCTCCGATCCAGCGAGGCGCTGGAGGAGTTCCACGGCCGACGGCGTGGTGGCGATCTTGATGTTCTCTGTCGCGAGGCTTCGCCTAAGCACCGCTACAATATGACCGAGGTGTAATATCGTGGAGGGGGGCACCGCACATGGCTAAGGAACGATCTCAATGATCAACTTGTGTGTCTAGGGTGCCCCCTACCCCCGTATATAAAGGAGGGAGGGAGGAGGAGGCCAGCCCAAGGGGTGGCGCGCCCTAGGGGGGGCAATCCTACTCCAAGTAGGTTTGCCCCCCCCCCTTTCCTATTCGGAGTAGGAGAAGGAAGGAAGAGGGGAGGAGAGAAGGAAGGGGGCCCCCCCTCCCAATTCGGATTGGGCTTGGGGGCCCCTCCTTGCTCCTTCTCCTCCCTTCCACTAAGGCCCAATAAGGCCCATATACTTACCGGGGGGTTCCGGTAACCTCCCGGAGCTCCGGTATATTCCCAAATTCTCCCGGAACCTTTCCGGTGTCCAAATATATCCGTCCAATATATAAATCTTTATGTCTTGACCATTTCGAGACTCCTCGTCATGTCCGTGATCACATCCGGGACTCTGAACAACCTTCGGTACATCAAAATACATAAACTCATAATATAACTGTCATCGAAACCTTAAGCGTGCGGACCCTATGGTTCGAGAACAATGTAGACATGACCGAGACATGTCTCCGGTCAATAACCAATAGCGGGACCTGGATGCCCATATTGGTTCCTACATATTCTACGAAGATCTTTATCGGCCAAACCGCATAACAACATACTTTGTTCCCTTTGTCATCGGTATGTTACTTGCCCGAGATTTGATCGACGGTATCCAATACCTAGTTCAATCTCATTACCGGCAAGTCTCTTTACTCGCTCATGTCGTCATCTCATAACTAACTCATTAGTTACATGCTTGCAAGGCTTAGGTGATGAGTATTACCGAGAGGGCCCAGAGATACCTCTCCGACAATCGGAGTGACAAATCCTAATCTTGAATTATGCCAACTCAACATGTACCTTTGGAAACACCTGTAGAGCACCTTTATAATCACCCGATTCGTTGTGACGTTTGGTAGCACACAAAGTGTTCTTCCGTAAACAGGAGTTGCACAATCTCATAGTTGCGGGAACTTTGTATAAGTCATGAAGAAAGCAATAGCAGTATACTAAGCGATCAAGTGCTAGGCTAACGAGAATGGGTCATGTCAATCACATCATTCTTCCAATGATGTGATCCCACTAATCAAATGACAACACATGTCTATGGTCAGGAAACATAACCATCTTTGATTAATGAGCTAGTCAAGTAGAGGCATACTAGTGACTATAGTTTTGTTTATGTATTCACACATGTATTATGTTTCCGGTTAATACAATTCTAGCATGAATAATAAACATTTATCATGATATGAGGAAATAAATAATAACTTTATTATTGCCTCTAGGGTATATTTCCTTCAATCCCTACTCCTCATGTTGACATCAATTGATGGGCATCTCCATAGCCCGTTGGTTATCCTCGTCAATATGAGACTTTCTCCTTTTTTGTCTTCTCCACACAATCCCCATCATCATATTCTATTCCACCCATAGTGCTATATCCATGGCTCGCGCTCATGTATTGCGTGAAGGTTGAAAAAGTTTGAGATTATTTGAGTATGAAACAATTGCTTGGCTTGTCATCGGGGGTATAGAAGTTGGGAACATCTTTGTGTGACGAAAATGAAGCATAGCCTAACTATATGATTTTGTAGGGATGAACTTTCTTTGGCCATGTTATTTTGAGAAGACGTGATTGCTTGATTAGTATGCTTGAAGTATTATTATTTTTATGTCAATATGAACTATTGTCTTGAATCTTTCGGATCTGAATTTTCATACCATGATTAAGAAGATTTACATTGAAATTATGCCAAAGTATCACTCCGCATCAAAAATTCTTTTTTGTCATTTACCTACTCGAGGACGAGCAGGAATTAAGCTTGGGGATGCTTGATATGTCTCCAACGTATCTATAATTTTTGATTGCTCCATGCTACTTTATCTACTGTTTTAGGCAATATTGGGCTTTATTATCCACTTTTATATTATTTTTGGGACTAACCTATTAACCGGAGGCCCAGCCCAGATTTGTTGTTTTATGCCTATTTCAGGTGTTTGAGGAAAAGGAATATCGACGGAGTCAAACGGAACGAAATCAACTGGAGAAGTTATTTTTGGAAGGAAACCCACCTGATGGACTTGGACCCCACGTCAGAAGATACGGGAGGTGCTCACGAGGGTGGGGGGCGCGCCCCTGCCTCATGGGGCCCCCGTAGCTCCACCGACGTTATCCCTGCACCCATATATACCTACGTACCCTAAAACTTCCAGAACAGAAGATAGATCGGGAGTTCCGCCGCCGCAAGCCTTTGTAGCCACCAAAACAAATCGGGACCCGTTCAAGACCTCCCGGGGGGGATCCCATCACCGGAGGCCATCTTCATCATCCCGATGCTATCCATGACGAGGAGGGAGTAGTTCACCCTCGGGGCTGAGGGTATGTACCAGTAGCTATGTGTTTGATCTCTCTCTCTCTCTCGTGTTCCTTGATGGCACGATCTTGATGTATCCCGAGCTTTGCTATTGTAGTTAGTTCTTATGATGTTTCTCCCCCTCTACTCTCTTGTGATGAATTGAGTTTCCCCTTTTGAAGTTATCTTATTGGATTGAGTCTTTTATGAACACTTGATGTATGTCTTGCGTGGGATAACCGTGGTGACAATGGGTTATTCTATTGATCCACTTGATGTATGTTTTGGTGATCAACTTGCGGGTTTCATGACACTTGGGAACCTATGCATAGGGGTTGGCACACGTTCTTGACTCTCCGGTAGAAACTTTGGGGCACTCTTTGAAGTACTTTTATGTTGGTTGGATGAATCTGAGATTGTGTGATGCATATCGTATAATCATGCCCACGGATACTTGAGGTGACAATGGAGTATCTAGGTGACATTAGGGTTTTGGTTGATTTGTATCTTAAGGTGTTATTCTAGTACGAGCTCTTTTATTGATCGATCCGAAAGAATAGCTTTGTGGTGGTTTCGTACCCGACCATAATCTCTACGTTTGTTCACCGCTATTAGTGTCTTAGGAGTGACTCTTTGTTGCATGTTGAGGGCTTGTCATATGTTCTATCTATGCTATTATTGTTGAGAGAACTTACACTAGTGAAAGTATGAACCCTAGGCCTTGTTTCCTATCATTGCAATACCGTTTACGCTCACTTTTATCGCTCGTTACCTTGCTGTTTTTATTATTTCAGATTACAAAAACCTATATCTATTATCTATTTTGCACTTGTATCACCATCTCTTCGCCGAACTAGTGCACCTATACAATTTACCATTGTATTGGGTGTGTTGGGGACATAAGAGACTTCTTGTTATTTGATTGCAGGGTTGTTTGAGAGAGACCATCTTCATCCTACGCCTCCTACGGATTGATAAACCTTAGGTCATCCACTTGAGGGAAATTTGCTACTGTCCTACAAACCTGTGCACTTGTAGGCCCAACAACGTCTACAAGAAGAAGGTTGTGTAGTAGACATCAGTGCGCATGATTGTAGAACAAGGAAGAACACCGAGATTTACCCAGGTTCGGGCCACCTTGGGGTGTAAAACCCTACTCCTGCTTTTGGTGGATTGGCCTCACGAGGAGGCTGGGGATAAACTAGTACCGTGGGTGATCAACCTCGCGAGGGCTATGAGGAGAGAGTGGATCGACCGCCTTCTACAGCGGAGGCTAGTCCCTATTTATAGTGGCCTTGGTCCTCTTCCCTTATCGCGCGGGAAGGGATCCCACAACAGCCAATTTTGAAAGGGGATAGGAAGTACATCTTATCCTGATGAAAGATGGTCTCCGCTTGCAAAGGTCTGGGCCATGACGCAGTGGTGGGCTCGGCGATGACGTCTGTCCTGCCGAGTTTGTGCTCGTTCTCTTGTTGAACCCAAAGGGAAACCTTTGGGGCCTCCCTTGGGAACCCGCACCTGTCCTTGTCTCTCTAGCACCAAAGAGGAAACTACCCCTCCTGCGCCCACTGGCGCCCGCCTAGCCTTGGTCATCACGGCTCACGGCACCGTGCGCCTTGCGAGGCGGGAGGCTTGCATAGAGATCTTCGCCGCTCGAAAGGCAGCCCAGGGAGGCGCTCGTCGCGAGGTCTTGGCGTCACTCCCCTCGCGAGGCTGAGGCCCCTCGCGAGGGTCTTGCCCGTGAGGTCTTCAAGCTGGGCCGTAATGGGTCATTGATGGGGCCGCGTGTTGGGCCGCAAGCAGGCATGTCTGCATACCCCCGTTCCCAGAATGCCGATAGTAGCCCCCGGTCCCAAGGCGTGCCCGGCCTAGCTTCGAGTTCAAACCATACCTCATCGGCATCTTGCCCGACGGCGACGGGAGCACAACTTTTGACTTGGCCGCTTTTAGAAAGGATCCAGTGCACTACAAACTCCATGTCTTCAGATCAAAGTGGCTTGCCTAGACTACAGAGCTGTTGTTGCTCCCTGATCTTCCTTCTTGGGTGACCAAGAAAGGGGGTAGAATTTCTCCCAACAAGGTGATTGCTTTATAAGGTTGATGCTGGGCTTTGTCAATCTCTGGAAGGGCATTTTATTTTGCGATGTGCTGAGGGAGCCTGTGACAACGTGGTTTGTTCCACTACCAAGCCTCTGCCTGATAACCGACGACACTGCGACAAAGTGGTGGCGCGGCACTTTCTGATGTCACCTGCCCCGATGGTTTGATAATCAGGTTTGTTGAGTTGGAATATTTGTATGCTATCAGAACCATCATTCCTGATGCCTCAACCAAGGATCTATTATTTGATTCTGAAGCGTTTGATCCAATGGAGGTGGAGCAAGTAGAAGAGTTTGTTGGTTGGAGGCTCACTACATGGTCAAGGGAGGTCTTTTGGGACCATTGGTGCAAGGACAGCGTGGTCCATGTAGGTGAACTTGGAAGTGCCTCATTGCCTCATCCAGATTTCGGCTACAATGGTGCTGCAAAATTTCCATTGAAAACCCTGAAAACATCTTTTCCAACCATGTGTAGTGATGCCATTGTTTGTTTCATGTCCAAGAAAAATCAAGGGACCATGATGCATGGATTCTCACTGTTGACATGAGGAGCAAGATAGTGGGAGGGCCAAAACCATTCAGTGCCAAGAGATCAGCAGATTCTAATCCCTCCTACATTCCTTGTGCGCTTAACAAGTACTTCCTCCGTCCGAAATTAGTTGATGCTCAAATGGATGTATCTAGCATTGAATACATCTAGATACATCTGTTTGAGCGTCAACTAATTCCGGACGGAGGGAGTATCTGCATAATGAATCAGGTAACTATGATGATTCTTTTTATTTATCTATATGATTTGAAGCTTGTCTTCTGTCCTTTTTAGGACTATTTCTGTGTCAACATATTTGGTTTGGGCACATTTTATTTCAGTCCTGTATGGTTCTCATTTTGTGTAGCCCATGTTAGATCACTGGATGCAATGGTAGTCTGTACGCATTAGGAGTTTTCCTTCATTTTGGGGCGTGTCTCCTGACATTAATACTTAATAAGGCTTAATCATGATAGACTTTCTTTCCGTTGACATTCTTCAATTTGCTTAAGATGTGATGGTATATAAGGATATCTTATTTAAATCAGTATGAACATGCTTGGGTTGATGCCAAATTTTGACTTGCCAATATGTGGGCAAAGCCAAAGTATTGGCTATCAACTGGTTGCCTACCTTGTTTTGACAATATATGTGAAAGTTGCCGAGTTCAGGGCAGTTGACATTGCAAAATATTGGCTTGGCAAGCCAGTTTTTGGCTGCAAACCAAGCATGCCCTATGATCAATCCGTCATCATCTATCTACTAATTTGGCCCTGAGCTATGGTTCATACTTGGTTATGGCACCATTTTTTATATATAGATTAGTGATTAGTTGCCCATCATGAATCCAATGGTTTTCACCTCTACTGTGCATTAGATATGGCACAGGTTGGTTTGCAAAATGCTAGCTTTTGTGGATAAATTTCACTTTAGGTATATGCTGTCCCACTTTTGTCCTGTTGATACTATTTCCATTTTGTCCTTTCTTGTGT
Organism: Aegilops speltoides; assembly: GCA_021437245.1. Classification (NCBI taxonomy): domain Eukaryota; kingdom Viridiplantae; phylum Streptophyta; class Magnoliopsida; order Poales; family Poaceae; genus Aegilops; species Aegilops speltoides. Next base: position 173,259,737 of record CM038147.1, on the reverse strand, counting down.
AATAAGATTAACCATAAGGTTATGATGCGGCTGCCCAGTACAAATATTATTTCCCAACAGAAACGGCCGCGACTGGTACAAGTACAACATGCAGTTATAATTTCCATTTTGCCCTCTCTTGCACAAATAGGATTACCTATAGTAAGTTTATTTTGCAAATGTCCTGGATAAACTCAAACAGCCACCCTAATGCTTACCAACAGAAGCGACATGCTATTGATTCAGATGAGGCCACAGGCTCATGCAGTTGTCAGTATGTGATAACAACATTTATAAACAAGGCTAAATTGGCTACATCATACTATAATTCTGTTGCATTTGCCCCATAACACTAAAATTAACTTACCAAGTACCATTGCCAAGCATTAGCTAAGGCTACATTAATTTCTGAAACGGGCTGATCACAAGGTAAAGATGGCGTGAAGGTAAAGAGGGCGTTGCGGGACTCTGAAACGGGCTGATTACATTAACATGGATTACCTCTAGAAATAGCAATAAAGCTTTTTCGGCTATGTTGCTCAAACTTTCGAACTGATCTGCAAATGTCTTTCTTCAGACAAATATGTAGCAATGTCTTTAGCACTTGCATGACTCTTGAGATATCTTGAACTGAAGTTCCAAAGTTTGGCTGTTAGAGTTGTTTATTCTTTGAGAAGTCCTGATGATCTTTGTGCTTCTTTTGTACTACTGATCACTATATAATTTATTTATTCAGTTTTTTTCTTGCTGGAATTTGTTTGGAGTGTACTGTAGTGCGACTTTCAGATTACTTGGTGCCCTTCAAAGTTAATTTAACCGAATACCTTCACTAAAGTGGAATAACAAAACATGAAACAAGCCACTTTAGTTACATGTTAGCTGACTGAGTTTTAACTTTTGGGTCGATTTCTTAACTGTTGATTGCAGCTCCAAGATGCGCGCCGGTTGTTTTTTCATCTTGTGTGTGCTGTCCCGTATTGGGCTGGACGTTTTTTGATTGACCTCAATTTTGGGTCTGTCGATTTCTTGTTGGGCTGAACCTGTTATGTGTTTTCTTATTAGGCTGTTTGTGTGCGTTTTTGCTTCTGTTATTTTGTCGGTTTTTACAGGTATATTTTAAATGTTGGGTGAATACAAAATATATACACGTAGTAATTTATAATATGTGTATAAGTTGTAATTATGTGAAAACTGCACTATTACATACTACTAAAATAGTGCAGTTTCATTATAATTGTATTTCTGTGAAAATTCCACTACCATATGCATATTCTTGCATATTATCGAAAGCACAATTTTTTGTATATATTGTGTGTGAATTTTGTTATTATTTGATTATTTTACTATTTTTTCTTCTTAAAAGGTAATATCAATGCAACTAACTCATTCTTACTTAGAAAATTTCATTATTTTGATTTTATTTTAGTTGTTATTTCATATATTCTTTTCTGAAGAGTATTACCAAAACCAGTAATTCATTTTTTCTTACAAAACTTCATTATTTTGTTTTTGATTTAGTGTCTGTTTCATTTTCTTTTTTAATGATAATACCAATGTCACTAATTCATTTCTTCTTACGAAACTTTCTGTTTTGTGAGAATTCTACTATTATATACTTATTCTTGCATATTACAAAAAAAATGCAATTTATGTGTAAATTGTGTACAAATTTCTCATTTTATTTATTTTATTGTTTCCTTTCTTCTTAAAGGGTAATACCAATGTCACTAATTCTTTCTTGCTTAGAAAACTTCATTATTTTGATTTTGATTTAGTTTTCATTTTAGTTTCTTTCTTCCTAAAGGGTATTACTAAGGCTTCTAACTCATTCTTTCTTAGAAAAACTTTATTATTTTATTTTTCATTTAGTTTTATTTTATTTTACTTCTTATTTAATTGTAACACAAGTGTCACTAATTCATTCTTTCTTAGGAAATTTCCTTTATTGCAAATATATCACTATTATATGCTTATTCTTCCAAATTAGAAAAATCGTAATTTATGTGCAAATTGTTTGCAATTTTTATCATTATTTGTTTTATTATCTTTCTTGCTAAAGTGTAATAGCAATGTCATTTATTATATTTTAGGAAACTTTATTGTTTTTATTTTCTTTTGCTTTTTGTTAAATTTACTTTCTTCTTTAATGGTAATGTGTATGTAATTCATTAATTCCATCTTAGAAAAATTCATTATTTCTTAGAGAATCTTGCTATTTTGATTTCCTTTTTTTATTTCATTTTCTTTCTTCTTAAAGGGTAATACCAATGCCACTTTTTTTTCTTATAAATTTTTATTCGAATTTTATTTTAGTTGTTATTTTTTAGTTTCTTCTTAAAGTAATATCTATGGTACTGATTCATCCCTTCTTGTGATTTTTTTTGTGTGAAAATTCCACTATTGTATGCTTATTCTTGCACATTAAAGAAAAGTGCATATTTTGTGTATATTGTGTGTAAGTTTTGTCATTGTTTGATTTGTATTTTATAAAAATACTTAAAGGGTAATATCAACACCACTAATTCATTCTTAATTAGTGAACTTCACTATTTTGATTTTATTTTAGTTTTATTTTCTTTCTTGTTAAAGGGTAATACGAATGCCAGTAATTCGTTCTTCCTTAGAAAACTTCATTATGTTGATTACTTTGATTTTTTTTTGTTTCTTCTTTAAGGGTAATGCCAATGCTACTAATTTATTCCTTCTTAGAAAACTTACTTTTGCCAAAAAAAATCCACCATTATATGCTTATTCTTGCATATTATAAAATAGTGCAAATTTTCTCACTCTTTTTAGTTTCTTATTTTCTTTTTCTTAAAGGGTAATACCAATGCCACTAATTCATTCTTCTCTAGAAAACTTTTTTTTTGGGGGGGGGGGGGCGGGGGTGTTAGTGTTATTATAGGGGAAAGAAGGCTAGAGACAGAAGAAGGTGGCTGGGCCTTTGGATCTTCATCGGGTGATGGAGACGATTTGACCGAATGCCCAAAAAAATTAGGCGCCTATCAAATAATAGCCCCCATAACATTTTTATGCAATGTGGGTACAATTCGTACCACTATCTAAAATTGCACCACTATATGCTTATTTTTGCATATTATGAAAAGCTGCAATTTTCATGCAAATTGTGTGCAATTTTCTGTCATTGTTTGTTTTATGTGTTTTTCCATTTTTCGGATGTAAATATGATCGGTAACAAGCTCTCTGTGGATGTAGCATTTTTAAAGAAGCACTCCCGATTGTGGTGATGTTTGAAGTTTTAACCAACGACACTGGAGCCGCTCGCCCGAGCGACATAGTTACGTGTGGTCACGTAGCTAGCTGGCCAACATGCGAAGCTAGCTTATGTGTATATGTGCTTCTAGGAACTACTCCCTCCGTTCCTAAATATTTGTCTTTTTAGAGATTTCAACAAGTGACTACATACAGATGTATATAGACACATTTTAGAGTGTAGATACACTCATTTTGCTTCATATGTAGTCACTTGTTGAAATCTCTAGAAAGACAAATATTTAGGAACGGAGGGAGTATTATATATGGGAGCAGGACAGTGTAGAGTACTTGTTTTAACCAGCGTGAGAAAGTTTAAGTCATCTAAGCGTGAAAAAGGTATGGCCAGTTAGCTTGGAGGCTCCAAGTTGGAGCTGCTTTTACTTGCTCTCGACACGATAAGGTGCAGCTGCATGCGGCCAACGCAGTTAACAAAATTTAAGCCGTGACATGCAACGTGCACATCCATGAGTATGAAGCTCGATATGCACTGTGCACACGTGGTTGGCAGCAAACTCGACTGAAACAAGTTTGGGTCAGGCGACTGACCCAACTTTTATTTTCAGTCAACTGACCGGTAGCCGGTCCCGAAACGAGCCCATCTCCAAGGGAAACCCCAATTTGTCTGTGAACATGTTCCCTGGATAATTGCAAAGGTGCCCCCAGCGCGTAGGCCATCAGCTACCTTGTCGTTTGTGATCCATAGACTTCCGGTTTTCGTCATTGAGCTGCAGCACAAGTAGCGCCTCCTTGCATGCCATTGTCGACGGCGTGTGGTAGTCCTGTCGTCGGTGGCTTAGAGAAGGCACCCTATGTGCGGTAGCTGCCTTGCGGGGACGCCGGGCGCCACGGCGGGACGCCGCTCAGGTGCGGTGGTAGCTCACAGCTGTAGCGGCGGCGCGGCGGCGGTCGGCCATTTTCCTCTTACGGCGGCAAGGACTTTGGATGGCACGGGTCGCGGGCGGCCGTCTCAGTCGCGGCGATGGCTGGTGGAGGTGGCGGCACCGCAACGGTGTGGCTCCACTTCCTTTTCTCTGTCCGTGGTGGCACATGGTAAGATGGCTAGTTGCGACTCCTTTTGGGCTCGAGGTTTTTTTTTGAAAGATCCAGCACTGCTGGCTTTTCATTGATTAAGCAGGGAGCATACGGAAAATATTCATGATCAAGTGATCATGGTGGGGGTTACAGAGTTTTAGCCAAAAAAATGGACAAGGATCAGCCTGGGTCACCAAGTGGTGTTTCCAGGCATTTGGCTCCGTCCAGCCTCCAGGAATCCATGTCTTGCCTGATTGCTGCAAGGATTTCCGCGCTCTGTCGTTGGCGATCTCTGAAGGTTCTACAATCTGCTTCCCTTCTCTCTCCTCTTCTCTCTCATCCAACTCAGCAAACATATAATATTTTAATCCTTACAGCCTGTTGTACCTTATTGTACTGCTCCAACGTTTATATTAAAAAGCCTCGGTTTCTATCATCGTCTCTGGCCCAACAAAATCTCAGGACCGGCCCTTGCATTCATAGACCCCACACATATGGGGTGTGTCCTTCTTTTGATTAGCAAGAAATCTTGTAGTAGTCCTTGTATTCATAGACTAAAAAAAATATGACCCCACAACATTGCCATCCTGGCGCCGTCGCTCATTGTATGGTACACCAATTGGATTACAAAACGTCTTACATTTATAAACAGATGTACTATCTTTTTACCATTCCATCATGTTTGAAGTGTTTATCTGGTAATAACGAGACAAGCATGATGCATCAGAGCGCAGACGATCAAAATGGTGACGAGACAAGCATGATGCCGAGACACCTGGCCGATGCAAGGTAACAACGCCCTATGTAAAAAAGAACTACTTTTGCAACCGGCGATGAAGGGTAAAGCCAATTAGGATGCAAGGTAACAACACCTTAACTATGTGGAGGGGAAAAAGTCCAACTTTTGCAATTGGCGATGAAGGTACCGATAGATATCTTTGGAAGCTCATTGTGCCGGCTAGCCGTGTAATTTTGGCATCCCTGTTGGAACCACACGGACGTTAATCCCGATCCATGTACGTATGCACACGCTGCTTATATGTTGCGCGACGCTTTGGGCTAATCGGGGAAGCATATAGACAAGAGAAACCACATGCACAAGGCTGAGAATAACCATTTTGTATGCCCACTTACATATCTGATATCACAGTCAGTCGTCATAGAAGAACCCAGCTGCTAAAACAAGAACAATGCTCACGTCCTCGACATACGTCATGTGCTCATTCATGGCTATATATAGCAGGCAGGCTTCCGCCAGGTACCATGCAACCACCACCCGGCTTCCGATCTCCACTAGCTACAATGGCTTCCGCCGTTCCCTGTCTGCTCTTGTGCTTGCTCGTTCTTGCTCCTCATCTCGGCAGCTCCTACCGCACAGGCTCCATCAATGGTGGGAAGCATGTCATCACCCGTTCGTCCCATGAGTCCAAGAAACCATCGACCTGCTCCTCCAACCCTTCTGGTGAAAATTCTACAGTATCTTCATCATGTGCTTGCAACTAAATTTACTCTTTATGCGAAGTTCTTGAAATATATTGCCCACCTTCGTCCCTCCATCAGTTCGGACTTTTGAATGAGTTCACTGGAGCATGAATTTGATAGTTGCTAACTTATCTACACCTTGTGCAGGAGATGGCAATGGACTGCCGGTGACGCATCGGCTGAGCCCGTGCTCACCTTCTGCCGCCGGTCTGAGCCAGAGCATGCCCTCGGTCGGCGACGCCTCCAGCCGCGACGCCCTCCGCCTACGCGGGCTCCTCGACGAGTCGGCGGACAGTCCTGGTCTGACGATCCCCTCGACCGGCACCCCCCTGGTGGATCTTCCGGACGCACCGGAATACCACGTCGTCATCGGCTTGGGCACTCCGGCGCAGAACATCACCGTGGGATTCGACACGGCCACCATCGGAGCCACGCTTCTCCAGTGCAAGCCATGCGCCGCCGGGGACCCATGCGACAAGGTCTTCAACCCGTCCCACTCCCTGTCATCAACCCTTTACGACATTCCATGCGGCAGGACATGGGAAGGCTGCCCCATTACCCGTTGCACCACCCCCGGCTGCACGTTCCGCGTGACACACAATGGCTCCCTCGTGTTCAACGCCACCATGGAGAAGGACACCCTCACGGTGGCGCCATCGGTCCACGTGCAAGGCTTCAGGTTCCTTTGCCTGGAGATGATGAGCGAGGTGCCGACGGACGGCACGTCGGGAGTCCTCGACCTCAGCAGGAACCGCTACTCGCTGGCCTCACAGGTCAGTCTGTCCCCGGACACGGTCGCCTTCTCTTACTGCCTGCCCAGGGGCGCTGAGTCCCAGGGCTTCCTCTCCTTCGGCACCACCCGGCCGGAGCTCGCCGGCCGCCGCGTGAGCTACGCCACCCTGCACAGCAGGTCCCCCCGCCGGAACCTCTACTTCCTGAGGCTCATCGGCGTGAGTATCGGCGGGCTGGAGCTCCCGATCCCCACCGAGTCGCTCGCCAGCGACGCGCTGATCGAGGTGCAGACGACCTTCACCTACCTGCAGCCGCGCGTGTACGAGGACCTGCGCGAGGTGTTCAGGTTCGTGATGAGCGGTTACAAGGTGGCGCCGTCGTCCGGCGAGCTCGACACGTGCTACGACTTCACCGGCCTGAACGGCGTCGACGTGCCGACCATCACGCTCAGCTTCGAGGGCGGCGCGAGCCTGGAGCTCGGGTTTGAGCAGATGATGTACTTCAGCGACCCTCACAACATCTTCTCGGTGGCGTGCCTCGCGTTCGCGCCGGCGCCGGCGTACGGGTCGGGCGTCTCCGTCATCGGGTCGCTGGCGCAGGCGTACACGGAGGTGGTCTACGATCTGCGTGGAGGCAAGGTCGGGTTCGTTGACAACCGCTGCTGATCGATCAAGCCAGTCAAAGCAGCACGTAGCATGCATGCATCGCATGCATAACAGTATATTGAAGGTTGGTTCTTCAAAAATAAGGCGCTCACAAGTCACAAGTCACTAGGTCGATGGTGTGTAGTGGAGCTATCTCCACAGCTAGCTTGCTGATGGATAAGCAGCAGCTACATAAGTTTTTTCTTTTTGTTTTTGAGGGAGCAGCAGCTACATAAGTTAGTGTTATACTGCCTCGGCATCTTGCTTGTTTCCAGGTGCCGTATTAAACTAAATAAAGCAGGTCATTGCAAATTGTGTTTTCTTTTCAAGATAATACTAGTTTATTCCAAGATAAGAGGGTTACATTCCAGAGGCAAGAGATCCTCACTATACGGTGTCCTCTGTCAAGCCACACATCCGTGACACGTTCAAAGCGATTATACCTTGCGCAATCTGCAACTCTATCGTGAGACCTATGAAGTTTCTGGAATTACTGACTATTAATGACTTAATTTCAGCAACTAAATGACCATACACTGATGGATAAGTAGCAGCCACATAATGTACTGTTGCAGTTTTGCTTCATTATGTCTCAGTCAATGTTATATTCCTTTGATCCTGCATGAAAATTCGTACAACTTTATATATATCACTTGACTGAGGCTTGGTTAAGTCTCAGTCGACTGGGACCTAATCACACCCTTTTTGTTATGCTGCCTTGGCATCTTGCTTGTTTGCAAGTGTTGTATATCTACCGATACACCAAAATGCGTAGACCATCAGGTGTCGAGCAACATGTTAGTATCAGTGACCTTCAGCGGCGTTCGTGATCCATGAAACGCCGGTCGTCGTCTTTGAGACGGAGCACAGGTAGCGTCTCCTTGAAGGCCATTGTCAACGGTGTAGAGAAGGCACCACCCTGTGTGCAGTAGTTGTCGGTGCCGTAGAGAAGGCACCGCCATATTTGCGTGCCACTACACCTCTTGCGTCGTCTTGGGTGGACGTTGTCGCCATGGCCCTGAACAACACCAACCGCGCACCGCGTCCGGATGCAGTGTGCCCAAAAGGTCCTTTGATACGGTGGTCATCGCCAAGTCACTTGGGTCGACCAGAGTGCCATGGCGGAACCGCTGGTCAGGAGGAAGGGGCACTAATGTGGTGGCAGCCCGTGTCAAGCATGAACGATCTTGCCCTCCGTCGCCACGTCTTGTCGGGAAAGACAAGCTCGGTAGCGGAAAGGGGGGAAGGTGGCACTAATGTGGTGGCAGCCCGATCTTTCAATGAGTGGGGATAGCAATCGATTTGGTGGAATTTGACTTAGACGACCCGACTATACCCTACCCAACAACACACATCCGCAATCGCTAAACCAATATCCGGTGTGTGGTAGGCACAATCAATATGAACAACGAGGTTTGAGTTCCCACAAGCAAGCGAATAATCAACACGATCTATAGTAACTTGCAATATGAAATTACTGATAATAAACCGAACACACGGAATAGATGAACAAGCTGGGGTTCAACCGATGATCTGACAAGATGATAGTCCTACACATCTTGTAGTTGCAAACTATAGCGAAGGCTAAACAATATAACAAAAACCACAATAAATGACGGCACAAGAGCGGCTCAATGCAAGGGGGTCAAAGACCAACCAAGAGCGGTGTCCTGCGAGAGAAAAAAAGGTTGTTTTGATGGCATTCTGTTGGTCATCACACTGCTCAAGAGACAGCTAATGGACGGCCGGTAGCATTAAAGGAACACGACTACAAATGTTCCGTATATGGCAAAGGAAGACCACTTATTGTTTGGCACATTACTTGAACTGTCACGACACCTTGTATGTCGTCAAAAACAAAACAAACACGTCTTCTCGTCTGTCGTTTTAGATATCGGTGACACAGCCATTGGTCTAGCGCATACGAGACTGTCAGGGGGACAAACATGGTGCTAGTGAGCCTAACACGGTTAACATCAACAACATGATTCGGTTGTGACTAAAAAGGCACTAGCATACTGTTGGAAATATGCCCTAAAGGCAATAATAAATTTTTATTATCATATTTTCCAGTTCATGATAAATGTTGTTTATATTCATGCTAGAATTGTATTGACCGAAAATTTAAATACATGCGTGAATACATAAACTACACCGTGTCCCAAGTATGCCTCTACTAGACTAACTCGTTGATCAAAGATGATTAAGGTTTCCTAACCATATACATGAGTTGTCATTTGATAACGAGATCACATCATTAGGAGAATGATGTGATGGACAGACCCAGCGGTAAGCTTAGCATCATGTTAAGTATCTGTCCCTTAGACCATGAGATCGTGCAACTCCCTGACACTGAAGGAATATTTAGTGTGTATCCAAACATCACTTCATAACTGGGTGATTATAAAGGTGCTCTACAGGTATCTCTGAAGGTGTTTGTTGGGTTGGCACGGATCAGGACTGGGATTTGTCCTTGGTGTGACGGGGCCCTCTTTGTAATTCAACATCACGAGAAGCTTGCAAGCACGTGACTAATGAGTTTAGTCATGAGGTATTTTATTATAGAACGAGTGAAGAGACTTGTCGATAAAGATATTGACCTATGTATGGAGATACCGACGATCGAATCTCGAGCAAGTAACATATCACCGAACAAAGGGAATTATATACGGGATTAACTGAATCCTTGACATCGTGGTTCAACCGATAAATATCTTTGTGGAATATGTGGGAACCAATATGGGCATCCAAGTCCCGCTATTGGTTATTTACCGGAGAGGGGTCTCGCTCATGTCTATATGATTCTCGAACCCGTAGGGTCGCACGCTTGACGTTCGGTAGCGCTAGGGTAGTATTGAGATATTAATAGTGGAAATTCTGAAGGTTATTCGGAGTCCCGGATGGGATCCGGAATGTCGCGAGGAGCTCCAGAATGGTCCGAGGGTAAATATTTATATATGGAAAGTTGTTGTCGGGGTTCCCAAAAAAGTCCGCTTTTTTCGGCATTGTATCGGCCGTTCCGCAGGGGTCCGAAAGTCCTCGGAGGGTCGAACATGTCCCATACAGTAGCATGGGCTGTAGGGGGGTGCCCTGGCCTTAATGGGCCAAGGAAACCAACCCCTACAAGGCCCATGCGCCTGGGAAGGAGAAACCCTAAGTGGGAGGGAGTCCACTTGCCTTGGGAGGCAAGTTTCCTCCCTTGAACGCCTCACCTCCTTGTAGGAGGGGCTAGGGCTGCGCCCCCAACCCTCTCACACCCCTATATATAGTGAGGAGGGGGTGCAAGGGCTGGAAACACAAAACCCAAGCCTCATCTCTCTCCCGATAAACCTCCACCTCGATCCGTCAGCGCTTGACGAAGCCCTGTCGGTGTTCCGCTGCCATTACCACCACCAAGTCGTCGTGTTGGAACAGATCTCATCTACGCCCTCTCGCTCACTTGCTAGATAAATAAGGAGAGGATGTCGCCGAGTCGTACGTGTGCTAAACTCAAAGGTGCCGTCTGTTCGGCACTAGATCGGATTGAATCATGATTGGATCGCGATGAGTTCGACTACATCAACCGCATTACGACGCTAATGCTTTAAATCTACAGGGGTACATAGACACACTCATCTCTCGTTGCTATGCATGTCCTAGATTAGATCTTGGGTGATTGGTAGGATTTTTTTTTGATTTTCACGCAACGTTCCCCATCAGTGGCATCAGAGCTAGATCTATGCATAGCTAGATTAGATCTTGGGTGTTTGGTAGGAATTTTTTTGATTTTCATGCAACGTTCCCCATCAGTGGTATCAGAGCTAGGTCTATGCGTAGATGGATATGCATGAGTAGAACACAAAGTTGTTGTGGGCGTTGCTGTTCAGATTGCTTACTTCCCTTGTCTTATTTGGATTCGGTGGTATTGTGGGATGAAGCAGCTCAGACCGATCTTACATGTCCTCGCGCATGAGACCGGTTCCACAGTTTGACATGCAACTTGTATTGCATAAAAGTGGCTTTGCGGGTGCCTGTCTCTCCTACTTTAGTTGAATCTGATTTGACAAAGACAGTCCTTCTAGAAGGTTAAAAGGCAACCTGTATGTCACCGTTGTGATTTTGAGTAGATAAGAATCTATAATACCTAAATAGCTCATCCCCACTATATTATTTCTCTTGACATGCAGCCTGTCCACCTCAGCAGGCCTGCCACATCAACATTTCATTACTAGCTTACAGATGGGCCCAACCACCACAGCAACCTGCCACATCAGCCTCTGTTACCGCTTCACCGGCGAAGAAAACTATCTCTCTCCCTCGATAGAACCGGTCATCTCCCTATCTTTAACGTTGTTCTTTCCTCTCCCCACTAAACTATCACGGTTCTTTCTTCTCCCCGGCTCTTCCTTCTCCATTTAATCCCCTCGCATGCCCTCTCCATTGTCGATCCACTTTGTCTTCCCCCGCACACTCACCGCACACTCCACCAAAATCAAACGGAAAAAGGAGATCCAATCCAAAGGAAGAAGAATGGCGATGGATCTGGCGTTACTTGGCTGGGTAGTACGCACCGAGGAGGGACGCATCAATTTGTGCTCTTTTCCCCACTACTTGCACCAGATCAAGGAAAGAATCAAGTCGACTTGATATTGTTTCGTTCCACCATGGTTGGGTCTGTCCTGGTGGCGAGCAATTTCTCTTCTGCATTTAGTTCCTTCTCCCAGATCTTTCCTCATGGTCATGGTGAATGTGTGCTCTCTCTAAACCCACTCTCGAGGAAACTGGATGGTCGACAAGTGACGGCTGGATGTGTGGTGAATTATTGATAGTTCTCCATTCTCCATTCTTTTTTTGTATTATAAATGATTAATTTAGACCTTAGTTCATCTTCAACGGAAAGTCGGAAACAGTACTGCTTTCGCCTTGATGATGTTTATTGGTATATTGTTGTATTAGCAACCAGGGGTATCCGGTATCTCTTCAATCTCTTTAGGTGGAGCATATGAGATTATCATGTTAGAACTGTACTGTACATGAGTGCTTGCAGGGGGAAATCAGTCGTGTGCTACTGGAATCTCAGTTTGTCTTTCCTCGCTTATTCTGTAGGATTCCCTTAGATGAACTACAGTACACATTAATTTATTTCAGTTATCCATTATTTTCACTCGGCTTTATAAGCTATCTAATTGGTATTTGTTTACTGCCAGATTACTATTTCTATATGTATATTCAGGGACAAGAGATGTTCTCTTTCTTTTGCAATACTACGAGGATGGCATATTGAGTTCAGATACGTCAATTGGCAGAAATACTTTCTTTACAGTTTTTTTACTAATTTTTGTGATGAAACATATCTTTTTATTCTCTTATATTTCGCTGAAAATTAAATGGGAACAAACTACTTTCATAATCATTGTGTATCATGCTAGGAAGGATACTACCCAGACCCCAGTTGGTATATGCAACTCCCATAAAATGCAAGAGAAATGGACTTTTGGTAGCTCTGGTCACTTGGGAGCTTATTTTATTCTAACGTGAGAAAAGGCCCATCACTTTTATCTGAAGCAAGCATAATATCAGGTAGCTTACCTATATGTTCTGCCCAACACTAAAAACAATAGATTTATGATTTGTATCTCTGGAAAGTTAATATGGATTGGTTTGGATATATATGGACTGGTAGTGTTGAATCATTATGCCATTCATGGCTTGATTTATCCTGCCTGTTTCTTCTACAATAAACATTATCAGATAAAGAGAGTTCATTGGTTGTCATTTCATAATCATAAGATCCCATTAAAGTGGCAACCAACTCCTTTTATATATTTTGGATATTTCTGTTTGGATGTTACTAAAGAAACGACTACTAAGGCCTCAATGATATGAAAAATATAATATTTCGCAATATATCATTTGGCCAACACATTACCAATGCACCTATGGACTGCATTACCCTATTTTTTATATCAAAGTTCAAACAAACATATATCTTATATATTCCTTTAATGGATTCACTATTTCCCACTCAATAAACCCCAGCATATATAGTGCTAAAAAATTCCCGCAACAACGTGCGGGGTATTCATCTAGTAGTTCTTATAGTTTGCCCCAGCAACCACGTAAAAATTGCAACAACAAAGCAGAGTACGTCTAACTTGTTTTTGCAGGACATGTTGTGATGTGGTATGGCCAAAACATGATGTGATATATGTTGACGTATGAGATGATCATGTTTTGTAATAGGTTCACGACTTGCATGTCGATGAGTATGGCAATCGGCAGAAGCCATAGGGTTGTCTTTAATTTATTGTATGACCTGCGTGTCAATGATTTAATGCCATGTAATTGCTTTAATTTATCGCTATGCGTTAGTAATAGTTGTAGAAGCAATAGTTAGCGAGACAACCACGTGACGACACAATGATGGAGTCATGGTGTCATGCCGGTGATGATGGAGTTCATGCCGGTGCTTTGGAGATGGAGATAAAACGCACAAGATGATAATGGCCATATCATGTCAAGTATATTGATTGCATGTGATGTTCATATTTTTATGCATCTTACTTTGCTTAGGACAATGGTAGCATTATAAGATGATCCGTTCACTTAATATCAAGATAAAAGTGTTCTCCGTAAGTATGCACCGTTGCAAAAGTTTGTCGTTTCGAAGCACCTCGTGATGATCGGGTGCGATAGATTCTATGTTAACATACAATGGGTGTAAGCTAGTTTTTACACATGCGAAATACTTTTGTTAAACTTGACGAGCCTAGCATGTACAGACATGGCCTTGGAACATGGAGGACCGAAAGGTCGAACATGAGTCATACAGTGGATATGATCAACATGGAGATGTTCACCATTGATGATGACCCCATCTCACGTGATGATCGGACATGGGTAGTTGATTTGGATCATGCAATACTTAGACAACTTGAGGGATGTTGATTTAAGTGAGAGTTCATTAGTAATATGATTAATTGAATCAATTATCACGAATATAGTCTTAGTGTCTTTGCAAAAATTATGTTGTAGATCAATGGCTCGCGTTGTAGCTCCCTTGAGTTTTAATGCATTCCTAGAGAAAGAAAAGTTGAAAGATGATGGAAGCAACTATACAGACTAGGTCCATAATTTGAGGATGACCCTCACTGCTGCATAGAAGGCTTATATCCTCGATGCACCGCTAGGTGTGCCACCCTCTCCCGCAAATCTGGACACCATGAACGTCTGGTAGACTAGAAGTGATGACTACATGATAGTTCAGTGCGCCATGATTTACGGCTTAGAACCATGGCTCCAAAAATGTTTTGAGCACCACGAAGCATATTCGATGTTCCAGGAGCTGAAATTGGTATTTCAGGCTCATGCCCGGGTTGAGAGGTATGACACCTCCAACAAGTTCTTTAGCTGCAAGATGGAGGAGAACAGCTCTGTTGGCGAGCACGTACTGAAGATGCCTGGGTACTACAACCACTTGAATCAATTGGGAGTTAATCTTCCAGATGAAGTAGCGATTGATAGACTTCTCGAATCAGTACAACCAAAGCTATAAGGGCTTTGTGGTGAACTATAATATGCAACGGATAGAGAAGACGATCCCTGAGCTTTTCGCGATGCTTAAGGTCATGGAGGTAGAAATGAAGAAAGGCAAGGGAAAGAAAAGGGAACTTCAACAAGAATGACAAGGCTGTTGTCGCTCCCGTGAAGGAACCCAAGGCTGGACCCAAACCTGAGACTAAGTGCTTCTATTGCAAGGGGGATGGTCACTGGAAGCGCAACTTCCTAAATACTTGGTAGATAAGAAGGCTGGCAACATCAATAAAGGTATATTTGATATACATGTTATTGATGTGTACCATACTAGTAGTCGTAGTAATGCCTGTGTACTTGATACTGGTTTGGTTGCTCTTATTTGTAACTTGAAACAGAAGCTATGGAGTGTTGACACCAGATTTTTGCATGGTACAAAACCCAATCAAGATGACATCGGATGGAAAAAGTTTCAATTGCATAGTGCTTTGTCTCGTTGAAGTGGACAATTTTGATATAAAAATTGTTTTCATCTGAGGTCGTATGTGGATTCTACGGCCAAAAAACGTGTGTTGCAGCAGTGTTTGGCCGGATCATCCGGGCCTAGGTCCAGTTCATCCGGCCGAAGACCGAAGAAATGACCCGAATAACACAATTTAAAAAGTGAAGCCGGATGATGCGGGTGTAGTCCCGAATGATCCGGGTACAGGCCGGACGATCCGGGCAAGGATCCGGACGTCCGGACAACTTTTTCCTACTGCAGATGTTAGAAAACAGCCCGAGACACACTCAATATGACCTCAAATTGAAAAGTGTACAACCAAATAGTTGTGTGTCTCGTTGAAACGGTTGATTTCGATATACAAATCATCTTAATCCGAGTTTGTATGCAAAAGTTACAGCCCGACTAGTGAGCTGGTGTCGAAAAACTGGGCTAGGCCAGATCATCCGGGGCTTGAGACGGACATCCGGGTCGGAGGTCATGAATAGTCCGTGTTTTGTTAGGTTTTGATGATTTGGACAGCTAGGTGATACATCCATTTTGCATCATGCTTTTATATCGATATTTATTGCATTATGGGCTGTTATTACACATTATGTCACAATACTTATGGCTATTTTCTCTTATTTTACAAGGTTTATCATAAAGAGGGAGAATGCCGACAGCTGGAATTCTGACTGGAAAAGGAGCAAATATTGGAAACCTATTCTGCACAGCCCCAAAAATCATGAAACTCCACGGAAGTCATTTTTTGAATTAATAAGAATTATTGAGCAAAGAAAGTACCAGAGGGGGCCCACACCCTGGCCACGAGGGTGGGGGGCGCGCCCCCCTGTCTCATGGGCCCCTGGTGGCCCTCCGGTGCCCATCTTCTGCTATATGAAGTCTCTTACCCTGGAAAAAAAAATCATAAGCAAGCTTACGGGACGAAACTCCGCTGCCACGAGGCGGAACCTTGGCAGAACCAATCTACGGCTCCGTCGGAGCTGTTCAGCTGGGGAAACCTCCCTCCGGGAGGGGGAAATCATCACCATCGTCATCACCAACGATCCTCTCATCGGGAGGGGGTCAATCTCCATCAACGTCTTGACCAGCACCATCTCCTCTCAAAACCCTAGTTCCTCTCTTGTATCCAATCTTGTATCAAAACCACAAATTGGTACCTGTGGGTTGCTAGTAGTGTTGATTACACCTTGTAGTTGATTCTAATTGGTTTCCTTGATGGAAGATCATATGTTCAGATCCTTAATGCATATTAATACTCCTCTGATTATGAACTTGAATATGCTTTGTGAGTAGTTACGTTTGTTCTTGAGGACATGGGTGAAGTCTTGCTATTAGTAGTCATGTGAATTTGGTATTCGTTCGATACTTTGATGAGATGTATGTTGTCTCTCCTCTAGTGGTGTTATGTGAACGTCGACTACATGACACTTCACCATTATTTGGGCCTAGAGGAAGGCATTGGGAAGTAATAAGTAGATGATGGGTTGCTAGAGTGACAGAAGCTTAAACCCTAGTTTATGTGTTGCTTCGTAAGGGGCTGATTTGGATCCACTAGTTTCATGCTATGGTTAGGTTTACCTTAATACTTCTTCTGTAGTTGCGGATGCTTGCAATAGGGGTTAATCATAAGTGGGATGCTTGTCCAAAAAAGGGCAGTACCCAAGCACCGGTCCACCCACATATCAAATTATCAAAGTACCGAATGCGAATCATATGAGCGTGATGAAAACTAGCTTGACGATAATTCCCATGTGTCCTCAGGAGCGTTTCTCTCATTATAAGAAATTTTCCAGGCTTGTCCTTTGCTAAAAAAAGGATTGGGCCACCTTGCTGCACTTTATTTACTTTCATTGCTTGTTACCTGTTACAAATTATCTTATCACAAAACTATATGTTACCTACAATTTCAGTGCTTGCAGGGAATACCTTACTGAAAACCGCTTGTCATGTCCTTCTGCTCCTCATTGGGTTCGACACTCTTACTTATTGAAAGGACTACGATATATCCCCTATACTTGTGGGTCATCAAGACACTTTTCTGGTGCCATTGCCGGGGAGTGAAGCGCCTTTGGTGAGTGGAACTTGGTAACGAAACATTTATATAGTGTGTTGAAATTTTCTGTCACTTGTTATGATGGAAACTAATCCTTTGATGGGCTTGTTCGGGGCATCTTCGCCCTGACCAGTAGAGCAAAGAGTTGCTCCTCAACCTATTGAACCTACTGAAAATATTTACTTTGAGATTCCTTGGGGTATGATAGAGAAACTGCTAGCTAATCCCTTCGCAGGAGATGGAACATTGCATCCCGATTTACACCTTATCTATGTGGATGAAGTTTGTGGATTATTTAAGCTTGCAGGTATTCCCGATGATGTTGTTAAGAGGAAGGTCTTCCCTTTATCTTTGAAGGGAGATGCATTGACATGGTATAGGCTATGTGATGATACGGGATCTTGGAACTATAAACGATTGAAATTGGAATTTCACCAGAAGTTCTATCCTATGCATCTTGTTCATCGTGATCGTAATTACATATATAATTTCTGGCCTTGCGAAGGAGAAAGCATCGCTCAAGCTTTGGGGAGGCTTAAGTCAATGTTATATTCTTGCCCCAATCATGAGCTCTCAAGAGAAATGATTATTCAAACTTTTTATGCTCAACTTTCTCTCAATGATCGCACCATGCTCGATACTTCCTGTGCTGGTTCTTATATGCTAAAGACTACTGAATTCAAGTGGGATTTATTGGAAAGAATTAAACGCAACTCTTAAGATTGGGGTTCCGACGATGGTAAGGAGTCAGGTATGACACCTAAGTTTGATTGTGTTAAATCTTTTATGGATACCGATGCTTTTCGTGGATTTAGCGCTAAATATGGACTTGACTCTGAGCTAGTAGCTTCTTTCTGTGAATCTTTTGCAACTCATATTGATCTCCCTAAGGAGAAGTGGTTTAAATATAATCCTCCCACTGAAGTAAAAGTAGTTGCACCTATTACAGTTGAAGAAAAGATTATCACCTATAATGATCATGTTGTTCCTACTACTTATGTTTGAGAAACCACCTTTTCCAGTTAGGATAAAGGATCATGCTAAAGCTTCAACTGTGGTTCGTAAGAGTAATACTAGAACATATACACCTCCTGAGCAAATTACAGTTGAACCTAGTATTGCTATGGTTAAAGATCTCTTGGATGATAATATAGACGGGCATGTTTTACTTCTGTGAACAGGCTGCTAATATTGCTAGACCAGATGCTAAGATACATAGACCTGTTGTAGGCATGCCTGCTATTTCTGTTAAGATAGGAGATCATTGTTATCATGGCTTATGTGATATGGGTGCTAGTGCTAGTGCAATACCTCATTCCTTATATGAAGAAATTATGCATGATATTGCACCCGCCGAAATAGAAGGTATTGATGTTACTATTAAGCTTGCCAATAGAGATACTATTTCACCAGCTGGGATTGTTAGAGATGTTGAAGTCCTGTGTGGTAAAGTTAAATATCCTGCTGATTTTCTTGTTCTTGGTTCCCCACAAGACGACTTTTGTCCCATTATATTTGGTAGACCCTTCTTGAATATTGTTAATGCTAGGATTGATTACAAAAAGGATGTTGTTACAATTGGCTTAGGGGATATGTCCCATGAATTTAATTTCGCTAAGTTTCGTAGACAACCCCATGATAAAGAATTGACTAGTAAGGATGAAATTATTGGTCTTGCTTCTATTGCTGCACCTCCTACTGATCCGTTAGAACAATATTTGCTGGCCCATGAAAATGATATGTTTATAAATGAAAGAAGGGAAATAGATGAAGTATTCCTTCAACAGGGTCCTATTCTGAAACACAACTTGCCTGTTGAGATCCTAGGGGATCCTCCTCCACCCAAGGGTGATTCCGTGTTTGAGCTTAAACCATTACCTGATAATCTTAAATATGCTTGTCTTGATGAAAAGAAGATATATCCTGTTATTATTAGTGCTAACCTTTCAGAGCAAGAAGAGGAAAGATTATTGAAAACTCTGAAGAAGCACCATGCTGCTATTGGATATACTCTGGATGATCTTAAGGGCATTAGTCCCACTCTATGCCAACATAAAATTAAATTGGACGAAGGTTCCAAACCAGTTAGAGATCATCAACGGCGTTTAAATCCTAAGATGAAAAAAGTGGTAAGAAAGGCGATACTAAAGCTCCTTGAGGCAGGTATAATTTATCCCGTTGCTGATAGTGATTAGGTAAGTCCTGTCCATTGCGTTCCTAAGAAGGGAGGTATTACTGTTGTTCCTAATGATAAAGATGAATTGATTCCACAAAGAATTATTACAGGTTATAGGATGGTAATTGATTTCAGTAAATTAAAACTACTAAGAAAGATCATTACCCTTTACCTTTTATTGATCAAATGCTAGAAATACTATCCAAACATACACATTTCTGCTTTCTAGATGATTACTCTGGTTTCTCTCAAATACCTGTGTCAGCGGAGGATCAATCAAAAACTACTTTTACTTGCCCTTTCGGTACTTTTGCTTGTAGACGTATGCCTTTTGGTTTATATAAGGCACTTGCTACCTTTCAAAGATGCATGATGGCTATATTCTCTGACTTTTGTGAAAAATTTGTGAGGTATTCATGGATGACTTCTCCGTTTATGGATCCTCTTTTGATGATTGCTTGAGCAACCTTGATCGAGTTTTGCAGAGATTTGAAGACACTAGTCTCGTCTTGAATTGGGAAAAGTGCCACTTTATGGTTAATGAAGGCATTGTCTTGGGGCATAAATTTTCTGAAAGAGGTATTGAAGTTGATAAAGCTAAAGTTGATGCTATTGAAAAGATGCCATGTCCCAATGACATTAAAGGTATAAGAAGTTTCCTAGGTCATGCTGGTTTCTATAGGAGGTTCATTATGGACTTTTCTAAAATCTCTTGGCCTCTAACTAATTTATTGCAAAAAGATATTCCTTTTGTCTTTGATGATGATTGTGTAGAAGCATTTGAAATACTTAAGAAAACTTTGATCACTGCACCTATTGTTCAGCCACCTGATTGGAATTTACCCTTCGAAATTATGTGTGATGCTAGTGATTATGCTGTAGGTGCTGTTCTAGGGAAAAGAGTTGATAAGAAATTAAATGTTATCCAGTATGCTAGTAAAACTCTTGATGCTGCCCAGAGAAATTATGCTACTACTGAAAAAGAATTCTTAGCGGTTGTATTTGCATGTGATATGTTTAGACCTGATATTGTTGATTCTAAAGTAACTATTCACACTGATCATGCTACTATTAAATATCTTATGGAAAAGAAAGATGCTAAACCTAGACTTATTAGATGGGTTCTCTTGCTCCAAGAATTTAATTTGCATATTATTGATAGAAAGGGAGCTGAGAACCCCGTTGTAGACAACTTGTCTAGGTTAGAGAATGTTCTTGATGACCCACTACCTATTGATGATAGCTTTCCTGATGAACAATTAGCGGTCATTAATGCTTCCCGTACTGCTCCATGGTATGCTGATTATGCTAATTACATTGTTGCTAAATTTATACCACCTAGCTTCATATACCAGCTAAAGAAAAAGTTCTTTTATGATTTAAGACATTACTTCTGGGATGACCCACACCTTTATAAAGAAGGAGGTTATTAGACGTTGTGTACCTGAGCATGAACAAGAACAGATCCTACGCAAGTGTCACTCCGAACCATATGGAGGACACCACGCTGGAGATAGAACTGCACATAAGGTATTGCAATCCGGTTTTTATTGGCCTACTCTCTTCAAAGATGCTCGTAAGTTTGTCTTCTCATGTGATGAATGTCAAAGAATTGGTAATATTAGTAGACGTCAAGAAATGCCTATGAATTACTCTTGTTATTGAACCATTTGATGTTTGGGGCTTTGATTATATGGGACCTTTTCCTGCCTCTAATGGATATACACATATTTTAGTTGCTGTTGATTACGTTACTAAGTGGGTGGAAGCTATTCCAACTAGTAGTGCTGATCATAGCACCTCTATTAAGATGCTTAAAGAAGTTATTTTTAGTCCCTAGATATCTTATGGCTGATGGTGGTTCACATTTTATTCATGGTGCCTTTCGTAAAATGCTTGCTAAGTATGATGTTAATCATATACTTGCATCTCCTTATCACCCACAGTCTAGTGGTCAAGTAGAGTTGAGTAATAGAGAGATTAAATTAATTTTGCAAACGACTGTTAATAGATCTAGGAAGAATTGGTCCAAGAAACTTGATGATGCATTATGGGCCTATAGAACTGCATATAAAAATCTTATGGGTATGTCTCCGTATAAGATGGTTTATGGAAAAGCATGTCACTTACCTCTCGAACTTGAACATAAAGCATATCGGGCCATTAAAGAGCTCAACTATGACTTCAAACTTGCCGGTGAGAAGAGGTTATTTGATATTAGCTCACTCAATGAATGGAGAACCCAAGCATATGCGAATGCCAAGCTCTTCAATGAAAAAGTTAAAAGATGGCATGACAAAAGAATACAAAAGCGTGAATTTAACGTAGGTGATTATGTGTTGCTATTCAACTCTCGTTTAAGTTTTTTTGCAGGAAAACTTCTCTCTAATTGGGAAGGTCCTTACGTTATCGAGGAGGTCTATCGTTTCGGTGCCATAAAGATCAACAACTTCGAAGGCACAAATCCGAAGGTGGTGAACAGTCAAATAATCAAACACTATATCTTAGGTAATCCTATAAATGTTGAAACTAATATTATTGAAACCGTAACACTGGAGGAACACATAAGGGACACTTTCCAGAACATTTCAGACTCCGAAAAGGAATATGTATGTGGCACGGTAAGTAAACCGACTCCAAAACAATTCTAATGGAAATTTTTCTCCGTTTTGGAATATTTAAGGATTTTGGAAAGCAAAAAGTAATCCGGGAAGGACACGAGGCCTCCACAAGGGTGGAGGGCGCGCCCACCCTTACTGGGCGCGCCCACTCTGTTTTCTTGCACAATACTTCTTTTGGTAAAAAAATTCATTATATAATCTCCCGAAGGTTTTAACCACCGTATCACGCAAAAATCTTCTGTTTTCGTTTCGAGCTGTTTTTCTGACAGATTTAGAGCATCATGACGTCACCCTCCTCCAACAATGAAGACAAGTATGCTTGGCTATTGAAGATAGCGCTGAAAAGAGAAGAACCAGAGGGGATCAACAAGGATGAAGGGATCAAGAAGGCCATGGAGGATAAAGCTCTGGCAGCGGAAGAAGAAAACATACCTCAACCTCTACCTAACCTCTTTACCCCAACTAAGGTTGAAGCTTTCAAGATGATTGAGTTAGCTCGCATACAAAACAAGTATCTCACACATGAAAATATTTTATTGAAGGATCATATCGTCGCACTCAAGGGCATTATCCACAAGTTGGAGGAGCTTTTATGCTCGATGTGCGATTATCCACCAGCATCATCACCACCTTCATCACCTCCGAGGAAATAATCACATTGGTATGGGCACTCCCCTTGGCAACTGCCAAGCTTGGGGGAGGTTCCCAGGTATCGTATCACCATCACACTCCTATCTTTACCGTTTTACTTAGTTCGATCCTTTTAGTAATATCTTGATCTAGTAGATTGAAGTTTTGGTATGAATTAGTTTTGAGTTTTGCTTTGTGATCCCTTTATGTAATCGAGTCCATGAGCTATATAATAAAGATTAGTGTTGAGTCAAGGGCTTTGCTATCTTGCTATGATCTTGAGCATATAGAAAGAATAAAAGAAATAAAAGAGTTCATATTGATCTTATGGATAGTAATGACTTCACATATAGAAAGTATGAGGCTTAAAAGTTGTTGAGAGTTGACAAACATAGTTTTGGTCATCGTTGCAATTAATAGGAAGTAATAAAGAAAGAGAGGTTTTCACATATAAATATACTATCTTGGACATCTTTTATGATTGTGAGCACTCATTTAGTATGACATGCTAAAGCGTTGATGTTGGACAAGGAAGACAACATAATGGGTTATGTTTTCTCACATCTTAGTTAAGTATATTGTCATGGATCATTCAAACATGTTGAGCTTGCCTTTCCCCCTCATGCTAGCCAAATTCCTTGCACCAAGTAAAGATACTACTTGATCTTCCAAATATCCTTAAACCCAGTTTTGCCATGAGAGTCCACTATACCTACCTATGGATTGAGTAAGATCCTTCAAGTAAGTTGTCATGTTGCAAGCAATAAAAATTGCTCTCTAAATATGTATGACTTATTAGTGCGGAGAAAATAAGCTTTATACGATCATGTGATATGGAAGTAATAAAAGCAACAGACTGCATAATAAAGGTTCATATCAAAAGTGGCAATATAAAGTGACGTTCTTTTGCATTAAGATTTTGTGCATCCAACCCTAAAAGCACATGACAACCTCTGCTTCCCTCTGCGAAGGGCCTATATTTTACTTTATGTCTTTACTTTATGTAAGAGTCAAGGTGATCTTCACGTTTCCCTTTTTTTATTTTATCCTTTGGCGAGCACCTCGTGTTGGAAAGATCCTTATATATATCCAATTCGATGTAAGTTAGCATGAACTATTATTGTTGACATCACCCAAAGGTGAATACGTTGGGAGGCGAAATTATAAGCCCCTATCTTTCTCAGTGTCCCATTAAAACTCCATAACCATAAGTATTGCGTGAGTGTTAGCAATTGTAGAAGACTATATGATAGTTGAGTATGTGGACTTGCTGAAAAGCTCTATTCTTGACTCTTTCTGATGTTATGATAAATTGCAATTGCTTCAATGACTGAGATTATAGTTGCTAGTTCTCAATGAAGTTTATGATCCGTACTTGACATTGTGAATAGATTGTTACTTGAGCATGAGAAATCATATGACAAAATCTATATATGTTGCTGTTATAAGAATGATCATGATGCCCTCATGTCCGTATTTTATTTTTATCGACACCTCTATCTCTAAACATGTGGACATATTTTTCGATATCGGCTACCGCTTGAGGACAAGCGAGGTCTAAGCTTGGGGGAGTTGATACGTCCAATTTGCATCATGCTTTTATATCGATATTTATTGCATTATGGGCTGTTATTACACATTATGTCACAATACTTATGGCTATTCTCTCTTCTTTTACAAGGTTTATCATAAAGAGGGAGAATGCCGGTAGCTGGAATTCTGGCTAGAAAAGGAGCAAATATTGGAAAAATATTCTGGACAGCTCCAAAAATCTTGAAACTCCACGGAAGTCATTTTTGGAATTAATAAGAATTATTGAGCAAAGAAAGTACCAGAGGGGGCCCACACCCTGGCCATGAGGGTGGAAGGCGCCCCCCCTACTGGGCGCGCCCCCTATCTCGTGGTCCCCCTGGTGGACCTCTGGTGCTCATCTTCTGCTATATGAAGTCTCTTACCCTGGAAAAAATCATAAGCAAGCTTACGGGACGAAACTCCGCCGCCACGAGGCGGAACCTTGGCGGAACCAATCTAGGGCTCCGGCGGAGCTGTTCTGCCGGGGAAACTTCCCTCCGGGACGGGGAAATCATCACCATCATCATCACCAATGATCCTCTCATTGAGAGGGGGTCAATCTCCATCAACATCTTCACCAGCACCATCTCCTCTCAAAACCCTAATTCATCTCTTGTATCCAATCTTGTATCAAAACCGCAAATTGGTACCTGGGGGTTGCTAGTAGTGTTGATTACTCCTTGTAGTTGATGCTAATTGGTTTACTTGGTGGAAGATCATATGTTCAGATCCTTAATGCATATTAATACTCCTCTAATCATGACCATGAATATGCTTTGCGAGTAGTTACGTTTGTTCTTGAAGATATGGGTGAAGTCTTGGTATTAGTAGTCATGTGAATTTGGTATTCGTTCGATATTTTGATGAGATGTATGTTGTCTCTCCTCTAGTGGTGTTATGTGAACGTCGACTAGATAACACTTCACCATTATTTTGGCCTAGAGGAAGGCATTGGGAAGTAATAAGTAGATGATGGGTTGCTAGAGTGACAGAAGCTTAAACCCTAGTTTATGTGTTGCTTCGTAAGGGGCTGATTTGGATCCACTAGTTTCATGCTATGGTTAGGTTTAACTTAACACTTCCTTTTTAGTTGCGAATGCTTGCAATAGTGGTTAATCATAAGTGGGATGCTTGTCCAAGAAAGGGAAGCACCCAAGCACCGGTCCACCCACATATCAAATTATCAATGTACCGAACGTGAATCATATGAGCGTGATGAAAACTAGCTTTATGATAATTCCTTTGTGTCCTCGGGAGCGCTTTTCTCATTATAAGAAATTGTGCAGGCTTGTCCTTTGCTACAAAAAGGATTGGGCCATCTTGCTGCACTTTATTTACTTTCATTGCTTGTTACCCGTTACAAATTATCTTATCACAAAACTATCTGTTACCTACAATTTCAGTGCTTGCAGAGAATACCTTACTGAAAACCGCTTGTCATTTCCTTCTGCTCCTTGTTGGGTTTGACACTCTTACTTATCAAAAGGACTACGATAGATCCCCTATACTTGTGGGTCATCACTAGGCAAGTCCTTTTCTTGTACGGGAAGTCCATCCGCCTCTTATATAGACAAGAGGTGACGACCAATTGAACAACAACACACAATCGCAAAACTCATCTACTTTTTACCCTAGTTTTACATCTATCCCTTGTTCTTTCTCTCTCGTTCTTCGTTCGTTCTTCATATTGAAGGGCAGAAATCCTCGAGGCTCTTTGGGTAGGCGATCCGGCCTAGGGAAGCCCATAGACGCCGCACGTCTAGACGGGGTCCTTCCCGGGCGCGTGGGGTTTTGGGTTCTCAAAGGCCCCCCCCCCCCCCGATTGCTAGCGTACCGCGCTTCCGGACGGGCCTCCTTCGACGTGAGTTGCGGTGCATCACCCTTGGCATTGGAGGCACATGGTGACGTGTTCATGTGCGAACACACTTTTTGGCGACTCCTCTGGGGACAAAAGATCAAGAATCATCACCAACCATGTCGGATCTCCCCAAGCCCTCCGAAGTTAGTGCCGATAACTTCATTAAGACCGGTCTTGATGAACTATCAGATGATCATTGCCAGGCCTATGAAACGCTCAAGAAGTACCGTGAAGAGGCTTTTGAGGCGCTCAAGAAGAAGCGCGAGGACCAGGATTTGGAGGTGTTTCTTTCCAGTTTCAAGAAAGACCCTCAAGGCAAAATCACTCCACTTGGAAACGTCATTTCCCTCCTCTCATTGGCGAACAAGATGTAATCACTGTGAGTAAAGCTTTTTCTCTAGAAAGTGGCTGTGATGGAAAGTCTTGTTAGTAAGGGTAATGTGATGACATACAATTCTTTCATAGCAAGTACTAATGCTCAGAAAAATATGCCTCCGTCATCTAGTGGTACTATTGGTTTATCTAAAAACCCTAGTCCAACTTTACCTATTTCATCAGCACCTCCTATGCAACAAAAATATAGTATGTCATTGAATTTTTACCCTAGTCAAACCAACCAGCTTGTGGCTGCACCAACATATCCTAATCCTATTATGAGTGTGCCCAATTTGGCGTTAACACCGAATCACTTTGTCACACCACCCAATAGGCGCAAGCATGTTTGGTCTTCCGCTGAATTATGTTTTGGTGCCCATCCCACAAGTTGCACCACTAGCTAGTACTCAGGTTGCTCCTATGTCATTGCCACAAACATCTTCATCTACCTCGGATCGAATTTTAGCTAAATTAAGAGAGGATTTGCATAAGATGTTTCTAGAAACTTTCATAAACGAGTCAAAAGTAAAGAGTCTTGTGTACCAAAAGCCTTATCCCGAACACTTTGATGCAGTTTATTACCCTCAAGGTTACAAGGTTCCCGATTTTGTTAAATTTAGTGGAGAGGGTATGAAAACAACATGGGAGCATGTTAGTCAGTATTTAGCGTAGTTAGGTGAAGCATGTTCCATAGAAGAATTGAAAGCACATTTATTTCCCTTCTCTTTAACTAGCACCGCATTTTCATGGTTTTCTGCTTTACCACATGGTTCAATTCTTTTATAGCGGCGATAATGAGCTTAAGTTGTCACATCTTACACCGGTTAGGCAAAAAACATGATGAATAAGTCATCAATTTTGTCAAGAGATTTAGAGATGTAAAAAACCGATGTTATAGCTTGGTAATAAGCGAGAGAGACTTGGCGGATCTTGTTCTTAATGGCTTGAAAACTCATATTAAAGAGAGGCTAGAAATTTATGAGTTTTTGAATATTAACCAAGTCTTACAATTTTTTTTTGGCTCAAGAGAGTCGAAGTAAGGAGGACCGTAGGTCTACAACCTATCGTCCTAGAATGCATATGGTTGAAGAAAATGATGATAATTTGGACAATGAGGTTGATGTCTATACTACTGAGTTTGTTTGGTCCTCAAAGGCCAAACCCTATACATGCAATGCTCTTAAGCCGATTCGCAAGAATCGTGATGATGAGATGAGTTCACTTTTGATATATCTAAGTGTGATAGAATATTTGATGCTCTCTCGCAAGACAAGATGATTAGAATATCACACACACTGTACTGCCGTTTGAGGTTCTAAACGGTGCGCTCATTGCAAGTACAATATTTCATTTTCTCATGCTACTAACGATTGCAATGTTTTTCGACGACAGATACAACCGGCCATTAATGACGGACGATTGAATTTTGCTGAGATGCAAGTAGATAAACATCCCTTCCCGATAAACACCATGGACTTGGAGGAAAGAAAATTTTAATTCGGCATAGCATAGCCGAATCTGCTAATAAAGATAATGTTGTTATTAGTGAACCCAGGAAGTGCAAGGAGGGCGACAAAGTCTTGGAAGAGAGGTTGTGCTTGATAAGCAACCTGATGGCAAGGAAGTATTGAAGATCACCATAAAAAATCCTGCACTCAGGGGGCAACCACAAGTACAAGAAGATACTCACGTTAAATTTATCAAGCCCAATAATTCTGAGGTTGGCAAGTGGGAAAAGAGTGAAGCTAAGCACAAGCAAATCAAGCCAACTTTTGATATGTTGCTATCCAAATATGCAAGTCAAGCGGCCGGTTCTAGCTCTAATCGGCCATCACATTCAAAGCATGCAAGATTGCCTATGAAGCAAGAGTTTCGATGCTATGCAAGGCCATATGGGTCATGGACACCGACTTCATGGATGTCACAACCCCGTATGCGCCATATTACATGAGAGACTTCAATGGAGGATGGGGGCAGCCCCCAATGGCTCCTTATGCTTTTCATATGAAGTGGGCAGCACCTAGAAGGACTACTCGCGAGAGGCTCTATTATCCCGCACAAGACCATTTGAGCTATATATGGTGCTAATCGTCCAACAAAAATTTCTCCAAGCAAGGCCAACAAAAAGTGTGGCGTATTAAGTCACCTAATGCGGAAATTTCGGAATGCGATAAGCAAATGGAGATAAAAAAGTTGGTTGTTGGTAGTTTGGCTAATTCTAATGGTGATATTGTTGTTGTTCACCAGGGTTCCATGGTTAATGATCATGAGGCTAGCACAAGCAAGGCCAAACCTAGGGATCCCAAATATACCCAACCTAAGTGGTGTCCTCCGGTTTAACTAAGACCATGAAAAGGAGATTACAATGCATGATGAACCACAAGAAGGTAGAGCGCAGAGAAGAGAAGCAAAGGGACGAATTATTTAATGACATTCATCCCATGGCACTCACAAAACAAGTGTGGAGGCCTAAACAAAAAGAAAACGTAGATGCTTCTACATTAGCTACATCAACACCTTCCCGCCAAAAGAGGATGATGCGACCCCTATTACATCGGCCACACCACCTGAAACATCCCCTTCAATTGAGGAAACTTTAAGCCCAATATACACATTGGGAGATGAAGATGAGATGGTGGATTAGAATCTACGCCGGTTCAGGAAGGTATGGATATTAATACGGTGTATTACTTACCTGCCGAGTTTCATGCTATAGGTGAAGAAGAGGAGGTGGCCCAGCTAGATTTTGGTCCTAAGAATGCTATCTTCGAGAAGCCAAAAGAACCGGTGAAACACGTGAAGCCATTCCTCGAAAGTTATATTAACGGATCGTCAGTTGCTAGGATGCTCGTTGATGGTGGTGCTGTGGTAAATCTTATGCCCTAATTGGTCTTCAAAAAGTTGGGGTTAGATTATGATGCATTGATGAAGACCAATATGGTACTTAATGGATTTGAAGGTCAAGAAAGGACAGAGGCCAAAGGTGTGATGTGCATGGAACTCACCGTGGTAAGCCATACTTTGGCCACCACATTCTTCATCGCCAAGGTGTAAGGTGATACGTCTCCAACGTATCTATAATTTTCGATTGTTCCATGCTGTTATATTATCATTCTTGGATCTTTTACAATCATTTTATAGCCATTTTATAGCCATTTTATATAATTTTTGGTACTAACCTATTGACATAGTGCCCAGTGCTAGTTGCTGTTTTCTGCATGTTTTTTACATCGCATGAAATCAATATCAAACAGAGTCCAAATGCAGCGAAACTTCTTGAGGATTTTTTGGGCCAGAAGACATCCAGTGGGCTAGGAAAGCACCTGGGGGATGCTCCAAGGGGAGCACAACCCACCAGGGCATGCATGGGGACCCAGGCGTGCCCAGGTGGGTTGTGCCCACCTCGGGTGCCTCCTAAACAGCCTCTTTGCTCTATAAATACCCCAAAATTCTACAAACCCTAGGGGAGTCGAGAAAATCAACTCCAGCCGCCGCAAAGTCCATATCCAATCTAGAAACCATCACGGAGGGGTTCACCAATTCCATTGGTGCCTCTCCGATGATGCGTGAGTAGTTCTTTGTAGACCTATGGGTCCGTAGTTAGTAGCTAGATGGCTTCCTCTCTCTCTCTCTCTCTCGATTATCAATATAATGGTCTCTTGGAGATCCATATGATGTAAGTCTTTTTGCGGTGTGTTTGCTGGGATCCGATGAACTTTGACTTTATGATCAGATCTATGTTTTTATCCATGAAAGTTATTTGAGTCTTCTTTGATATCTTATATGCATGATTCCTAATAGCCTCTCATTTCTTCTCCTATATTTGGGTTTTGTTCGGCCAACTTGATATAATTATCCTGCAATGGGAAGAGGTGCTTTGTGATGGGTTTGATCTTACGGTGCTCGATCCCAGTGACAGGAAGGGAAACGACATGTATGTATCGTTGCTATTAAGGATAACAAGATGGGGTCTATTTCTACATAAATAGATCTTGTCTACATCATGTCATCATTCTTATTGCATTACTCAGTTTCTCCATGAACTTAATACACTAGATGCATGCTAGATAGCGGTCGATGTGTGGAGTAATAGTAGTAGATGCAGGCAGGAGTCGGTCTACTAATCTTGGACGTGATGCCTATATAATGATCATTGCCTGGATATCGTCATGATTATTTGAAGTTCTATCAATTGCCTAACAGTAATTGTTTTCCCACCGTTTTCTATTTCTCTCGAGAGAAGCCACTAGTGAAACCTACGGCCCCGAGGTCTCTTTTCATCATATTTGCCTTTGCGATCTATTTCCCTTTGCATTTATTTTCAGATCTATTAAACCAAAAATACAAAAATACCTTGCTACAATTTATTTGTCCCGCGATATATTTTTATATCTACCACTTTCATCTCACATAATTTGCCTATCTTGAGGCGTCGTACCCGAAAGGGATTGACAACCCCTTTAACACGTCGGGTTGCGAGTATTTGTTATCTGTGTGCAGGTACTGTTTACGTGGTGTGAGGAGGTTCTCCTACTGGTTCGATAACCTTGGTCTCAATACTGAGGGAAATACCTACCGTCGCTATACTGCATCATCCCTTCCTCTTTGGGAAAATACCGACGTAGTTCTAGCAGACATCAAAAGGAATTTCTGGTGCTGTTGCCGGGGAGGATCTTCAACATCAACCATGTTCCTAATTACAAATCTCATCTCCTCGCAATTTACATTATTTGCCATTTGCCTCTCATTTTCCAATCCCCCACTTCACACAAAAATTTCCGTTTTATTCGCCCTCTTTTTCGTTCGTCGTTTTCTCGTCAGATCTTTTATTTGCTTGAACTTGTCACCATGAGTGACTTTGGTTTGGCAGAAACAGATGATGGCCTAACTCCTAAATTGGAGCGTTCGGTTAATCTGGATGCCAAAACATTTGTCTTGGGGCAAGGGAATTTTATGGGAAAAGAACATAGCCAAGAATTTATCAATTGTGTCGGAAAATGAAGTCTCAATGATATTCCTATACTTAAAAGGACTAAATCTTATGGGAAGCTATTTCGGCACTTGTTCTGAAACTTGAAACTAGATTTATCAGTACTCATCCTATCTTGCAAAGATTGTTCTATGAGTTGCCCGTTATAAAGAATCCTAAAGCTAAAAAGTTAGCCACTCTTGTTTTGATGAATGAATTTGACTACATAATACGGGAAGCTAGAGAAATCTTTGATTTTTGTGGCATGAATCATGAAAACCCCGTGATTGATGAAATTCTTTATAATAGTGATTATTCTTTGAGACATTTGCTTGGGGATAACCAAATCTTTGATGAGAATCTTAAGAAGCAAGTCCCCGTCTTAGATACGATCCAACAAGTTTTTAATGATGTTAATCAACAATATTTTGGATCACTGCCGGGAATCGAAGGGGTTATGATAAAAAGCAACTTGATAGTGCTAAGGTTTCAATGGACAATGTGTTTTATGTTTTATTTGTAAAACCTCCCGACACAAATACCTCCAAGGAAAACAAGGATAAGGGTGACAAAACTTAGATCCTACGCGTTATGCCTAGCTAGGGGTGTAAAGCGATAGCGCTTGTTGGGAGGTAACCCAATGAATAAAATTTATTTTTGCTTTTTGCTTTCTGTTCTTGTCTGTTAGCACAATTATGCTATTGTTATGATTGTGTTTTTTGTGTTTTAGTTAGTGTTTGTGCCAAGCAAGGCCTTTGGGATGATTTGGGTGAAAGTTGATTTGATCTTGCTGAAAAATAGAAACTTTTGCACTCATGAGATTGTTTTTCATTTTTAACAGAAGACTGATTTTGAGTTGATTCTTTTTGCAGACGATTAATAGACAAATTTCTCACGTCAATCAAGTTTTTTCAGAATTTTTGGAGTTACAGAAGTACTTCAAATATTCAGATTGCTATAGACAGTTCTGTTTTTCATAGATTCTATTTTCTTTGCGTTGTGTGCTTGTTTTGATGATTTTTTGGTTTTCTTTTATGATTTTTTGCCATAGAAAAGTTTGAATACAGTATATATAATGCAAAAAATATATATGAATAGGTTTGCAATAATACTTATAGTAGTGGTTTGCTTCTTATACTAACGGATCCCACGAAGGTTTTGTTGAGTTTTGTGTGATTGAAGTTTTCAAGTTTTGGGTGATCTTATGATGGATGAAGGAATAAGGATTAGCAAAAGGCTAAGCTTGGGGATTCCCGAGGCACCCCAAGATAATATTCAAGAAGTAGCAAGCAACTAAGCTTGGGGATGCCCCGAGTGGCATCCCCGCTTTCTTCTAACAACCATCGGTATTTTACTTGAAGCTATATTTTTATTCGTCACATATTATGAGTTTTGCTTGGAGCGTCTTGTATGATATGAGTCTTTTCTAGTTTTGCTATGTGTTTTAAGTGTTGAATCCTTACTGAATACACCCTTTTGAGAGAGCCAAAAATTATGTTATGCTTGCTCCTATGCTTCACTTAAATTTCTAGAGCCATGGATTTGCTCTAGTGCTTCACTTATATCTTTTTGAGCACGGTGTGCTTTGTTATTTTTGAAGAAATGCTCTCTTGCTTCACTTAGGTTTATTTGGGAGTTAGTAAAATTTTCAGAAATTCTCTCTTGCTTCACTTAGATTATTTTGAGAGAAAGAAAAATTATGCTCATGTTCTTCACTTAAATTTGTTTGAGCTTATCAAAAGCAACATATGAAAATAGTCCCAAAGTCATATATATCCAAGGAGGATATAATTAAAACTTTCATGAAGATCATTGGACAAAATGAACTTGATTCTTAGTAATGGTTTTGAGATATGATGATATGATAGGTGAGTCATGTTGATACGTAATTGTGCTTTAGTAGAATATTGATGTTAAGGTTTGTGATTCCCTATGCAAGCACGAAAGTCAATAGTTATGCAATGAAATTTATATCCTACTTGTGGTGCATTATTCGGTGTTACTTATGCTTAATGCTTGGGTACAAGATTTTTTGCTTTTTGGTTGGTCGCTTCTCAATCTTTTTGCTAGCCTTCATTTTGCACTAAGTATGATCACTACTTGTGCATCCAAAACCCTTTAAACCAGATTTGCCTTATGAGTCCACTATACCTACCTATATGCGGTATTTCCATGCCGTTCTAAGCAAATTTGCATGTGCCATCTCTAATTTCAAAATAAATTTCTCTTTGTGTGCTCTACCGCTCGCGAGGCAGTGAGGGGTGGCCAATATTTTCCATGCTAGATGTGTTATTCTCACGATGAGTGTTTATTCACTTGTCATTGCAAGAGAGTACGACAAAGGTATTAGGGATGCCCAGTCCCGAAATGAAAAATGAATTTACTTTATGTTGTCAAATAATAAATTCCTTGGGAAGTGTTGGTATGGAGGGCAACCGTGGTTTCGGCTAGCCATGGAATGTGAAAGTAATGGTGGAAAAAGGAATAAACTTTATTTTCTATTTGGGAACCCTATGATGTATCTAGCATGGAAAGTGTTGGGAGCTCTAAGTCGTTTTCATTGGTGGGAAAAGTATGCCTCTCAAAAATGTTTTTATCTCCCAATTTAAGCTTTGAGCTCTGGCACCTCTACAAATCCCTACTTCCCTCCGCAATAGGCCTTTCTTTTACTTATACAATTTTTATTTTGAATTTGAGTCTCCATCTTCTCTTAAAAAGCACCAACTAAGGGGCACTATGATCCTATTTGAGCATTGAGTGTAGCTAATATTCGAGTGTGTTTCATGAATGGATTAATGGTTGAGCCTAATGGGCTAGGGATAACTTGCTTTAGTGTTGATATTTTGAGAGACATGGTTGCCTGTTGGTATGCTTGAGTATTAAAGTCTTCATGTCAAAACTAGACTATTGCTTTGAATCATATAGAAGTCCAAATGTCCATGCTATAAAGAAAAGAAATGTGATGAACATGTTAGGCAGCATTCCACATTAAAAATTCTATTTTTATCATTTACCTACTCGAGGACGTGCAGGAATTAAGCTTGGGGATGCTGATACGTCTCCATCGTATCTATAATTTTTTATTGTTCCATGCTGTTATATTATCTTTCTTGGATGTTTTACAATCATTTTATAGCCATTTTATATCATTTTTGGTACTAACCTATTGACATGGAACCCATTGCCAGTTGTTGTTTTCTGCATGTTTTTTACATCGCAGGAAATCAATATCAAATGGAGTCCAAACGCAGCGAAACTTCTTGAGGATTTTTTTGGGCCAGAAGACATCCCAGTGGGCCAGGAAAGCACCTGGGGGTGCTCCTAGGGGAGCACAACCCACCAGGGCGCACCTGGGGGCCCAGGCGTGCCCAGGTGGGTTGTTCCCACCTCGGGTGCCCCCTGAACCGCCTCTTTGCTCTATAAATACCCCAATATTCCAGAAACCCTAGGGGAGTCGACGAAAATCAATTCCAGCCGCCGCAGAGTCCAGAACCACCAGATCCAATCTAGACACGAAGGGGTTCACCACTTCCATTGGTGCCTCTTCGATGATACGTGAGTAGTTCTTTGTAGACCTACAGGTCCATAGTTAGTAGCTAGATGGCTTCCTCTCTCTCTTGATTACCAATACAATGGTCTCTTGGAGATCCATATGTTGTAAGTCTTTTTGTGGTGTGTTTGTTGGGATCCGATGAACTTTGAGTTTATGATCAAATCTATGTTTTTATCCATGAAAGTTATTTGAGTCTTCTTTGATCTCTTATATGCATGATTGCTTATAGCCTCGTATTTTTCTCTGATATTTGGGTTTTGTTTGGCCAACTTGATCTATCTATCTTGCAATGGGAAGAGGTGCTTTGTGATGGGTTCAATCCTACGGTGCTCGATACCAGTGACAAAAAGGGAAACGACATGTATGTATCATTGCTATTAAGGATAACAACATGGGATCTATTTCTACATAAATAGATCTTGTCTACATCATGTCATCGTTTTTATTGCATTACTCCGTTTCTCCATGAACTTAATACATTAGATGCATGCTGGATAGCGGTCGTTCTGTGGAGTAATAGTAGTAGATGCAGGCCGGAGTCGGTCTAGTAATCTTGGACGTGATGCCTATATAAGATCATTTTGCCTGGATATCATCATGATTATTTGAAGTTCTATCAATTTCCCAACAGTAATTGTTTTCCCACCGTTTGCTATTTTTCTGGAGAGAGGCCACTAGTGAAACCTACGGCCCCCGGGTTTCTTTTCATCATATTTTCCTTTATGATCTATTTTGCTTTGCATTTATTTTCAGATCTATTAAACCAAAAATACAAAATACTTTGCTTCAATTTATTTGTTCCGCGATCTATTTATCCTATCTACCACTTTCATCTCACATTATTTGCCTATCTTGAGGCGCCGTACCTGAAAGGGATTGACAACCCCTTTAACACATCGGGTTGCGAGTATTTGTTATTTGTGTCCATGTGCTGTTTACGTGGTGTGAGGATGTTCTCCTACTGGTTTGATAACCTTGGTCTCATCATTGAGGGAAATAACTATCGTCTCTATACTGCATCATCCCTTCCTCTTTGGGGAAATACCGACGTAGTTCTAGCAGACATCACAAGGTTACTATAATGTTATATTAGGCCGTGATTGGGTTCATGCTAACCAATGTGTGCCATCTATCATGCATCAATTCTTAATACAATGGGTCGATGATGAGGTAGAAGTCATTCACGGGATAATTCGGCTTGTGTTGCTTTGGCCGATGCATTGGTGGATTGGAATCATCCCGATGTTACTTCCTTAACGGGACATGACCTATCGGAATTTGATTTCCTTAGTGCTACAAGGAACGAGTTCATTCCCATATCTTTAAAGGCTATTGGTGGTAATCGGTTACAAGGTATGATGTGAACAAGAAGTTAAAATCAATGGCCGATATAAAATTATCGCCCTAAGAATAAACGTGGACGATACAGAAATTATCGCCCTAAGCGCATATAAATGGCTGATGGAGTGTTGACATCGTCCTTAAGAAACGTATTGCAAGTTATTTTTCGACGCGCAAGCTTTGCCCAAAAACAGGGGGCATGTATTGACACTAGATTTTTGCATGGCACAAAACACTATCAAGATGGCATCTGATCAAAAAAGTCTAAACTGCAAAGTTCTTCATCTCATCGAAGCGGACGATTCTGATATTAAACTCGTCTCCATCCGAGGTCGTATGTAGATTCTGCGGCCAAAAATATGCGCTACAGCAGTGTTTGACCGGATCATTAGGGCTGAGGTCTAGATCATCTGTCCGGAGACCGAAAAGATGAACCAAACAAAAGAAGCTAAAAAGTGAAGCCGAATGGTCAAGGTGTAGTCCCGGATGATCCGGGTATAGGCCAGACGATCCGGGCAAGGATCCGGACGTCCATACAACTTTTTCCTGCTGCAAGTGTTAGAAAACAGACTGATACACACTCAAGATGACCTCGAATCAAAGTCTTCAACTGCAAAGTTGTGCATCTCATCGAAACGGTTGATTTTAATATAAAAATCATCTTAATCCAAGTTCGTATGTAAAAGTTACAGCCCGTGTAGTGAGCTGCTGTCAGAAAACTGGACTAGGTCGGATCATCCGGGCCTTGAGCCGGACATCCGGGCCGGAGGTCGTGAATAATCCGTGTTTTGTTAGGTTTTGATGATTTTGACGGCTAGGCAAGTCCTTTTTTTGTACTGGAAGTCCATCCACCTCTTATATAGACAAGAGGTGATGGCCGATTGAAAAACACACAATCGCAAAACCCATCTACTTTTTACCCTAGTTTTACATCTCTCCCTTCTGCTTTCTCTCTCGTTCTTCATTCGTTATTTGTATTGAAGGTCAACGATTGTCGAGGCCCTAGGGGCACGCGAACCGACATAGGGTAGCCCATAGGTGCCACGCATCCAGACGGGGTCCCTCCCGGGCGTGTGGGATTTCGGGTGCTTATAAGCACCCGCCGGATTGCTTGCGTACCGCGTTTCTAGACGGGCCTCTTTCAATGTGAGCTCTGGTGCATCACCCTCGGTGTTGGAGGTACACGGTGACGTGTTCGTGTGCGAACACAGAGTAAACAGAGACTAGCTAAGGACAAGGTGACGATTCGCGTCAGGAATGGTTCAAAGGTTGATGTGACCACCGTCGGCGTGCTCCCTCGACATCTACCTTTGAGATTAGTTTTAAACCTAAATTATTGTTATTTGGTGCCTGCGTTAAGCATGAACATTATATCTAGATCTTGTTTATTGCAATATGGTTATTCATTTAAGATAGAGAATAATGGTTGTTCTATTTATAGGGATAATATCTTTTATGATCATGCACCTAATGTGAATGGTTTATTCTTGTTGAATCTCAATCATAGTAATACACATGTTCATAATATTGATGCCAAAAGATGCAAAGTTAATGATGATAGTACCACATATTTGTGGCACTTCCACTTAGCTCATATTGGTATATAGCGCATAAAGAAACTCCATGCTGATGGATTTTTTGGAATCACTTGATTATGAATCATTTAATTCATGTGAACCATGCCTCATGGGCAAGATGACTAAAACCCCATTTTCTAGAAGAATGGAGTGGGCAACTGACCTGTTGGAAATAATACATACTGATGTAGTGGTCCAATGAGTGTTGAAGCACACGGTGGATATCATTATTATCTTACCTTCATAGATGATTTGAGTAGATACATATATATTTACTTGATGAAACACAAGTCTGAAATTTTTAAAAAGTTCAAGCAATTTCAGAGTGAAGTTGAAGATCATCATGAAAACAAGATACAAAGTCTACGATATGATTGTAGAGGTGAATATATGAGTTACGAGTTTGGTATGTATTTAAGACAATGTGAAAATTGTTTCACAACTCATGCCACCTGGAACACCACAGCATAATGGTGTTTCCAAGCGCCGTAGCCGTACTCTATTGGATATGGTGCATTTTATGTTGTCTTTTATTGATTTTTCACTATAGTTTTGGGATTATGCATTAGAGACAATTACATTCACTTTAAGTAGGGACCATCTAAATCCATTGAGACGACACCGCATGAACTATGTTTTAGCAAGAAACCTATGTTGTCGTTTCTTAAATTTTGGGGATGCACACTTATGTCTGATAAGCTCGAACCCAAAGAGGAGAAGTGTGTCTTCATAGAATACCTTCTATCACAGATCTGAAGGCAAATATTTGTTGTCGAGAATGGTTCCTTTCTAGAGAAGGAGTTTTCTCTCAAAAGAAATGAGTGGGAGAAAGGTAGAACTTGATGAGGTTATTGAACCTTCACTTGAATTGGAAAGTAGCGCATGACAGAAAGGTGTTCCTGTGATGCGTACACCAATTGAAGAGATAGCTAATGAGACGATCGTGAAACTTCGGATCAAGTCACTACCGGACCTCGTAGTTCGACAAGGACATGTACTTCCCTAAGTGGTATAGTAATCTTGTCATTGAAGTCATGTTGTTAGACAGCGATGAGCGTATGGACTACGAGGAAGCGATGATGGGCCCGGATTCTGAAAAATGGCTAGAGGCCATGAAATCCGAGATAGGATCCATGTATGAGAACCAAGTGTGGACTTTCGTAGACTTAAACGATGACCGGCAGGCCATTAAGAACAAATAGATCTTTAAGAAGAAGACATACGCTGATGGTAATGCCACTGTCTATAAAGCTCGACTCGCCACAAAGGGTTTTCTGCAAGTTCAAGGAGTTTACTATGATGAGACTTTCTCAATCCATAGCGATGCTTAAGTCTGTTAGAATTATGTTAGCAATTGTTACATTTTTTATTAATGAAATCTCGCAGATGGATGTGAAAACCATTTTCTTTAAGGAAGAGGTGTATATGATGCAGCCAAAAGCTTTTGTGGATCCTAAGGATGCTAAAAAGGTATGCAAGCTCCAGCGATCCATCTATGGACTGGTGCAAGCATCTCGGAGTTGGAATATACACTTTGATGAGGTGATCAAAGCTTTTGGGTTTATACAAGTTTTTGAAGAAACTTGTATTTACAAGAAAGTGAGTGGGAGCTCTATAGCATTTCTGATAAGTATATGTGGATAACATATTGTTGATTGGAAATTATGTATAAATTCTGGAAAACATAAAGGGTTGTTTGAAAGGAGTTCTTCAAAGGAAGACCTGGGTAAAGCTGCTTACATATTGGGTATCAAGATTTATAGAGATGGATCAAGACGCCTGATAAGACTTTCACATAGAGCATACCTAGACAAGATTTTGAAGGAGTTCAAAAAGGATCAGCCAAAGAAGCAGTTCTTGCTTGAGTTGTAAGGTATGAAGTTCAGTACGACTCAAAGCTCGGTGATACGTCTCCAATGTATCTATTATTTTTGATTGTTCGATGCTGTTATATTATCATTCTTGGATGTTTTACAATCATTTTATAGCAACTTTATATCATTTTTTGGGACTAACCTATTGACATAGTGCCCAGTGCGAGTTGTTGTATTTTTCTTTTTTTACTTCGTAGAAAATCAGTACCAAACGGAGTCCAAACGCAGCGAAATTTTTTGGAGATTTTTTCTGGACCGGAAGACACCTTTGGGCCAAAGAAGTACCAAAGGGGGCTCCGAGCGAGCACAACCCACCTGGGCGCGCCTGGGCTGGTGGATTGTGACCACCTCGTCCGCCTCCCGCACTGCCTCTTTACTCTATAAATACCCCGAAAATCCAAAAAACCTAGGAGAGTCGACAAAATACAATTCCAGCCGCCGCAAGTTCCAGAACCATGAGATCCAATCTCGACACCATCATGGAGGGGTTGATCATCCTCATTGGTGTCTCTCCGATGATGCATGAGTAGTTCATTGTAGACCTACGGGTCCGTAGGCAGTATCTAGATGGGTTCCTCTCTTTCTTTTGATTCTCAATACAATGGTCTCTTGGAGATCTATTTGATGTAACTCTTTTTGCGATGTGTTTGTTGGGATTCGATGAACTTTGAGTTTATGATCAGATCTATTTTATCCATGAAAGTTATTTGAGTTTCAATCTCTTATATGCATGATTACTTATAGCCTCGTATTTCTTATTCGAATCTTTGGTCTAGTTAGGCCAACTAGATCAATTTTTCTTGCCATGGGAAGAGGTGCTTTGTGATGGGTTCGGTCGTGCAGTGTTCTTTCCCAGTGATAGAAGGGGCATCAAGACACATATTTATCGTTGCTATTGAGGATAACAAGATGGGGTCTATTCCTACATGAAAAGATCTTGTCTACAACATGTCATTGTTCTTACTGCATTACTCTGTTTCTCCACGGACTTAATACACTAGATGCATGCTGGATAGCAGTCGATGTGTGGAGTAACAGTAGTAGATGTAGGCAGGAGTCGGTCTACTAATCTTGGACGTGATGCCTATATAATGATCATTGCCTAGATATTGTCATAATTATTTGAAGTTCTATCAATTGCCCAACAGTAATTTGTTTACCCACCGTATGCTATTTTTCTCGAGAGAAGCCACTACTGAAACCTACGGCCCCCGGGTCTATTCTTTATCATATTTGCCTTGAGATCTATTTTTATTTTTCTTTTATTTTTAGATCTTTTAATCCAAAAACCAAAATATACCTTGTTTCACTTTTTCTTTATTTATTTTATTTTGTTCTATTGCGAGATCTATTTATCCAATCCACTACAAACCAATCTTTGTTTTACCCGAGAGGGATTGACAACCCCTCTTTAGCATCGGTTTGCAAGTATTTGTTCTTTGTGTGCAGGTACCATTTACATAGTGTTGCTTGGTTCTCCTAATGGTTCGATAACCTTGGTTTCATCACTGATGTACCATAGTTGTGCTGCATCATCCCTTCCTGTTTGGGGGAAATACTGACGCGGACACAAGCCATCAAGGAAGGATTTCTGGCACCGTTGCCGGGGAGACAACATCAACATCTATCAAGTTCCTAATCACAAATATCATCTCTTTGCAATTTATATTATTTGCCATTTGCCTCTCATTTTCATCTCCCCCACTTCACAAAAAAATTCTGTTTTATTCGCCCTCTTTTTTGTTCGCTGTTTTTCTCGGCAGATCTCTTATTTGCTTGAACTTGTCATCATGAGTGATTTCGGTATGGTAGAAACAGATGATGGCCTAACTCCTAAAATTATACGATCTGGCAATTTGGATGCTAAAACTTTTGTTTTGGGGCAAGGGAATGTTATGGGAAAAGAACATATCTAAGAATTTTTCAATTGTGTTGGAAATTTGACGCTTGATGATGCTCCTATACTTAAAAGAACTAAATCCTATGCGGAGGCTATTTTGGCACTAGTTATGAAACTTCAAAATAGATTTATCCGTACCCATCCTACTTTGCAAAGATTGTTTTATGAGCTACCCATTATAAAGGATCCTAAGGCTAAAAAGCTAGCTACCCTCGTTCTTATGAATGAATTTGACTACATACTACGAGAAGCTAGGGAAATTTTAAATTTT
Organism: Aegilops speltoides; assembly: GCA_021437245.1. Classification (NCBI taxonomy): domain Eukaryota; kingdom Viridiplantae; phylum Streptophyta; class Magnoliopsida; order Poales; family Poaceae; genus Aegilops; species Aegilops speltoides. The sequence goes on along the minus strand of CM038147.1, from coordinate 173,217,802 downwards.
ATGGGATAAGCCGTGAAAAACCGGTGATAGATGAGATCCTTTATAATAGTGATTATATGTTGATACATTTGCTTGGAATATTAAAAAAATGACAATCTTAAAAAGGAAATCCCGTTTTAGATATAATCCAACAAGTTTTTAATGATGTTAATAAACAGTATTCTTCGATTGTTGCCGGAAATCAAAGGTGATACGTAGATGGACAACTTGATAATGCTAAAATTTCTATGGATAATGTGTTCCAAGTTATTTCTGCAAAGCCTCCCGAGGGAGTCCTGGACTAGGGGGTGTCCGGATAGCCGAACTATCATCTTTGGCCGGACTCCAAGACTATGAAGATACAAGATTGAAGACTTCGTCCCGTGTCCGGATGGGACTTTACCTAGCATGGAAGGCAAGCTTAGCGATACGGATATGTAGATCTCCTACCATTGTAACCGACTCTGTGTAACCCTATCCCTCTCCGGTGTCTATATAAACCGGAGGGTTTTAGTCCGTAGGACGAACAACAATCATACCATAGGCTAGCTTCTAGGGTTTAGCCTCCTTGATCTCGTGGTAGATCTACTCTTGTACTACCCATATCATCAATATTAATCAAGCGGAGTAGGGTTTTACCTCGATCGAGAGGGCCGGAACCTGGGTAAAAACATCGTGTCCCTTGTCTCCTGTTACCATCCGCCTAGACGCACAGTTCGGGACCCCCTACCCGAGATCCGCCGGTTTTGACACCAACATTGGTTCTTTCATTGAGAGTTCCTGTGTGTCGTCACCTATAGGCCCGATGGCTCCTTCGATCATCAACAACAACGCGGTCCAGGTTGAGACTTTTCTCCCCGGACAGATCTTCATATTCGGTGGCTTTGCACTGCGGGCCAATTCACTTGGCCATCTGGAGCAGATCGAAAGCTATGCCCCTAGCCATCAGGTCAGATTTGGAAGTTTGAACTATAGGGCTGACATCCGCGGAGACTTGATCTTCGACGGATTCGAGCCACAGCCGAGCGCGCCGCACTGTCACGATTGGCATGATTTAGCTCTGCTGCCGGACAGTGCCCTTGAGGCCGTACAAGAGTCCGCTCCGACCCTTAGCTCGAAGCCGACTGCGCCGATCGAGGATGGGTGGCTGGACACCGCCTCGGGGGCTGCTACCTGTACGGTGATAGAGCCGAATACCAACCCTATCCCTTGTGAAGCTCGTGACTCCAAGGTGCCGGACTCCTCTCCGAACCCCGAACCTTCCGCGCCCCTGCCAATCGAACCCGATTGGGCGCCGATCATGGAGTTCACCGCTGCGGACATCTTTCAGCACTCGCCTTTTGGCGACATTCTGAATTCGCTAAATTGTCTCTCTTTATCAGGAGAGCCCTGGCCGGATTATGGTCAGGATAGTTGGGATGCGGACGACGAAGAAATTCAAAGCCCACCCACCACCCACTTCGTAGCCACTGTCGATGACTTAACCGACATGCTAGACTTCGACTCAGAAGACATCGACGGTATGGACGACGATGCCGGAGACGACCAAGAACCAGCGCCTACAGGGCACTGGAAGGCCACCTCGTCATACGACATATACATGGTGGATATCCCAAAGGATGGGAATGGCGATGGAACAACGGAGGACGACCCCTCCAAGAAATAGCCTAAGCGCCGGCGTCAGCGGCGCCGCTCTAAATCCCGCCACAGCAAAAATGGAGATTCCGGCACCGGAGACAATAACACCACGGACAGTGCCGAAGACAACCCCCTCTAGCAAGATTCCGCACAAGAGGATGGAGAAGCCAGCCCTCATGAGAGAGAGGCAGACAGAGAGGTAGAGGATGATAATTATATGCCTCCCTCCGGAGACGAGGCAAGCCTCGACGACGATGAATTTGTCGTGCCTGAGGATCCCGTCGAACAAGAGCGTTTCAAACGCAGGCTTATGGCCACGGCAAGCAGCCTCAAGAAAAAGCAGCAACAGCTTAGAGCTGACCAATACTTGCTAGCCGACAGTTGGACTGAAGTCCTTGCGGCCGAAGAGTATGAACTCGAACGCCCCTCCAAAAGCTACCCCAAACACAAGGTGCTACCCCGATTAGAGGAGGAAGCACATAAACCTACATCACCAGCGCACAATACGACCGACCAGCCACCTCGTGGCCGCGACAGAGAGGCCTCTAGGCCCTCCACCAAAGCCGCACCCCGGCGCCGCTCGAAAAGTACAAAGCCACGGGGGAATGCGCCGGACTTACAAGACATATTGGAGGATAAGGCAAGACAAACAAGATCGATCTACGGATCGCGTGGGCGCCCCATGATACGTGATGACAACCGTCACGCTGGATACAGCAATTCTGGCCGGACCGAACACAGTAGACAAAGCTCGTTTGAGCTGCGTCCTGATATAGCCCAATACAGGGGCGCCGCACACCCACTATGCTTCACAGACGAAGTAATGGATCATCAAATCCCCGAGGGTTTCAAACCCGTAAACATTGAATCATACGATGGTACAACAGATCCTGCGGTGTGGATTGAGGACTATCTCCTTCACATCCACATGGCCGCGGCGATGATCTACATGCCATCAAATACCTCCCACTCAAGCTTAAAGGACCAGCTCAGCATTGGCTCAACAGCTGGCCAGCAGAATCAATTGGGTGTTGGGAAGACCTGGAAGCCGCATTCCTTGATAACTTCCAGGGCACATATGTGCGACCACCAGACGCCGATGACCTAAGCCACATAATTCAACAGCCAGACGAATCGGCCAGACAATTCTGGACACGGTTCTTAACCAAGAAAAATCAAATTGTCGACTGTCCGGATGCAGAGGCCCTTGCAGCCTTCAAACATAACATCCACGACGAGTGGCTTGCCCGGCACCTAGGACAGGAAAAGCCGAAATCCATGGCAGCCCTCACATCACTCATGACCCGCTGCTGGAGAGGACAGTAGCTAGCTCGCAGAATAACCTCGACCAAAACTCGGTAGTTCGGATACCAAGGACAGCAATGGCAGGTCGCATCGCAACAAGCACAAGCGCCGCATTAACGGCGATAATACTGAAGATACGGCATTCAATGCCAGATTCAGAGGCTCTAAAACCGGTCAGCAGAAAAAGCCATTCAAAAGAAATACTCCGGGCCCGTCCAATTTGGATCGGATACTCGATTGCTCGTGCCAGATATATGGCACCCCCAAAAAGCTAGCCAATCACACCAACAGGGACTGTTGGGTGTTCAAGCCGGTAGGCAAGTTAATTGCCGAAAACCATGACAAGGGGCTGCATAGCGATGACGAGGAAGAGACCCGGCCGCCGAACAATAGAGGACAGAAGGGTTTCCCCCCACAAGTGCGGACGGTGAACAAGATATACGCAACCCACATACCCAAAAGGGAGAGGAAGCGTGCACTCAGGGACGTATATGGGATGGAGCCAGTCGCCCCAAAGTTCAATTCGTGGTCCTCCTCCCCGATCACTTTTGATCGAAGGGACCACCCCACTAGCATCCGCCATGGCGGATTCGCCGCATTGATTCTAGACCCAATCGTCGACGGATTTCACCTCACTAGAGTCTTGATGGACGGCGGCAGCAGCCTGAACCTGCTTTATCAGGATACAGTGCGCAAGATGGGAATAGACCCGTCAAGGATTAAACCAACAAAAACGACCTTTAAAGGCGTCATACCAGGTGTAGAGGCCAATTGTACAGGCTCAGTTACCCTTGAAGTGCTCTTCGGATCCCCGGATAACTTCCGAAGTGAGGAGTTAATCTTCGACATAGTCCCGTTCCACAGCAGCTATCATGCACTGCTCGGACGAACCGCATTTGCAAAATTCAATGCGGTGCCGCACTATGCATACCTCGAGCTCAAGATGTCATGCCCTTGAGGAGTCATTACGGTCAACGGAAACACTGAACGCTCTCTCCGAATGGAGGAGCATACAGCGGCTCTCGCGGCGGAAATACAAAGCAGCCTCTTAAGGCAATTCTCGAGTCCGGCTGTTAAGCGGCCGGACACCGTCAAGCATTCCCGAAGTAACCTACAACAAGACCACCTGGCACGTTCCGAGCACGCGTAGCAATGCGGCCCCAACCCCATCCCTCGCGAAGTTGCGAGGCCAGTACCACACGTACATAACTACGCTCTGGAGATACCATGGGCATAGGGGGAGGGGCACGACCACGGCATGCCCAGAGTGCGGCTCAACCACACCAGGGGCTCCCAATTGTGTCATTCTTCTTTTTCTTCCTTCTTATTCGCAGGACTCCATTTTCAAGAAGCCCTGTCCGGCAGTAGACTCGCCGAACTCACGATGCAACAGGCAGGGAAGCAGAAAAGCTATGTCGAGTATCCAGGTGGTCTCTATTACGAGCATTATACCTGTGTTACATACCATTCCGCAACCTACCCCTGGAGGGGGGCATGTTAAATAGTCCCATCCCTTGCTTATCGCACTATTTGTATCGTTCTGCTTTCATTGCAGTATTTTTTGAATAAACAATGCATCGCTTTTTGCCTATCATTGCATTCCTTTTTCTATTTATACATGTTCACTTACGACATGTCGCATCCGTACGCTTTGGTATGGCCAAATACACTAGGGGCTTAAGTTCCCCAAATTATGGTGTGATAAGTCCGAACACTTTCACAAGTGCGGCATCCCGAACTTATAGCATTATATGCATCGGCACCGAATCATGTCTTGGGTCAATAGTTGGGTTTGCCCGGCTCCCATGTTTTGGTACCTTACGTTCCGCTATATCGGCTAAGGTAGCGCTGGGAGAACCACGGCGATTGTGCCCCAGTTGAGCTGGGTTGAGCACCTCAGTGGAGAAAGCTAAAACTGACCGTCATGATAGGGCGAGAGCCGGTCGCAGTTCGAGAGGTTTTTTTGAGTCCCTAAAGACTTATGCCTCTTAGAGCGAGGAGCCGGCTTTGTCCGGCCCCAAGCGTGGATAGCGCCCCGAATTCGGCCTTCCAAACACTAGGGGCTTCGCCGAAATTTAAAATTATAGAATTCTATGGCTAAGTGAGAGTGTTTAAGCATTATAAGTCCGGTTGCCTCGTTCGTTGTGTTGAGCGCCTCCCTCGAAGGACCCCAAAATGGGAAAAAGAGCGCTCAAGTTTATCCCGAACACCCCAACACTCGTGGCATGGGGGCTGAAGCCAATGACTTGCCATCTCTCAAATTTGATAAACGGCCGCACATAAGGTAATATTTTAAATTAACAAGCGTTGCTTAGCGCATATGAACAAAGTTTTCAGCGCACAGGATAACAAAATGCGAGTCTACTCAAAAATTACATCTTTGGAGCATTCACCCGCTATAAGGCGGGCACCCTTCAGGACACCCTTATAGTACATCTCGGGCGTGCGATACTCCTTGCCCGGCGGTGGCACGTCCGTCACAAGCTTCTCGGCGTCCATCCTACCCCAGTGCACTTTAGCACGGGCAAGGGCCCGACGGGCACCTTCAATGCAGGCGAAGTGCTTGATGACTTCAACCCATGGACAGGCGTCCACCAGCCACCGCACCAGACCGAAGTAGCTCCCAGACATGGCTTCATTGGGCCACAACCGAACTATGAGGCCCTTCATGGCCTGTTCGGCCACCTTGTGGTGCTCGACCAGCTGCTTCAGCTGGTCGCTCAGGGGCACCGGATGTCCGGCCTCAGCATACTGAGACCAGAACACCTTCTCCATCGAGCTCCCCTCCTTGGCTCTGTAGAATGCGGCAGCATCAGACACGCTACGGGGCAGATCTGCGAATGCTCCTGGAGAGCTCCGAATCCGGGTAAGTAACAGATAATTCACTTTTACATGCTTGCTTTGCATGAAGAATGCCTTACCCGCCGCTATCTTCTTTATCGCCTCAATTTCCTGGAGGGCTTTTTGGGCTTCGGCCTTGGCGGCTTTGGCACTCTCAAGAGCCGAGGCGAGCTCGGACTCTCGAGTCTTCGAGTCACGCTCCAAACTCTCGTGTTTTTTCACAAGAGCCTGGAGCTCTTGCCGCACCTCCGCCACCCGCGCCTCCTGCTTCTCCCGCTCGGTGCGTTCCGCGGCCGCATTGCGTTCGGCCTCGGACACCGCTTCCTTCAGGGTTGCCACCTTGTTCGTGGCCCCTGCAATATTCATGTTATCCCTGTCATTTTTTGCAACCAAATCCTTTTCTATAAGGTATTACTTTAATAAGGTATTACTTCCTTCCTTGTCCTCGAACTGCTTCTTGGCACGGCCGAGCTCGTTCTCGGACCGCTCGAGGCTCTGCTTCAAGGCATTGACCTCCACAGTCAGTACGGTAGAGGTCAGCAGCGCAGCCTACATTCCCATATTGACATATTTGTGTTAGACTCCTGCGTATATCTTTTTAGATCCTCGGTTCGTCTTTTCTTTCCGAACACCAAACTGAGCATCAGGGGCTACTGTCTATGTGGTACTATTTTTAAATATCTTAAATTACATACCTCAAAGCCTGTTAGAAGGCTGGTGCAGGCTTCAGTCAGCCCGCTCTTGGCGGACTGAACTTTCTGAATCACCGCACTCATAACAGTGCGGTGCTCCTCCTCGATGGAAGCGCCATTGAGCGCCTCCAGCAAATTATCCGGCGCCTCCGGTTGGACGGAGGTCACCGGCGTTGCAGTCTCGCCCTTCTTGCGAAGGGGCCGCCCGCCGGACTCCGGAACCACTCAAGGTTCTGGTGCGGAGTCCAGTCCAAAGTCCAGTCCACAAGGTGCCGCAAGGCAACCTCCGGAACCTCCTCCTCCTGGCTGGGCCCCTTCTGGGACCCCACCTTGGTGTCGTCTGCGTCATGAGGGGAGGAGGCGTTCGGAAGCGAAGCGCTATTCACATCCGACGAACCCAGGTACCCACTCGACGAAGCGGGGAGATTGTCCTTGGGCGGGCTACATGGTGGTATTCGGTGTTAGAAGACACTATGCGATGAAAGAAAAATCATGAGTTATTCTGGAATCCGGACACTTACGATCTCGCCAGGGGCTTGGCCCTCGAGGGCCACTCCTCTTTGCCATCGTCGGGGTTGGTGGAATAGTCCGGAAGAAGGGTCCTTCCCTTCTTGGACCCTTCAGCCTCCCCCGTTGGGGAAGCCTTCCTCTTCTTCTCTCCCCCCGCTGGGGGAGAGGCCTCTTTCTTCTCCTCCTCGTCTTCGCGGGAGGAGTCCGCCTTCGAGTCATCGGACAATGAGTCCGATAACACCTGGCGCCGGGAACTCCTCCGAGTTCCCGTGGCCTTCTTCCTGGCCTACTTCTCCGGCACCACGTAAGGCGCCGGAGCCAGCAGCCCCGTTAATCGGGCGTCCGCTAGGTCTTCTGGCAAGGAAGCCGGACAGTTAACCTGCCCGGGCGTCTTCTGCCAGGCCTGTTAAAGGTAGAGGGAGTTTAGATCCCACATAGATTCAAACTATGGAAAACAAGTGTCCCATAAAGGGTAAAATAGCTTACCTCGTCGGCTTGACGCTGCGAGCTGAATCCACGATCTTCGGTAGCGGATGCGGGAGCCTCGGCGCCCTTGAACAGCACCTTCCAGGCATCTTCGAACATAGTGTCGAAAAGCCTGCTCAAGGTCTGGTGCTGTGCCGGATCGAACTCCCACAAGTTGAAAGCCCGTTGTTGGCACGAGAGAATCCGACGGATGAGCATGACCTGGACTACGTTGACAAGCTTGAGTTTCTTGTTCGCCAGGGTTTGGACATAGGATTGGAGTCCGATCAACTCCTTCGAATTGCCCCATGTCAGGCCCTTCTCTTTCCAGGAGGTGAGCCGTGTGGGGATTCTAGATCTGAATTCGGGGGCCGCTGCCCATTCAGGGTCATGCAGCTCGGTGATGTAGAACCACCCCGATTGCTACCCATTGATGGTTTCCACGAAGGCGCCCTCGAGCCATGTGACGTTGGGCATCTTGCCCACCATGGCGCCTCCACACTCCGCTTGGCGGCCGCCCACTACCTTCGGCTTGACATTAAAAGTCTTCAGCCATAAGCCGAAGTGGGGCTGGATGCAGAGGAAGGCCTCGCACACGACGATGAACACCGAGATGTTGAGGATGAAATTAGGGGCCAGATCATGGAAATCCAGGCCATAGTAGAACATGAGCCCCCGGACAAATGGGTGGAGTGGGAAGCCCAGCCCATGGAGGAAATGGGGAAGGAACACCACCCTCTCATGGGGCCTGGGGTGGGGATGAGCTGCCCCTCGTCGGGGAGCCGATGCGCAATGTTGCTGGACAAGTATCCGGCTTTGCGCAGCCTTTTGATGTGCCCCTCCATGACGGAGGAGGCCATCCACTTGCCTCCCGCTCTGGACACGGTTGGAGAAGGTCGAGGCAAGATGTGCGGACTTGGGCACTGGAGCTCGAGTGCGCGGAAATGGATAAGGAAAGGAGGAAGAAGGCGTAGGTAAAAAAGGTGGATCCTTATCCCCTTATATATGGGCGGACGAAACTATGCGTCCCCACCAGCCTGGTAAAACTCGCTTATCTCCCATGCGCCACAATCAATGGCGCGGTTGGGTTACCCATGCCCGTATTGATGAGAATCCCGGAATAAGGGGACACGATCTCTGCTTTGACAAGACGTGCCAAGGAAACCGCTTCACTAAACGCGCTGAGGTGGAAGAGTAAAACGATTGAATAAAGGCTTGGCGTGGTGTGATGTCACGCCATGAAATCGTCGGTGATTGAACTTGTGTAAATGTTATTCTCTCTACGGTGGTATGTGGAACTTATTTTGCAGAGCCGGACACTATCCTGGTGTTCAAAATTTTCTATGAATTATTCGGAAGAGGAACCCGCCTTGCAATGCCGAAGACAACATGCGCGCCGGACTCATCTTCATTGAAGCCGGGTTCAGGGGCTACTGAGGGAGTCCTGGACTAGGGGGTGCCCGGATAGCCGAACTATCATCTTTGGCCGGACTCCAAGACTATGAAGATACAAGATTGAAGACTTCGTCCCGTGTCCGGATGGGACTTTCCTTGGTGTGGAAGGCAAGCTTGGCGATACGGATATGTAGATCTCCTACCATTGTAACCGACTCTGTGTAACCCTAGCCCTCTCCTGTGTCTATATAAACCGGAGGGTTTTAGTCCGTAGGACGAACAACAATCATACCATAGGCTAGCTTCTAGGGTTTACCCTCCTTGATCTCGTGGTAGATCTACTCTTGTACTACCCATATCATCAATATTAATCAAGCAGGAGTAGGGTTTTACCTCCATCGAGAGGGCCCGAACCTGGGTAAAAACTTCGTGTCCCTTGTCTCCTGTTACCATCCGCCTAGAAGCACAGTTCGGGACCCCCTACCCGAGATCCGCCGGTTTTGACACCAACACCTCCTGATAAGAACACATCTATAGAAAATAAGAAGAAAGATGGGAAAACTTATATCTATGTTTTATGCCTAGCTAGGGGCGTAAAATGATAGCGCTTGTTGGGAGTCAACCCAATCAATAAATTTTATTTTTGTATTTTTCTTTCTGTTCTTGAGTGTTTGCACAATTATGTTACTGTTATGATTGTGTTTCTTATGTTTTAATTAGGGTTTGTGCCAAACGAAGCCTTTGGGATCATGTTGGGTGATAGTTGATTTGATCTTGTTGAAGAACAAAAACTTTGTGCGCCAGTCACAGAATTATTAAAAATCACAGAAGCACGATAAAATTCTGAATTGCTTACACAAGATTATATACAAATTGCCCATGTTTTCCTAATGTTTCAGAATTGTTGGAGTTACAAGTATACCAAGTTTCCAGATTGCTGCAGATTGTTCTGTTTTTGACAGATTCTATTTTCTTTGCGTTGTGTGCTTATTCTGGTGAATCTATGGACTTTATAGGGTAAGCTGGAAAAGTTGGAATACAGTATATATAATGCAAAAATAAAATATGAATGGGTTTGCAAAAGTACTTAGAGTGGTGATTTGCTTTGTTATACTAATGGATCTCATGAAGGTTTTGTTGAGTTTTGTGTGATTGAAGTTTACAAGTTTTGGGTGAGATCACGATGGATGATGGAATAAGGAGTAAGAAGAGCCTAAGCTTGGGGATGCCCCATGGCACCTCAAGTTATTATCCAAAGAGGAACAAGCAACTAAGCTTGGGGGTGCCCCGAGTGGCATCCCGTCTTTCTTCTAACGACCATCGGTATTTTACTTGGAGTTATATTTTTATTCGTCACATATCATGAGTTTTGCTTGGAGCGTCTTGTATTATATGAGTCTTTGCTTGTTTTGATTTTTTGTGTCATGTATCCTTGCTAGACACACCTATTTGAGAGAACCAAAATTATGATATGATTTGTTAGAATTGCTCTTCATGCTACACTTAAATTTTTTGAGCTATGGAATTGCTCTAGTGCTTCACTTATATCTTTGTGAGCATGGTGTGCTTTAATATTTTTTGAAGAAATTCTCTCATGCTTCACTTAGATTTATCTGGGAGTTAGTGAAATTTTGAAGAAATTCTCTCATGCTTCACTTATATTATTTTGAGAGAACACAAATTTTATACTCATGTTCTTCACTTAGATTTGTTTGAGATTATCAAAAGCAACATATGAAACTAGTCCAAAAGTGAATTCAAGAGGGATATTATAAAAACTTTCATGAAGATTATTGGACAAAATAAACTTGATTTTGCGTAATAGTTTTGCGACATGATGATAGTGATATGTGAGTCATGTTGATTAGTAATTATGATATAGTAAGAATATTGGTGTTAAGTTTTGTGATTCCCTATGCAAGCATGAAAGTCAATAGTTATGCAATGAAATTACATCGTACTTATGGTGCATTATTCGGTGTTAGTTATGCTTAATGCTCGCTTATGCGTTTTTTCGTTTCTTGGTTAGATGCTTCTCAATCTTTTTGCTAGCCTTCACTTGTACTAAGTGAGATTGCTACTTGTGCATTTGTAACCCTTTAAAACCAATTTTTCCATATGATTCCACCATACCTACCTATATGCCGTATACCTGTGTCGTTCTAAGCAAATTTGTATGTGCCATCTCTAATTTTCAAAGTAATGTTCTCTTTTGTGTGCTCGTACCGCTCACGAAGCGGCAGGGGGTGGCCAATTCTTTTCATGCTAGATGTGTTACTCTCGAGATGAGTGTTTATTCACTTGTCATTGCACAAGAGTACGGCAAAGTCCCAAAATGGAAAATGAATTTACTTTATGTTCACTGGTACAACGAAGTGCTATACAAACGGTTTTTAACCCCTTTCTGCGACGGTGTTTGGCACCGTCGCGAAGTGAGTGTTGCCGATAGGGGGGGTTCTTCCCACATGACCCAGAAACTGTCGGGGATAGGCCTTCCTCGCACACAAGCTGGCTCATGTGCAATCAGGTGAGGCATCGAAACCCAATTGTTTCCGTTCGTATGTACATTCCACACGATGAATCCCAGAAAAACATTTCCGCTCATTTGTATATCACTCACAGTTTTTTGTGTGGAAATGTTTGTGCAAGGTGGCCTAACGCAAACAGTTCTCTACCGGAAGCCATGTGTGATTGTTAGTTGATCGAACACGCCTACTTTCTAGAAACCGTGCATGTTGTTTGAGTTCATCGCCCACGGTGTTGTCTGAGTAACCGTCTGCAATAGAAAACCCCAACAAGGAGGGTAATTAGCCTATTATTGAGAATCCATGTACTAATCAAATTGATATTTCTTATAAAAACACACCAGATATTTCATATCTGTATAACAGCAACCAGGATTTCAAAATCGAATTACATCAGATAGCTTCGGCACTGAGTTCCGCCATTACACAACAACACCAAGTTTCACACGCAACATAAAAAACCTTTGGAAGTAGCATCATACACGGTAAATAGACAGATGAATCTCATCTTGGAAATTGCAGAAGCGGAAGGCAAATGTTGAGCCTTCAGTGATGTTGAATGTCCTTGCAACTTTAGGCCAGTGGCTATGGATAATTGCCCGCCCAACCTTCGTCCTCTTCAGCAATACTTCAATATTGTATCGTGGGTGATGAATGAATACCTTCCTCACCTCTTGACCATGCAGGTGGTTTGAGAGGTAATCATCGGTGAACTGCTTTGGAAAGTATTGAAAACAAAGATATACAAACAAGGTAAAAGAGTTAGTACCATCCTATAGTTGACCGATGGCGCAAGGGGTAAAAACAAGGTAAAGAGTTAGTACCATCCTATAGTTGGCTGATGTCTTCTTCATTGTGCAAACAAAGATCTTACTATTGTGCAAACAAGTTTCTTAAAATTTTGTCTTGCACATGTAGGTCCTACTATCAAAGGCTTAGACCGACTGTTCGACCCATTTTGCATATGCAAAATGGGTCGAACAGTCGGTCTAAGCCTTTGATAGTAGGACCTACATGTGCAAGACAAAATTTTAAGAAACCTAAATATTAGAATGATTCCTATAACTACACAATAATGTGCTATTAGCCAAAGGACCATGCTTGAACAAACCTCGATGGTAAACCACATTGTCTCCCATTGTTTCCCTGCAACACACATAAGGAAGATCTTAATCAGGTTAACTAAGAGTTGTCACACTATCAGTAGAATATGTATTGAGTACAACCAAATTCGATTTATTTCACATGCGTAACAATACAAAATTGTACCCACAACAAATGAAAATCAAATTGCAGAACTGAACCAAACAGTTAAATGGACAACAGACCAAATGAACCAAAATAGTTAACTAAGCACGACGTTGTAGAATAGAAACATGTACTAGAAGATAAGACAGTTATCAAAACAAAGAATGCTTGAGAACACTACTACGAAATGTAGCAATTGTTGGACCAAACTATTAACTGAACATTACATTTCAGAGGACCAAAGTGTTAACTAAACATTACATTTCGGAAGACCAAACTGTAAACTGAACATAGGATTGCACATTAACATTACAGAGGACAAATCACTAGAAGGCATTGGCGGTGGCCTCGAGAAAACATCACGAACTGCATTTTAAAGTAGACAACCATGTGGTGGTGTGGACGGTGGCCTCGAAGACGAGGTGCTCCTCCAAGATCTGGCAGTCGGCACACATGGCAGCCATAGCGACCTCGTGCGCGCGTGCGGCCGCGATTTGCTTCACCTTTCCCAGATGCTACTGAGCTCCATGTTATACTACGTGCAAAATGGCTGTGGGCGGCGCTTAATTGGAGGAGGGGGACAGTGATTTCAGCGGAAGGTGTCGCACTGTCGGTCCGGGTATGTGGGACGGGAAATTAGGAGGTTGATGTGGGTGGGGTTTTTGGATTACCTGACTATATTGACGAGGCTGCGCAGCAAGAAGACAGGTCACCAGCGAGGAGGCGGCGCTGCAAGAACAAGGGTCGCCGGCGAGGAGGCGGCGCTGCAAGAAGAAGGGTAGCCGGCGAGGAGGTGGCACTGCAAGAAGAAGGGTCGCCGGCGAGGAGGCTGAGCTGCCAATAAGCAGCAGTGAAGGTTTGAACTTGGAAAGAAAGGAGGAACGATGGGAATGTGGCTTTTGGTGGGAGGGAGGGGGCAGGGAGATAGATATTTCCGTGGTGGCAAATTTTTTTTGCTTGGTGCCACAAGAAACTGGCGCACAAGTGTGGTTCAAGCAGGGGCAGTGGACTTTAGATGACAAAGCTTCCTGTGTAAGCCAGACAAGACGATGCACCATGATATTTTATATCGCATCCCACACGATTCTTTCTAGTAAACTCTTTGTGGTATACCTAACTTTTTCATTATGTTTTGAAAGACAAAATGGTGTTACAGAGGGAAAGGATGGTGTTTGAATTGCTAGAACATTTATGTATAGTGAACATTTATATATAGTGAACATGAGTGTCGTGTTTAAGTTTGGAATTATTCCGGGTTCGTTTGGCATTTTTATGGATTAGTTGAGTGTCTCGGCATTTAATGTGCATAATTCAAATTTGAACAACAAGCACATGCTCCAGTGCCCCAAAGTTTGTTGAAAAATCACATGTGTGTCTTTGCGTGAATTTAAAGGTCCCATGCAAGAAATGGGAATGAAATTCAAACATCTGGGCGTCGTGGCTCGGTCAGGAACATTGAGAAACTTGGTTTTTAAATTCTTGGAAGTTCAAAACTCGCCTGAAAATCATGAAGCTTGGCATGGTGTCATTTCATCGAACCATGATGTTGTGGTAAAAAGTTGGCCGCATTTGGACAAGATTTTGGTATAAGCTTCTTGCAAACCGGAGCTTCTCTCAAGAAGACTAGTGGTTTCCGAGGGGGGACGTGTCACCATTGTGTTCGAAACGACATACGCTGCCTCCCCCCTTATATTTTTATAGAGGCAACATAGAACTATATGAGTGTCATGTTAAAATTTGGAATTATTCCGGGTTTGTTTGAACTTTCTTATACATTAATTGAATTTCTGGTCATTTAATATGCATAATTCAAATTTGAACTACAAGCACATGCTCCAATGCACCAAAGTTGGTTGAAAAATCATATGTGTGTCCTTGAGTGAATTTCTAGGTCCCATGCAAGAAATGGGAATGAAATTCAAACATCTGGGCGTCGTGGATCGGCCGAAAAGATCGATAAACCTGGTTTTTTAATTGATGTTAATCCAAAACACACTGAAAGTGATGAAACTTGGAAAGGTGTCATGACATAGCACCAACATGCCGCGGTAATTTTTTTGGCTGAATTGGGACAAGCTTTTGAATAAGCTTCTTGCAAACCGGAGCTTCTCTCAAGAAGGCTCGTGGTTCCGAGAGGAACGTGTCACCTCCGTGTGTGAAAGGACATACGTACACTGCCTTCTCCCGCCTTAATTCTTTTACACAGGTAGATTAGACCAAATAGAAGTATCGTGCTAATTTTTTTTAATTATTTCAGGTTCGTTTGGCCTTTTTTATACATTAATTGAATTTCTGATCATTTAATGTGCATAATTCAAATTTCAACTACAAGCACATGTTGTAGTCCACCAATGTTGGTTGAAAAATCACATGTGTGTCCTTAGGTGAATTTCTAGGTCCCATTCAAGAAATGGGAATGAAATTCAAACCTCTGGGCGTCGTGGCTCTGCCGGAAAGATTGAGAAACTTGGTTTTTAATTCATGTAAATCCAAAACACACCTGAAAATCATGAAACTTGGCATGGTGTCATGACATGGCGCCAACATGTTGCAGTAAATTATTTGGCCGAATTGGGACAAGCTTTGGTATAAGCTTCTTGCAAACCGGAGCTTCTCTCAAGAAGGCTCGTGGTTCCGAGAGGGAACGTGTCACCTCCGTGTGCAAAATGACATATGTAGATTGCCTTCTCCCACCTTAATTTCTTTACACAGGCAGATTAGACCAAATAGAAGTATCGTGCTAAATTTTTTAATTATTCCGGGTTCGTTTGGCCTTTTTTGTACATTAATTTGATTTCTGGGCATTTAATGTGCATAATTCAAATTTGAACTCCAAGCACATGCTCTAGTGCACCAAAGTTGGTTGAAAAATCACATGTGTGTCCTTGGGTGAATTTCTAGGTCCCATGCTAGAAATGGGAATGAAATTCAAACATCTGGGCGTCGTGGCTCGGCCGGAAAGATTGTGAACCTTGGTTTTTTAATTCATGTAAATCAAACCACGTCTGAAAATTATGAAACTTGGCATGGTGTCATGACATGGAACCAACTTGCTGGGGTAAATTTTTTGGCCGAATTGGGACAAGCTTTGGTATAAGCTTCTTGCAATCCAGAACTTCTCTCAAGAAGGCTCGTGGTTCCGAGAGGGAACGTGTCACCTCCGTGTGCGAAACAACATATGTACACTTCCTTCTCCCGCCGTAATTTGTGTACACAAGTAGATTAGACCAAATAGAAGTGTCGTGCTAAATTTTGGAATTATTCCGGGTTCGTTTGGACTGAATTTCTAGGCATTTAATGTGCATAATTCAAATTTGAACTAGAAGCACATGCTCAAGTGCACCAAAGTTGGTTGAAAAATCACATGTGTGTCCTTGGGTGAATTTCTAGGTCCCATGCAAGAAATGAGAATGAAATTCAAACATCTGGGCGTCGTGGCTCGACCGGAAAGATTGAGAAACTTCGGTTTTTAATTCCTGTAAATCCAACACATGCCTAAAAATCATGAAACTTGGCATGGTGTCATGACATGGCACCACCATGCTGTGGTAATTTTTCTATCTGATTTGCGAAGGCGCACCCATTAAAAATCAACAAAGTCAATCTGGAACAAGTGTTGTCATGTTACAAATCAGAAACACAACTATTATTGAAACCGTGGTCGTTCTACTTACCAATTACGTGCCGCCATGTGTCCCTTTTTATTGGCTAGGAGGTGCTGTGCGGGGTAGCTATTTGAGTACGGGAGGCGTGCGATCAGGCCCCTGCACGTGCTCATCGGGAGGAGAGCCCTTTGACCTCTATCCGCTGCGCACCTCTCTCCGAACGTCTCCATTAATGGCGCCCGAGCCCCTTTTTCACGGTGTGGCTATGTCTCACTGGATTGAGATTTTAGAGAGAAAAGTGAAAATCTGCAAAGAAAGCTTTGCACGGATCTGATGTAAGATCTAACGGACCCATATAGCATCGACTGCGACTTATAGCAAGCATGATGAATATAAGGACGATGACAGTGGATAATAATTGTCTTATATATCTAGGAAGATAACTAAAAAAGCCACATGCGGCTACGCTCGAAATACACAAGGGCAAAAGAATAAGGAAGACGCATACAACGATCTGGCTCGCTAATCTCTACTTTCTTGATGCGCTGCAGGTCGTGGAGACTAGTTCTCGCGGGGAGCGGCGATGATCTCTTTCATTAGTTTCAATTCCTTAATACGCTGCTCGGCAGCAACCGCGGGTTCCTCCACCAGCCTTTCGCGCTTGATGCGGAGCATGGCATTCTCGTCCATAAGTTTCTTCATGATGACGCCCGTCCTCTTCAACAAGGCAACGGCCTTCTCCGCCTGCTTTGCCCTTCCAGCGATCTTTGCCCTTAGTAGGTTGCGCTCGGCCCAGAGTTGTTCAAACGAGGCATTCAACTCATCTTGCAGCTTCATCCAGCCGGGGATTTGATCCATCTGGCTATGGACGATCGCATGCATGCACCTGTAAGAGTCCTCGCCTGCCCGCGAGAGATTTTCCTAGGACGCCGCGGTGCGAGAGGACATCTCTGCTGCATTCGCGGCGTGGCAGGACATCTTTGCTGCTTCCGCGATGCGGCCGGAGCAGTCTGCTGCATCGATGGTGCGGCGGGACCTCCGTTCTGCTTCGGTGGCGCGCGGGAGCTCCGTGCTGCTTTGGCGGCGCGGCGGGCTATATTGGCTGCTTTCGTGGCTAAGCGGGACATCTGTCATGCTTCTGCTTCCATGCTCGCCTCTCCCTGGTGGTAATCTCTCGATCGAGAACTCAATCTAGCCGTGGCAGACGCTAGAGAATGGTGCTGAATGACTTGTTCAATTTTGTGGATGAGGAGTTGAGGAAGGAATGTGCAATCATCTTGACATAGTACAATATTTATAACCGAGTACTAATACGGTCCTAAGTGGGAAACCGTTTAGGTTTTGATGGGTGTGAACATGTTTGCAATTTGGAAGCTGACAGGACATATGCTCAAAATTTATTGGCGGTTCTATAATTTCTAAGTGTGGCACTATTCACGGATGGCGTAACGTGGGCACGCTTTCTCGGCTGCGTACGTGGCTTTTGGTGCTCCGCAATAGGCAATGCCAGCACACATCTTGTTCCAAGAACCGTGCGCGCTCGTTATTACCATCGCGCACGCTTCTTTTAATTAGAATGTGTGCCCGTCTAGCGCACACACATTGATCTGTCTAACTGTTTCTATTTGTTGTGGCTAATCGCAAACAGTTCATCCGTGTGAAGTCTATGCCATCAATCGCACACACCTTTGGTCTGGCTGACCATTTCTGTTCTGTTGCCTAATCACAAACAATTAATCCTTCTGAAGCGTATGCCCTCAATTGCACACACCTTTATCTAGTTGTCCATTTCTGTTGTTCCGCCTCGTCACAAACAGTTAATCCAATTGAACTGCATGCCGTATATCGCACACGCCTTCATCTGGCTGCCTGTTTCCGTTCTTCTTCCTCATCGCAAACAGTTCATTAAACTGAACCGTATGCCGTGCATCACACACGCAATTAAAATCTGAACCATGTTTGATGCATCCGTCATCGCAAATGTTTTGCACCTTTGTGACGGGTTTTTTACACCACCGTTTGCGATTATTGCATCGCACACAGTTTCGTCGAAGGATCTCTGATCGTAGTGTCGCGTTAGCAGCATCCTGCAGTAGTGGTTGTGAAGTAATAGATTCCTTGGAAAGTGCTGGTATGGACGGTACCCGTGGATACAGTTAGCCGTGGAATGTGAAAGTATGGTGGAAAAAGGGATAAACTTTATTTTCTGTTTGGAAACCGCCTATGATATATCTAGCATGGAAAGTGTTGGGAATTACTCGGTCATTTTTGTTGACAAGAAAGGCATGCCACCCAATTTTTTTTATCTTTTTTCCGCTTTGAGCTCTGGCACCTCTACAAATCCCTATTTCCCTCCGCGAAGGGCCTTTCTATTTATATGCAATTTTTATTTTTATCTGAGTCTCCATCTTCTCTTATAAAGCACCAACTAAGGGCACTATAGTCATACTTGAGCATTGGGTGTAGCTAATATGCACGTGTGTTTTCATGAATGGATCAACGATTCAGCATGATGGGCTAGGGATAACTTGTTTTAGCATTGATATTTTGAAAGACTTGGTTGTTTGTTGATATGCTTGAGTATTGAAATCTCCATGTCAAAACTAGACTATTTCTTTGAATCACATAAAAGTCCATATGTCCATGCTACAAAAGAAAATAATATGTGATGAACATGTTAGAAAGCATTACACGTCAAAAATTCTATTTTTATCATTTACCTACTCGAGGACAAGAAGGAATTAAGCTTGGGGATGCTGATACGTCTCCAATGTATCTATAATTTTTGATTGTTCCATGCTGTTATATTATCATTCTTGGATGTTTTACAATCATTTTATAACAACTTTATATAATTTCTTGGGACACCTATTGAGATAGTGCCCAGTGCTAGTTGCTTTTTTTGCTTGTTTTTCACTTCATAGAAAATCAGTACCAAATGGAGTCCAAACGCAGCAAAACTTTTTGGAGATTTTATCTGGACCAGAAGACACATGTTGGGCCAAAGAAGTACTAGAGGTGGGATCCGAGGGGAGCATAACCAACCAGGGCCCGCTTGGGGGCCCAGGCACGCCCAGGTGGGTTGTGCCCACCTCGGTGGCCTCCCGCACCGCCTCTTTGCTCAATAAATACCCAATATTCCAGAAACCCTGAGGGAGTTGATGAAAATAAATTCTAGCGGCCGCAAGTTCCAGAACCACCAGATCCAATCTAGACCGCGGAGGGGTTCATCATCCTCATTGGTGCCTCTCCGATGATGCGTGAGTAGTTCATTGTAGACCTATGGGTCTGTAGGCAGTATCTAGACGACTTCCTCTCTCTCTCTCTCTCTCTCTCTCTCTTGATTCTAAATACAATGGCCTCTTGGAGTTCTATTTGATGTAACCTCTTTTTGCGGTGTGTTTGTTGGGATCCGATGAACTTTGAGTTTATGATGAGATCTATTTTATCCATGAAAGTTATTTGAGTTTTGATCTCTTATATGCATGATTACTTATAGCCTCATATTTTTCTTCGAATCTTTGGTTTAGTGAGGCCAACTAGATTGATTTTTCTTGCCATGGGAAGAGGTGCTTTGTGATAGGTTCAGTCGTGCAGTGTTCTTTCCCAGTGACAGAAGGGGCGGCAAGACACATATTGATCGTTGCTATTAAGGATAACAAGATGGGGTCTATTCCTACATGAATAGATCTTGTCTATATCATGTCATCGTTCTTATTGCATTACTCCATTTCTCCATGAACTTTATACACTAGATGCATGCTGGATAGCGGTCCATGTGTGGAGTAATAGTAGTAGATGCAGGCAGGAGTCGGTCTACTAATCTTGGACGTGATGCCCATATAATGATCATTGCCTCGATATCGTCATAATTATTTGAAGTTCTATCAATTGCCCAATAGTAATTTGTTTACCCACCATATGCTATTTTTCTCGAGAGAAGCCACTAGTGAAATCTACAGCCCCCGGCTCTATCATTTATCATATTTGCCTTGAGATCTCTTTTTATTTGCTTTTATTTTCAGATCTATTAATCCAAAAACCAAAAAATACCTTGCTTCACTTTTTCTTTATTTATTTTATTTTGTTCTATTGTGAGATCTATTTAACCAATCCACTATACAGACCAATCTATCTTTTACCTGAGAGGGATTGACAACCCTTCTTTCGCGTCGGGTTGCAAGTATTTGTTCTTTGTGTGCAGGTACCATTTACATAGTGTTGCTTGGTTCTCCTACTGGTTCGATAACCTTGGTTGCATCACCGAGGGAAATACTTACCATAGCTGTGCTGCATCATCCCTTCCTCTTCGAGGAAAATACTGACGCGGACATGAGCCATCACTCGACCATTGTAGAAGAAAGAGAAAGGATGAAGGTCATCCCCTATGCATCAGGCATAGGCTCTATAATGCATGCCATGCTGTGTACCATACCTGATGTGTGCCTTGCCACGAGTCTGGCAAGGGGGTACAAGAGTGATCCAGGAGTGGACCACTGGACAACAGTCAAAATTATCCTTGGGTGCCTAAAGAGTACTAAGGAAATGGTTCTCGGTTATGGAGGTGATAGAGAGTCGTCGAAAAGGGTTACGTTGATGCAAGCTTTGAAATCGACCCAGATGACTCTGAGTCATAAAACGGATACGTACAGTGGAGCAGTCATTTGAAAAAACTCCAAGTGGAGCGTAGTAGAAACATCTACAGTATGAAATAGATATTTGTAAAGTACACACAAAACTGAATGTTATAGACCCATTGACTAAAACCTCTCTCACAAGCAAAACATGGTCAATCCCTAGAACTCATTGGGTGTTAATCACATAGTGATGTGAACTAGATTATTGACTCTTGTGCAAGTGGGAGACTATTTGAATTATGCCCTAGAGGCAATATTAAATTGGTTATTATCATATTTCCTAGTTCATGATAAATGTTTATTATTCATGCTAGAATTGTATTGACCGAAAATTGAAATACATGTGTGAGTACATAAACTACACCATGTCCCAAGTATGCCTCTACTATACTAGCTCATTGATCAAAGATGGTTAAGGTTTCCCAACCATAGACATGATTTGTCATTTGATAACGGGATCACATCATTAGGAGAATGATGTGATGGATAGACCAAGCCACAAGCTTAGCATCAGATTGTTTATTTATTTGCTACAACTTTCATCATGTCAAGTATCTGTCCCTTAGACCATGACATCGTGCAACTCCCTGACACTGGAGGAATACTTAGTGTATCTAAACGTCACTTCATAATTGGGTGATCATAAAGGTGCTCTATAGGTATCTCTGAAGGTCTTTCTTGCGTAGGCACGGATCGACACTAGGATTTGTCGCTCTATGTGACGGAGAAATGTCTCTAGGCCCTCTCACTAATCCAACATCATAAGAAGAATATTGCAAGCATGTGACTAATGAGTTTAGTCACCGGATCTTCAATTACGGAACGAGTAAAGAGACTTTCCCATAACGAGATTTAACTAGGTATGGAGATACCAATGATTAAATCTCAGGCAAGTAACATATCACTGGAAAAGGGAGTTGTATACGGGATTAACTGAATATTTGACATTGTGGTTCAACTGATAAATATCTTTGTGGAATATATGGGAACCAATATGTGCATCCAAGTCCCGCTATTGGTTATTGACCGAAGAGGAGTCTCGGTTAGCAGAAAATCCGAAGGTTGTTCAGAGTCCCGCATGGGATCCGGCATGCCAGGAGGAGCTCTGGAATGTTTCAAAGGTAAAGATTTATATATGGAAAGTTGTTGTTGGGGTTCCGGGAAAAAGTCCGTTTTCGGTATTGTACCAGGAAGTCACCGAAAGGTTCCAGAAGGTTCCAGAGGGGTCCGAAGGTCCTCTAAGGGTTCCAAAAAACCCTAAGTGGGAGGGAGTCCACTTGCCTTGGAGGCAAGTTTCCTTTCTTGGACGCCTCCCCTCCATGGAGGAGGGGCTAGGGCTGCGCCCCCAACCCTCGCTCCCACACCCCTATATATAGTGGGGAGGGAGCACAAGGGCTGGAAACACAAAACCCAAGCCTCCTCTCTCTCCTGACAAGCCTCCACCTCGATCCGTCTGCGCTTGGCGAAGCCCTATCGGTGTTATGTTACCATTACCATCACCACACCATTGTGTTGGTTCAGATATCATCTACCTCCTCTCCCTCGCTTGTTAAATAAGGAGAGGATGCCGCCGAGATGTACGTGTGCTAAACTCGGAAGTGTCATCCGTTCGGCACTAGATCCGATTGGATTGTGATTGGATCACGACGTGTACGACTACATCAACCATGTTACGATGCTAACACTTTTGGTATACAAGGGTAGCTAGGCACACTCACCTCTTTTTGCTATGCATCTCCTAGATTAGATCTTGGGTGATTTGCAGGAATTTTTTTATTTTCATGCAACGCTCCCCATCACGTACAATGTTAGTGGCGACGAACGCTATGGCGGATATCAGAAGGACGTGTTCGACAGGCGGAGTGACGACCCTTGACCATTGACGATCAAAGATGGCAACCCGTTTCGCCTGTCTTATGTAAAGAACACTCCTAGCGGATAGTCGTTCCTGGAGGGGGAGGAGACAAGCATATAAATTTTCCGCGGGGTCATGGATGGGTTTAAGTGCAAAATAAGGTCATTTAGACGAATAAATACTTACGTAACTCTTGGTACAAGATGCATGATAGGACATGAGATGTGGGCGGTTGTGGGGGCGACCTAGAATTCTTCTCAAATCAGTTGGGTGAACGCAAACGTTTTTCATATCAATGTGAATATCGAGGTTTGAGTTTCTACAAGCAACCAAAGAACTGACAAATACATACTATAGTGACTTACAATTTGAAAATGCGGCTAATATACTGAGCATAAGAAATATATGAAAAAGTTGGTCTTCCACTGATGATCTGATAAGACGGTAGTGCTACACATATCGTAAATGAAAATTGTAGTGAGGGCTAAACAATATAGTTATGATGCAAGTTTTAAATCCTAATAGATGATGACACAAGAGTGGTCTGATGCGAGGGCATCAAAGCCAATTCTAGAGCGGTGTCCTGTGAAAAAATGTTGTTTTGATGACTTTCTATTAATCCTTGCACTGTTCGAGAGATGGCTAACGGGTGGCAGGTAGCATTAAAGGAACACAACTACATATGTTCCTTCCATGGACGATGATTTATTGTTTAACACATTACTTAAAAACTGTACCGACACCTTGTATTGTGTCTGAAACAAAACAAACACGTTTTCTCCTATGACATTGTAGATACAGGTGACACATCATTTCTCTAGCACGTACGTGACCATCAGGCATGCTAACATGATGCTAGTGCGCCTGACATGGTTAAAGGCGAAAACGGGATTCAATTGTGACTAAATGGCTATGGCATACAGTATTAGTGCAGACAACTTATCGCAGATGAAGGAAATATGCCCTAGAGGCAATAATAAAGTTGTTATTTTATATTTCCTTATCATGAAAAAGGTTTATTGTTCATGCTAGAATTCTATGGATTGGAAACTTAAATACATGTGTGAATACATAAACAAATACCGTGTCCCTATTGAGCCTCTACTAGACTAGCTCATTGATCAAAGATGGTTAAGGTTTCCTAACCATATACATTTGTTGTCATTTGATAATGGGATCACATCATTAGGATAATGATGTGATGGACAAGACCCATCCGTTAGCTTAGCATATGATCGTTCGGTTTATTACTATTGCTTTCTTAATGTCAAATATATATTCCTTTGACTATGAGATTATGCAACTCCCGGATACCGAAGGAATACCTTGTGTGGTATCAAACATCACAGCATAACTGGTGATCATAAAGATGCTCCACAGGTATCTCTGAAGGTGTTGGTTGAGTTGGCATAGATCGAGATTAGGATTTGTCACTCCGTGTATCGGAGAGGTATCTCTGGGCCCTATCAGTAATACACACCATAAGAAGCCTTGCAAGAAAAGTGAGTAAGGAGTTAGTTACAAGATGATGTATTACGAAACGAGTAAAGAAACTTACCGATGATCGAATCTCGAGCAAGTAACATACCGACAAACATAGGGAATAACGTATGTTGCCATAAGGTTCAACCGATAAAATCTTCATAGAATATGTAGGAGACAATATGGGCATCTAGGTTCCGCTATTGGTTATTGACCGGAGAGGTGTCTCTGTCTACATATTTCTCGAACCTGTAGGGTCTGCACACTTAACGTTCGTTGACGATATAGTGTTATATTATATGATTTGGTGACCGAATGTTTTTCGGAGTGCCAGATGAGATCACGGACATGACGAGGAGCTCTGAAATGGTCCAGAGGTAAAGATTGATATAAAGGACGATGATATTCGGACACCAAAAAAGTTTCGAAGTGCATCGGGTAGTCATCGGATCATCGAAAGGGGTTCTGGGAAGCCCCGGGAGGATGTTGGGCCTTTTGGGCCATTAGAGGGGAGCACACCAGCCCACGAGGGGCTGGCGCACCCCCTAATGGCAGCCTGCCTATGGAGAAAGGAAGGAGGGGGATTTGGCCTCCCCCTTCCTTCCCTCTCTCCCCTTTCCTTTCGCCCTTCGGCAAATATGGTAAGAGGGGCGCGGCTAGGGAAGGAACCCTAGGAGGATTTGGCCTCCTTGGTTGCTCCCTCAACCCCCACCTATATATATGTGGGAGGGGGCACCACACATAAGCCACAACAATCTCTTGTCCATATGTGGCGCCCCTCTCCACAGTTTCGTCCCTCGGTCATATTTTCGTAGTGCTTAGGTGAAGCCCTGCGAAGATAGCTTCACCATCACCGTCACCATGCCATCGTGCTGCCGGAACTCATCCACTACTTCGCCGGCTTGCTGGATCAAGAAGGCGAGGACGTCACCGAGCTGAATCTGTGCTGAACGTGGAGGTGCCGTACGTTCGGTACTTGATCGGTTGGATCGCGAAGAAGTTCAACTACATCAACCGCGTTACAACAGATTTCTCTTACGGTCTACGAGGGTATGTAGACATACTCTCCCCATTGTTGCTATGCATCTCCATGGATAGATCTTGCATGTGCGTAGAATTATTTTTGTTTTCCATGCAACGTTTCCCAACAGTGGCATCCGATCCAGGTCTATGCGTAGATGATATGCACGAGTACAACACAAAGAGTTGTGGGCGGTGATAGTCATACTACTTACCACCAAAGTCTTATTTTGATTCGATGGTATTGTGGGAAGAAGCAGCCCAAACCAACCTGATGTGGCTTGAACTACGTCGGTGTTTCCCCAAAGAGGAAGGGATGATGCAGCACAACTACGGTAGGTATTTCTCTTAGTGATGAGACCAAGGTTATCGAACCAGTAGGAGAACCACGCAACACCACGTAAACAGCTCCTGCACACAAAGAACAAATACTTGCAACCCGACGTAAGAGAGGGGTTGTCAATCCCTCACAGGTAAAAAGATAGGTAAAATTGTAGTAGATTGGATAAATAGATCTCACGGGAATGCGAGATAAAATAAACAATAATAAATTGCAGCAAGGTATTTTTTTATTTTTAGATTAATAGTTCTGAAAATAAAAGCAAATAAAAATAGATTGCGAAGGAAAATATAATAAAGAAGAGACCCTGGGGTCGTAGATTTCACTAGTGGCTTCTCTCGAGAAAAATAGCATACGGTGGGTAAACAAATTACTGTTGGGAAATTGATAGAACTTCAAATAATCATGACGATACCACGCAATGATAATTATATAGGCATCACATCCAAGATTAGTAGACCGATTCCTGCCTGCATCTACTACTATTACTCCACACATCGACCGCTATCCTGTTAAGGAACGTAGCATGTAATTTCAAAATTTTCCTACGCTCACGCAAGATCTATCTAGGGATGGATAGCAACGAGAGGGGAGAGTGTGTCCACGTACCCTCGTAGACCAAAAGCGGAAGCGTTAGTTCAATGCAGTTGATGTAGTCGAACGTCTTCATGATACAACCGACCCCAGTACTGAACGTATGACACCTCCGAGTTTAGCACATGTTTAGCTTGATGACGTCCCTCAAACTCTTGATCCAGCAGAGGGTCGAGGGAGAGTTTCGTCAGCACGACAGCATGATGACGGTGTTGATGATGTGATCCGGCGCAGGGCTACGCCTAAGCAGTACAATGATACTATCGGAGGAGTAAATGGTGGAGGGGGGCACCGCACACGGCTAAGACCATTTTGTGCCTTTGGGGTGCCCCTGCTCCTGTATATAAAGGAGGGGAGGATGAGGCCGGCCACCATGGGGCGCGCCATGGGGGGAGTCCTACTAGGACTCCGCTCTTAGTAGGATTCAACCCCACTTCATTTTTCCCTTTTACTGGAGAAGGAAAGGGGGAAGGAGAGGGAGAAGGAAAAGGAAAGGGGGATGTCGCCCCCTTCCCTACTCCAATTCAGCCTCCTACCTTGTGGGCTGGTTATCCTCCTTCCTATGGCCCATATGGCCCATATCTTCCACCAGGGGGTTTCGGTAACCCCTCCGGTACTCCGGTATGTACCCGATACACACCGGAACCCTTTCGGTGTCCGAATACCACCTTCCAATATATCAATCTTTACCTCTCGACCATTTAGAGACTCCTTGTCATGTCTGTGATCTCTTCTGGGACTCCGAACAAACTTCGGTCACCAAAACACATAACTCATAATATAAACCGCCATCAAACGTTAAGCATGTGGACCCTATGGCAGAACCTAGATGCTCATATTGGCTCCTACATATTCTATGAAGATCTTTATCGGTCAAACCGCACAACAGCATATATTGTTCCCTTTGTCATCAGTATGTTACTTGCCCGAGATTCGATCGTTGGTATCATCACACCTAGTTCAATCTCGTTACCAGCAAGTCACTTTACTCGTTCTTTAATGCTTCATCCCGCAGCTAACTCATTAGTCACATTGCTTGCAAGGCTTATAGTGATGAACATTACCGAGAGGGCCCAGAGATACCTCTCTGATACACGGAGTGATAAATCCTAATCTCGATCTATGCCAACCCAACAAACACCTTCGGAGACACCTGTAGAGCATCTTTATAATCACCCACTTACATTGTGACGTTTGATAGGACACAAGGTGTTCCTCTGGTATTCAGGAGTTGCATAATCTCATAGTTAGAGGAACATGTATAAGTCATGAAGAAAGCAATAGCAATAAAATTGTAACTATTATAATGCTAAACCAACAGGTGGGTCTTGTCCCTCACATCATTCTCTAATGATGTGATCCCGTTCATCAAATGACAACACATGTCTATGGTTAGGAAACATAACCATCTTTGATTAACGAGCTAGTCAAGTAGAGGCATACTAGGGACACTATGTATTGTCTATGTATTCAAACATGTATCAAGTTTCCGGTTAATACAATTCTAGCCTGAATAATAAACATTTATCATGATATAAGGAAATATAAAATAAAAACTTTTATTATTGCCTCTAGGGCATAATTCCTTCAGTATTCCACTTGCACTAGAGTCAATAATCTAGTTCACATCGCCAGGTGATTTAACACCAATAGTTCGCATCTTTATGTGATTAACACCCATAGGTCACATCGCCATGTGATGAACACTCAAAGGGTTTACTAAAGTAAATAATCTAGTTCACATCGCCATGTGATTAATACTCAAAGATTACTATGGTGTGATCATGTTTTTCTTGTGAGAGAAGTTTAGTCAACGGGTCTACCATATTCAGAGCCGTATGTATTTTGCAAATTTTCTATGTCTAAAATGCTCTGCATGAAGCTACTCTAGCTAATTGCTCCCACTTTCAATATGTATCCAGATTGACACTCAGAATCATCTGGATCGGTACAAAGCTTGCATCGATGTATCTCTTTAGGACGAACTCTTTATCACCTCCATAACTGAGAAATACCTCCTTAGTCCTCTTAGGTAACTAAGGATAACTTTGATCGCTGTCCAGTGATCCTCCTGGATCATTATTGTACCCCCTTGCCAAACTCATAGCAAGGTACACAACGGGTCTGGTACATAGCTTGGCATACTTTATAGAACCTATGACTGAGGCATAGGGAATGACTTTCATTCTTTCTATCTTCTGTTGTGGTCGGGCTTTGAGTCTTACCCAACTTTACACCTTGTAATACAGGCAAGAACTCCTTCTTTGACTGATCCATTTTGAACTCTTTCAAAATCTTGTCAAGGTATGTGCTTTGTGAAAGTCCAATTAAGCGTCTTGATCTACCTCTATAGATCTTGATTCCCAATATGTAAGCAGCTTTGATGTCTACTACGCAACTTTATTCTTATAGACTCGTGTTGGGCCTCCAAGCGCAGAGTTTTGTAGGACAGTAGCAATTTTCCCTCAAGTGGATGACCTAAGGTTTATCAATACGTGGGAGGTTTAGGATGAAGATGGTCTCTCTCAAGCAACCGTGCAACCAAATAACAAAAAGTCTCTTGTGTCTCCAACACACCCAATACAATGGCAAATTGTATAGGTGCACTAGTTCGACGAAGAGATGGTGATACAAGTGTAATATTGATGCTAGAAATATATTTTTATAATCTGAATAAATAAAAACAGCAAGGTAGCAAATAGTAAACGGGCACAAAAACGGTGTTGCAATGCTTAAAAATGAGGCCTAGGGTCCGTACTTTTGCTACTGCAACCTCTCAACAATGCTAACATAGTTGGATCATATGATTATCCCTCAAAGTGCAATAAAGAATCACTCTAGAGTTCCTATTAGCGGAGAACAAAATATAGGAATTGTTTGTAGGTCACGAAACCACCTCAAAACTATTCTTTCTGTTCGATCTATTCAAGAGTTCATACTAAAATAACACAAAGCTATTTTTCTGTTCAATCTATCCTAGAGTTCGTACTAGAATAACACCAAAGCAAATTCATATTCATAATACTCAATCCACACAAAGAACTATAAAGAGACACCAAAGTTTCCGTCGGAGAAAAACGTGCATCAACCCCTATGCATAGATTACCCCAATATCACCACAAGATTCCGCGAGTTGAATGCCATAACAAATATCAAGTGAATCAATAAGATACCTCATTATCACCTAAAGTATTCATATTGTAAGACACATATCATGTGTTCTCATATCTGAATATTCAATCTGACAAGACAAAACTTTGAAGGGTAAAGATTCAATTCATCATAACAAGAGTATAGAGGGGAGAAACATCATATGATCCGACTATATTAACAAAGCCCATGATGTAGATCACGAGAGAGAGAGAGAGAGATCAAACACATAGCTACTGGTACAAACCCTCAGCCCGAGGGTGGACTACTCCCTCCTCATCATGGTGGCCGCCGGGGTGATGAAGATGGCCACCAGAGACAATTCCCCCATCCGGTAGGGTGCCAAAACGGGGTCTAGATTGGTTTTTGCGGATATAGAGCCCTTGCACCGGCGGAACTTCTGATCTAGGGCTACCCCGAAGGGTTTCAGAATATTTTGGAATTTATAGTGCAAAAAGGGGGTGCGAGAGGCCATCGAGGTGGGCACAACCCACCTGGGCGCGCCAGGGGGCCCTGGCGTGACCTGGTGGGTTGTGCCCCCCTCGGGGCACCCCCCGGGTGCTACACTGGCCCATCCTGCGTGTTTAGTCCATAAAATTCTCCAAGGAGTTATGCGGTGTTTGGACTCCGTTTGATATTGATTTCCTGCGATGTAAAAAACAAGCGAAAAACAGCAACTGGCACTGGGCTCTGGGTCAATAGGTTAGTCCCAAAAAATAATATAAAGTTGCTATAAAATGATTGTAAAACATCCAACAATGATAATATAATGGCATGAATACATCATAAATTATAGATACGTTGGAGACGTATCAGCATCCCCAAGCTTAGTTCCTACTCGTCCTCGAGTAGGTAAATGATAAAAGAAATAATTTATGAAGTGTGAATGCTAGCAAAGTGCACAAGTTTGATCAATGACAATTTCAATCACTCTTCCTAGCATTCTAAGAGAAATTCTTTCTCATAATATTTCTCATGTTATAGTGGCAACCAATTCACATGTTAAGGTTCAAACAATGAATTCTCTTGAAACTCAACAACCTATGTTCTTAGTCACCAAGCAATTTCAATTCAACTTATTCAACAGAGTTTAAGAGCTCCACATACTCAACCATCATATAGTCTTCTATGATTGCTAACACTCACCGCGTACACATGCAAAAAACGTTTCAATCGGACACATGGAAAGATATGGGCTTATTGTTTTGCCTCCCAACGTATTCACCTCAAGGGTGATGTCAACAATAATAACTCATGCTACCCATAATCAACTGGACATATGTGCCTAGATCTTTCCTCACCACATGATGCTTGCCAAAAGAGAAAAATAAAAAGGAATAGAGAGAAAAAATTTGACCCTTTGCATAAACGTAAATACTGAAAAGTAAAAGATAGGCCCTTCGTAAAGGGAAGCAGAGGTTGCCATGCGCTTATTTGTTTGTATGCTCAACCCCTTAGTGCAAAAAAACGTCACATTATATTACCCCTTATGATAGCAACCTTTTTATGCAGTCTGTCGCTTTTATTGCTTTGCAACCACAAGTTCGTACAACGCTCAATTTTCTCTTACACTTAATGATCTAAAACTTTTAGAAGCAATTTTTATTGCCTTATTGCACCGATGACAACTTACTTGAAGGATCTTGCTCAATCCTTAGGTAGGTATAGTGGACTCTTGAAAATAAGATTTGGGTTTAAGGGTTTTTGGATGCACAAGTAGTATCTCTACTTGGTGTGGAATTTTTGGCTAGCAAAGATGGCAGCAAGCACCACATGTTGAAGGATCTATGACAATATAACTTCTTTGTGAATATCAACAAACATAAACCATTACGTTGTCTTCCTTGTCCAACGTCAACAATTTTGTCATATAATATTTCGATGGGGGCTCACAATCACAAAAGATTTCTAGGATAGTGTATTTATATGTGAAAGTTCTCTTCCTTATACTAATTATTCGTGAATTGCTTGTATGACCAATATTGTGATTGTCAAGCCTCAAAATATTTCACTTTCTAAACCCAATGTGAAGCTACCACTAGGCATGATATTATTTCAACTTCATGACATTCAATTTATTCAACAATTTACTCATAGGATATAATTGAAGCATAAGAGTAAATGACAAGCTACTCCAAAAAGATATAAGTGAAGATCATGAGCATAATATTTCTTTCTCTCAAATTAATTTAAGCGAAGCAAGAGAGAATTTCTTCAAAAATACTAAAGCACACCATGCTCAAAAAGATATAAGTGAAGCACTAGAGCAATTCCATAGAAAAGAGCTTCGCTGACGGGTTGTGAATGTCGCTTACTTAGACTCCCTAGCAACTATTTGAGGACTCTATTTTATTTAAAACTTTCAGGTCTAATTATTTTAATAAAACAGCAAG
This sequence comes from Aegilops speltoides, assembly GCA_021437245.1. Lineage (NCBI taxonomy): Eukaryota > Viridiplantae > Streptophyta > Magnoliopsida > Poales > Poaceae > Aegilops > Aegilops speltoides. The sequence continues at coordinate 173,186,128 of CM038147.1, read as the reverse complement.
AAAAATGAAAATAAAGTGACATTTCAAGAGTAGCACAACTCATGTGAAGAAGCAAAAACTTAGGCTCAACCGATACTAACCGATAATTGTTGAAGAAGAAAGGTGGGATGCCTACCGGGGCATCCCCAAGCTTAGATGCCTACGAATGTTGCCGAGGAGGGAGACACATCCTCCCCACTTGTCGCAGGCAAGCTACTCGCCTTCGCTCCTTGCCGTCATCGCCGTGATTTTCTTTCTTTTCTTTGTCTTGAACTTTTTGGTTTTGGCCCTCCCTCACTCCCCTTTTCGGTCTCCAGATCCTCCCCTGGTAAACCAAGCAGACGTCAATGTTTTGATCGAGGAACCCACCAAGGACGTCGAGGCTGAGGCCGCCAACATTGCTGCTGAGGGGGCCGCCAAGGGATTCGCCGAGGAGGCCGGCAAGGCTGCTGCCGAGGAGGCCGCCATGGGGCCTGCCGAGGAGGCCGGCAAGGCTGCTGGCGAGGAGGCCACCACGGGGCCTGCCGAGGAGGTCGGCAAGGCCACCACTAGGGAGGCCGCCAAGGAGCCTCCCGGGGAGGAGGTGGTCGACGACCAGCCTTCATCCTCTTCGGCCCATGCCCCGAGCAGGTACTTGAAGGTGGGTGACGATCTGTTCGTCAGCCTCCCAGGGATGGCGAGCACCGGAGCGCAAGCCGAAGGGGAGGTGTTCGACGATGAGGTCCTCACTTCTGTCAGGCTTCAGGTCGTCGATGAACTGAGCACCAGCAGCAACAGCAGCACCAAGGAAGGTCAACTCCTCTAGGCCATGAGCGCCAACTTTCAGAAGCTCCAGGCGCTCTATCGCACCCGCCAGGACTAGGTGGACTCCAGGATGTCCGCCGTGGACAAGGCGGAGGTAGACTTCAAAGAGCGTGTTGCTCAAATGCAAGTCTGGTTTGCCGAGGCCCGGGAAGATCTGAAGGCCACTCAGATCAAGCTGGACGAGCGCCAGCGGGAGCTTCTTCTGAAGCAGGCCGACTTTGACAAGGCACGAGAGGTGGCGAAAGCAAAGGCCGCCAAGGATGAGTCTGACCAGATGCAGCGCCGCATCTTGCTTGATGCCCAGGAGGAGTACTAGGTTCCCTGCGAAGCAGCGCTCGCCACCACGCTTTGCACCAAGGACGAAGAGGTTGAAAAGCTTGTCATGCAGCAAGCCCAGTAGCTAAAGCAGGAGCACAAAGAAGCACTATATGCCCTGGTCCTGGACCATGCCGGCAAGCTAAAGGAGGATGGCGACGGCACTGAGGCCGCAGAGGCCGCCAAGGTTGAGCTGGCCGGCAAGGTGGAGAAGCTGGAGCTGGAGCTGGAGGAGCTGAGGAAGGAGACCTCGAAGCTGAAGAAGGACAGGGACATGACTGTCCACACCTTGGCGGAGTTGCAAGTCACCATCTCCGACAAGACCAAGCTGCTCTCCAAGGCCAACGATTACATTGCCGATCTGAAAGCTGAAGCTGGAGGGCCTGGAGAAGACGCTCTCAGGGACCAGTGCCCATGAAAATACCTTGATCAAGGATCTCGCAAACGAGAGGCAGCTGCTACAGAACGCCTCCGTCGGGCACAACGAGCTTGTGGCCAGCACCAAGTGTCAGTGTCAAAACCGGCGGATCTCAGGTAGGGGGTCCCGAACTGTGCGTCTAAGGTTAATGGTAACAGGAGGCGGGGGACACAATGTTTAGCTAGGTTCGGGCTCTCTCTATGGAGGTAATACCCTACTTCCTGCTTGATTGATCTTGATGAATATGAGTATTACAAGAGTTGATCTACCATGAGATCATAATGGCTAAACCCTATAAGTCTAAACTATGAGGTTATGATTGTTGTGGCTAAATCCTAGAAGTCTAAACCCTCCGGTTTATATAGACACCGAGGGGACTAGGGTTGTACAAGGTCGGTTACAGAGAAAGGAATCTACATATACGAATCGTCGAGCTTGCCCTCCATGCAAAGGAGAGTCCCATCCGGACACGGGACGAAGTCTTCTATCTTGTATCTTCATAGTCCCATAGTCCGGCCAAGGTATATAGTCCGGCTTTCCGGGGACCTCTTAGTCCAGGACTCTCTCAGTAGCCCCTGAACCAGGCTTCAATGACGATGAGTCCGGCGCGCAGATTGTCTTCGGCATTGCAAGGCGGGTTCCTTCTCCGAATACTTCAAAGTAGAGCTCGAACACAAGAATCGTGTCCGGCTCTGCAAAACAAGTTCTAGAAACCACCGTAGAGAGTATAATATTTACGAGTCCAACCCGCTGAGAATTTTGGTAGTACGACATTACATCATTACCCGGCCATTATTTTGAATCGCTTTCTAGCCTGCTACCCCACATTTCGGGAGGCGGTTTTTATTGGCACGTCTTGTTGAAGCAGAGATCGTGCCCCTTATTGCGGGATTTTCATCAACACGGGCATGGGTAACCCAACCGTTATGTTGGTATGATTCCTTGGGAATAGGCATGTTTTAAGGCCACGGAGGGGACGCTTGATATTCGTCGCCTTTATAAAGGGGCTAAGGCCTGTCCTTTTTCTTCCATGCTAGTTCTTTCCTTCACCCCCCCACCTCAAGTTCCAACACCCAAGGGTCAATCCAGTCACTCCGAGCTTCCAGCCATGTCCGGACCCGGCCTTCAAGGCCGGTGGATGGCCTCTACTATCATAGAGGAAGATATCTCGAAGCTGAGGGAGGCAAGCTACTTGACTGCGGAAATCTACCACAGGCTTTCTGCTCAAGGGCAGGTTATTCCTACTCCCAGATCCAATGAGAGGGTGGTGTTTATCTTTCACTTCCTTCGAGGTCTTGGGTTTGCTCTCCATCCCTTTGTTCGAGGTGTCATGTTTTATTACGGGCTAGATTTCCACGATCTAGCCCTGGACTCCTTCCTCCACATCTCGGCGTTCATGACCACGTGCGAGGCCTTCCTCCGTATTTCCCCACACTTCGGCTTATGGCTTAAGACCTTTAACATTAAACCGAAGGTAATCGACGAGAAACAAGTGGGGTGCAGAGGCGCTTCAATAAGCAAGCTTATCCCCACTTGGCCAAAGGGCTCCTTCGCAGAATCTTCTGACTTATGGCAATGGGAGTGGTTTTACATCACCGAACCCCACGGTAAAAGGCGGGCAGCCACAGCTGTGTTTTGGTCCGGCCCTCTGCCACAGCTTGCATCGTGGATCAACAAGGTGATGGACAGGGGATCTACTGATGAAGTGCGGACACTGCAAAGCCGTATTCTGAGCCTCATTGAGAAGGACACCGGTCTCATCAATGTAATCCAAGTAATGCTAGTTCGTCAGTTCCTACCCTGTCAGCGACGCCCTCTCTGCATGTGGGAGTTTAATCCGGAAGGTCCACGGACCCTTCAGCACCTCTCTCACACAATGCTCAGAGAGATGTGGAAATTGTTCTTCAGCGCACGAAAACAATGGCCGGATACTACAGAAGACATCTGTCTTGACTGCAACCATCCGGATACTCCGATAAGTACTCGACCCCCGAACACGATTTAGTCAAATTTTTCATGACAATGTACTGATAAAACTCTATCCGGCCAGGGCTGGCTAAAGAAGGCGGAGAGAATCAGGTGTTCGGCTCCACTTCCCAAAGACACTACCAATTCGGTATTAACAAGGATGCTGGCTTTGGCGCCATATCAAGTGCCGACAGGGGAAGGTAAGGAGTAGGACAAAGAGGCCCAAGGCAGCTTCCGCACTGGAGGCACACCAAGCAATTTGTCCGGGGAGATTAGAACTTCCACTTCCAAGGGTGGAAGGGAAGGGAGAACTGACATCCCTTCTCCACGTGGGAAGAAAAGGGCCGCCTCCGAAGACTCGGAAAGAGAAGCGTCTAAGCGGGCGAAGGTATCCCAGTCAGGGGATGCTGTTGACACGCAGTCACCCCGTAAAGAGAGGCCCTTAGCCGAATCATAAGTGAAATAGGGTGTTTTTTAGACATGTCCCGTTCTTTCCTGGGTATAAGGGTAATACTTTAAACACATGTTTGCAGTCTGGCACGCAGCCCTCCTCAACAGTCCTCCTCTTGGGGGGGATCTACTTCCGGAGATGATGGAGAGCGAGACAACTCCACAGATCTCCCTGCCTGATAAGGCAGACGACGCCGAGGTGTAGTCCCGGGGGATCTTTCCTGATCTGCGAGTGGCGCAAGGGCCAGTGAAGACCGGGGCCGAACATAATACTTCGGCCACCTAGGGTCCGGGGTGTGCGGCTCCTATAGGGAACAACAAAAGTCCCGGACTATCCAATGTCCAAGAGATGATCTTACCTGCTCCAGATCCGGAGGCGCCAGATACATTGATGGACATATTGCAACATGCCTCCGTCTTAGAGGAACATCGTACCTTGATGGGTACGGCGTTTGAAAGAGTTCGGTCCGTGAAGAGCGGATTGACTGAAGCCTTTACTAGCCTATTAAGAGGCTTCGAGGTACGTAGTGTAATTTCAATTATATTGTTAGTGCAAATTGCACCTGTCTACAGATAGTAGCCCCTGAGACTCTAGTTGACATCCAAAGGGATGCGATCGGAGGATCAAAAATATATTCCTAGGAAATGATCTGACTAATTGAAACACAGGTTGTTACATCCGTGGTGACTGCTCAAGCTACCGAGGTAGCACATTTGAAGCGGAAAGTTGATGTAGCGGATGATGACATCACGCTTATTAACATGCGGCTCGATGAGGCGCAGGGTATGTCTTTGGGGCATTCAGTACATGCTAGTATTATAAAATGAGCGTGATATTGATTATTTGTATATGCATAACTGCAGATAGTGCCACCGCAATTGAAACCCTTCGGGCGGAACTTGCCCGGGCCAAGGCGCAAGCCAGGATGAGCAAGGCGGCTACCGAAAAGGTAGCCGCCGAATTAAAAGTCGAGCGGACTGTGATGACCCACAAGTATAGGGGATCTATCGTAGTCCTTTCTATAAGTTAGAGTGTCGACCCCAATGAGTAGCAGAAGGAAATGACATGCGGTTTTCAGTAAGGTATTCTCTACAAGCACTGAAATTATAGGTAACAGATAGTTTTGTGATAAGATAATTTGTAACGGGTAACAAGCAATGAAAGTAAATAAAGTGCAGCAAGGTGGCCCAATCCTTTTTGTAGAAAAGGACAAGCCTGGACAATTTCTTATAATGAGAAATGTGCTCCCGAGGACACATGGGAATTATCGTCAAGCTAGTTTTCATCATGCTGATATGATTCGTGTTCGGTACTTTGATAATTTGATATGTGGGTGGACCGGTGCTTCGGTACTGCCCTTTCTTGGACAAGCATACTACTTATGATTAACCCCTATTGCAAGCATCCGCAACTACAAAAGAAGTATTAAGGTAAACCTAACCATAGCATGAAACTAGTGGATCCAAATCAAACCCTTACGAAGCAACGCATAAACTAGGGTTTAAGCTTCTGTCACTCTAACAACCCATCATCTACTTATTACTTCTCAATGCCTTCCTCTAGGCCCAAATAATGGTGAAGTGTCATGTATTCGACGTTCACATAACACCACTAGAGGAGAGACAACATACATCTCATCAAAATATCGAACGAATACCAAATTCACATGACTACTAATACCAAGACTTCACCCATGTCCTCAGGAACAAACGTAACTACTCACAAAGCATATTCATGTTCATGATCAGTGGGGTATTAATATGCATTAAGGATTTGAACATATGATCTTTCATCAAGTAAACCAATTAGCATCAACTACAAGGAGTAACCAACACTACTAGCAACCCACAGGTACCAATTTGTGGTTTTGATACAAGATTGGATACAGGAGATGAACTAGGGTTTTGAGAGGAGATGGTGCTGGTGAAGATGTTGATGGAGATTGACCCCCTCCCGATGAGAGGATCGTTGGTGATGACGATGGTGATGATTTCTCCCTCCCGGAGGGAAGTTTCCCCGGTAGAACAGCTCTGTCAGAGCCCTAGATTGGTTCCACCAAGGTTCCGCCTCATGGCGGCGGAGTTTCGTCCCATAAGCTTGCTTATGAATTTTTCAAGGGTAAAAGCCTTCATATAACAGAAGATGTGCACCGGAGGGCCACCAGGGGGCCCAAGAGATAGGGGTGTGCCCAGTAGGGGTGGGCGCGCCCCCCACCCACCTGGCCAGGGTGTGGGCCCCCTCTGGTATTTTCTTTGCTCAATAATTCTTATTAATTCCAAAAGTTACTTTCGTGGAGTTTCAGGATTTTTGGAGCTGTGCAGAATAGGTTTCCAATATTTGCTCCTTTTCCAGCCAGAATTCCAGCTCCCGACATTCCCCCTCTTCATGGTAAACCTTGTAAAATAAGAGAGAATAGCCATAAGTATTGTGACATAACGTGTAATAACAGCCCATAGTGCAATAAATATTTATATAAAAGCATGATGCAAAATGGACGTATCAATTCCCCCAAGCTTAGACCTCGCTTGTCCTCAAGCGGAAGCCGAAATTGAAAAATATGTCCACATGTTTAGAGATAGAGGTGTCGATCAAAATAAAATACGGACATGAGGGCATCATAATCATTCTTATAACATCAACATATATAGATTTTATCATATGATTTCTTATGCTGAAGTAACAATCAATTCACAATGTCAAGAATGGTTCAGAAACTTCATTGAGAACTAACAAACTATAATCTCAGTCATTAAAGCAATTGCAATTTATCATAACATCAGAAAGAGTCAAGAATAGAGCTTTTCAGCAAGTCCACATACTCAGCTATCATATAGTCTTCTACAATTGCTAACACTCATGCAATACTTATGGTTATGGAGTTTTAATCGGGCACTGAGAAAGATAGGGGCTTATAGTTTCGCCTCCCAATGTATTCACCTTTGGGTGATGTCAACAATAATAGTTCATGCTAACTTACATCCAATTGGATATATATATCAGGATCTTTCCAACACGAGGTGCTTGCCAAAGGATAAAATGAAAAAGGGAAAGGGGAAATCACCTTGACTCTTGCATAATGTAAAGACATAAAGTAAAAGATAGGCCCTTCGCAGAGGGAAGCACAGGTTGTCATATGCTTTTAGGGTTGGATTCACAAAATCTTAATGCAAAAGAATGTAACTTTATATTGGCACTTGTGATATGAACCTTTATTATGCAGTCTGTCGCTTTTATTACTTCCATATCACACGATTGTATAAAGCTTATTTTCTCCGCACTAATAAGTAATACATATTTAGAGAGCAATTTTCATTGCTTGCAACAAGACAACTTACTTGAAGGATCTTACTCAATCCATAGGTAGGTATGGTGGACTCTCATGGCAAAACTGGATTTAAGGATATTTGGAAGCACAAGTAGTATCTCTACTTGGTGCAAGGAATTCTTTTGGCTAGCATGAGGGGGAAAGGCAAGCTCAACATGTTGGGAAGATCATGACAATATACTTTAACTGAGATGTGAGAAAACATAAACCATTACGTTGTCTTCCTTGTCCAACGTCAACTCTTTAGCATGTCATACTTAATGAGTGCTCACAATGATAAAAGATTTCCAAGATAGTATATTTATATGTGAAAACCCCTCTTTCCTTATTACTTCCTCTTAATTGCAACGATGACCAAAACTACGTTTGTCAACTCTCAACAACTTTTATGCCTCATACTCTTTATATGTGAAGTCATTACTATCCATAAGATCAATATGAACTCTTTTTTATTCTTTTTATTCTTTCTACTTTCTCAAGATCATAGCAAGATAGCAAAGCCCTTGACTCAACACTAATCTTTATTATAGATAGCTCACGAATTCGATTACATAAAGAGATCACAAAGCAAAACTCAAAACTACTTCATACCAAAACTTTATTCTACTAGATCAAGATATTACTAAAAGGATCGAACTAAGCAAAACGGTAAAGATAGGAGTGTGATGGTGATACGATACCGGGGCACCTCCCCCAAGCTTGGCAGTTGCCAAGGGGAGTGCCCATACCCATGTGATTATGTCCTCAGAGGTGGTGAAGTAGGAGTTGTTGATGATGTAGGCTTGTCGTCCATCTTCCAAGGCATAGGCTCACCATCATAGAAGGATGATCGAGTCTCCGGGATCCTCAAATCTACAGCCAAACTCATCCTCTTTATTCTATATTTGTACTCACAGTTTTGGTTTTGCAGGTCATAGATCTGGGCTTGGAGGTGCTCGATTTTCTCTTGATGCTTAAAGATGGTCTCCCCAATGATCTTGGCATCTAGCTTGTGTTTGTTGGTGAACTCCGTGATCATCATCTGGTTGGTGTTGAGTCCACGCTCCACCATCCCTTGGCACTTGAAAACTTGTTGCTCCATGGCTTCGAGCTTTGTCTCCATGCTTGCGGTACGCCTTGGTCCCTCCAAATCGCGGATGTGCAGCACCCCCTCATGCATCTCAATGGTTTGAGGGTGTTGCAGTACCTCCGCGAGATAGGGGTTGATAACCCTCTCGAAAAACTTGTCCTTGGGAGCGCTTGGAGACATCATGGTGCTCTAAATCTATCAGAAAAACAACTCGAAATGAAAACAGAGGATATTTGCGTGATACGATGGTCAAAAGCTTCGGGAGATTATATAATGAATTTTTAATGACCAAAATATGTAACGTGCAAGAAAACGGAGTCCGGAGGCACACGAGGTGCCCACGAGACAGGGGGAGCGCCCAGGAAGGGTGGGCACGCCCTCCACCCTCGTGGAGGCCTCGTGTCCTTCCCGGATTACTTCTTGATTCCTAAAATTCTTAAATATTCCAAAATGGAGAAAAATTGCCATTAGAATTGTTTTGGAGTCGGTTTACTTACCGTACAACATACCTATTCCTTTTCGGAGTCTGGAACGTTCTGGAAAGTGTCCCTTATGTATTCCTCCGGGGTTACAGTCTCAATAGTATTAGTTTCAACATTGATAGGATTACCTGAGATATAATGTTTGATTCTTTGACCGTTCACCACCCTCAGACTTGTGCCTTCGAAGTTGTTGATTTTTATGGCACCGGAACGATAGACCTCCTCGATAACGTAAGGACCTTCCCACTTAGAGAGAAGTTTTCCTACAAAAAATCTTAAACGAGAGTTGAATAGCAACACATAATCACCTATGTTAAACTCACGCTTTTGTATTCTTTTGTCAAGCCATCATTTAACTTTTTCTTTGAATAGCTTGGCATTCTCATAGGCTTCGGTTCTCCATTCATCAAGTGAGCTAATATCAAATAACCTCTTCTCACCGGCAAGTTTGAAGTCATAGTTGAGCTCTTTAATAGCCCAATATGCTTTATGTTCAAGTTCGAGAGGTAAGTGACATGCTTTTCCATAAACCATCTTATACAAAGACATACCCATAGGATTTTTATATGGTTCTATAGGCCCATAATGCATCATCAAGTTTCTTGGACCAATTCTTCCTAGATCTATTCACAGGCTTTTGCAAAATTAATTTGAGCTCTCTATTGCTCAACTCTACTTGACCACTAGACTGCAGGTGATAAGGAGATGCGATTCTATGATTAACATCATACTTAGCAAGCATCTTACGGAAAGCACCATGAACAAAATGTGAACCACCATCAGTCATAAGATATCTAGGGACTCCAAACCTCGGAAAAATAATTTCTTTAAGCATCTTAATAGAGGTGTTAGGATCAGCACTACTAGTTGGAATAGCTTCTATCCACTTAGTAACGTAATCAACAACAACTAAAATATGTGTGTAACCATTAGAGGCAGGAAAAGGTCACATATAATCAAAGCCCCAAACATCAAATGGTTCAATAACAAGAGAATATTTCATAGTTATTTCTTGACATCTACAAATATTACCAATTCTTTGACATTCATCACAAGACAAGACAAACTTACGAGCATCTTTGAAGAGAGTAGGCCAATAAAAACTGGATTGCAATACCTTTTGTGCAGTTCTATCTCCAGCGTGGTGTCCTCCATATGGTTCAGAGTGACACTTGCGTAGGATCTGTTCCTGTCCATGCTCAGGTACATAGCGTCTAATAACACTTTCTACTCCTTTATAAAGGTGTGGGTCATCCCAGAAGTAATGTTTTAAATCATAAAAGAACTTTTTCTTTTGCTGGTATGTGAAACTAGGTGGTATAAATTTAGCAACAATGTAATTAGCATAATCAGCATACCACGGAGCAGTACGAGAAACATTAATGACCGCTAATTTATCATCAGGAAAGCTATCATCAATAGGTAGTGGGTCATCAAGAACATTCTCTAACCTAGACAGGTTGTCTGCAACGGGGTTCTCAGCTCCCTTTCTATCTATAATATGCAAATCAAATTCTTGGAGCAAGAGAACCCATCTAATGATTCTAGGCTTAACATCTTTCTTTTCCATAAGATATTTAAGAGCAGCATGATCAGTATGAATAGTAACTTTAGAATCAACAATATAAGGTCTAAACTTATCACATGCAAAAACGACTGCTAAGAACTCTTTTCAGTAGTGGCATAATTTCTCTAGGTAGTATCAAGAGTTTTACTAGCATACTGGATAACATTCAATTTCTTATCAACTCTTTGCCCTAGAACAGCACCTACAGTATAATCACTAGCATCACACATAATTTCAAAGGGTAAATTCCAATTAGGTGGCTGAACAATAGGTGCAGTGATCAAAGCTTTCTTAAGTATTTCAAATGCTTCTACACAATCATCATCAAAGACAGAAGGAATATCTTTTTGCAATAAATTAGTCAGATGCCTAGAGATTTTAGAAAAGTCCTTAATGAACCTCCGATAAAAACCGGCATGACCAAGGAAACTTCTTATACCTTTTATGTCCTTGGGACATGGCATCTTTTCAATGGCATCAACTTTAGCTTTATCAACTTAAATACCTCTCTCAGAAATCTTATGCCCCAAGACAATGCCTTCATTAACCATAAAGTGGCACTTTTCCCAATTCAAGACGAGACTAGTGTCTTCACATCTCTGCAAAACTCGATCAAGGTTGCTCAAGCAATCATCAAAAGAGGATCCATAAATGGAGAAATCATCCATGAATACCTCACAAATATTTTCATGAAAGTCAGAGAATATAGCCATCATGCATCTTTGAAAGGTATCAGGTGCATTACATAAACCAAAAAGCATACGTCTATAAGCAAAAGTACCAAAAGGGCAAGTAAAAGTAGTTTTTGATTGATCCTCCGCTAAAACGGGTATTTGAGAGAAACCAGAATAACCATCTAGAAAGCAGAAATGTGTATGTTTGGATAGTCTTTCTAGCATTTGATCAATAAAAGGTAAAGGGTAATGATCTTTCTTAGTAGATTTATTTAATTTACGGAAATCAATTACCATCCTATAACCTGTAATAATTCTTTGCGGGATCAATTCGTCTTTATCATTAGGAACGACAGTAATACCTCCCTTTTTAGGAACGCAATGGACAGTGCTTACCCACTCACTATCAGCAACGAGATAAATTATACCTGCCTCAAGGAGCTTTAGTATCTCCTTTCTTACCACTTCTTTCATCTTGGGATTTAACCGTCGTTGAGGATCTCTAACTGGTTTGGCATCTTTCTCCACTTTAATTTTGTGTTGGCATAGAGTGGGACTAATGCCCTTAAGATCATCCAGAGTATATCCAATAGTAGCACGGTGCTTCTTCAGAGTTTTCAATAATCTTTCTTCTTCTTGCTCTGAAAGGTTAGCACTAATAATAACAGGATATATTTTCTTTTCATCAAGATAAGCATACTTAAGATTATCAGGTAATGGTTTGAGCTCAAACACGGGATCACCCTTGGGTGGAGGGGGATCCCTAGGATTTCAACAGGCAAGTTGTGTTTCAGAATAGGACCCTATTGAAGGAATACTTCATCTATTTCCCTTGTTTCATTCATAAACATATCATTTTCATGGTCTAGCAAATATTGTTCTAATGGATCAGTAGGAGGCACGGCAATAGAAGCAAGACCAATAATCTCATCTTTACTAGGTGATTCTTTATCACGGGGTTGTCTATGAAACTTAGCAAAATTAAACTCATGAGACATATCCCCTAAGCCAATTGTAATAATATCCTTTTCACAATCAATCCTAGCATTAACAATATTCAAGAAGGGTCTACCAAATATAATGGGACAAAAGTCATCTTGTGGGGAACCAAGAACAAGAAAATCAGCAGGATATTTAACTTTCCCACACAAGACTTCAACATCTCTAACAATTCCAAATGGCTTAATAGTATCCCTATTGGCAAGCTTAATAGTAACATCAATATATTCCATTTCAGCAGGTGCAATATCATACATACTTTCCTTATATAAAGAATGAGCTACTGCACTAGCACTAGCACCCATATCACACAAGCCATGATAACAATGATCTCCTATTTTAACAGAAATAACAGGCATGCCTACAACAGGTCTATGTATCTTAGCATCGGGTCTAGCAATATTAGCAGTTTCACCACAGAAATAAATAACATGCCCATCTATATTATCATCCAAGAGATCTTTAACCATAGCAATACTAGGTTCAACTTTGATTTGCTCAGGGGTGTATAGGTTCTAGTATTACTCTTACGAACAACAGGTGAAGTTTTAGCATGATCCTTTATCCTAACAAGAAAAGGTGGTTTCTCAACATAAGTAGTAGGAACAACAGGATCATTATAAGTAATAGTCTTTTCTTCAACTGTAATAGGTGCAACTACTTTTACTTTAGTGGGAGGATTATATTTAAACCACTTCTCCTTAAAGTGATGAACGTGAGTAGCAAAAGATTCACAAAAAGTAGCTACTATCTCAGAGTCAAGTCCATACTTAGCGCTAAATCCACGAAAAGCATCCGTATCCATAAAAGATTTAACACAATCAAACTTAGGTGTTATACCTGACTCCTTACCATCGTCGGAACCCCAATCTTCAGACTTGTGTTTAATTCTTTCCAATAAATCCCACTTGAATTCAGTAGTCTTCAGCATATAAGAACCAGCACAGGAAGTATCGAGCATGGTGCGATCATTGAGAGAAAGCCGATAATAAATTTTTTGAATAATCATATCTCTTGAAAGCTCATGATTGGGGCATGAATATAACATTGACTTAAGCCTCCCCCAAGCTTGAGAGATGCTTTCTCCTTCACGAGGCTAGAAATTATATATGTAATTATGATCACGATGAACAAGATGCATAGGATAGAACTTTTGGTGAAATTCCAATTTCAATCGTTTATAGTTCCAAGATCCAGTATCATCACATAGCCTATACCATGTCAATGCGTCTCCCTTCAAAGATAAAGGGGAAGACCTTCCTCTTAACAACATCATCGGGAATACCTGCAAGCTTAAATAATCCACAAACTTTATCCACCAAGATAAGGTGTAAATCGGGATGCAATGTTCCATCTCCTGCAAAGGGATTAGCTAGCAGTCTATCATACCCGAAGGAATCTCAAAGTAAACATTTTCAGTATGTTCAGTAGGTTGAGGAGCAACTCTTTGCTCTACTGGTCGGGGTGAAGATACCCCAAACAAGCCCCTAAAAGGATTAGTTTCCATAGTAACAAGTGACAGGAAATTTCAGCACACTATATAAATGTTTCCTTACCAAGTTCCACTCACCAAAGGCGCTTCACTCCCCGGCAACGGTGCCAGAAAAGAGTCTTGATGACCCACAAGTATAAGGGATCTATCGTAGTCCTTTCGATAAGTAAGAGTGTCGAACCCAACAAGGAGTAGAAGGAAATGACAAGCGGTTTTCAGTAAGGTATTCTTTGCAAGCACTGAAATCATAGGTACCAGATAGTTTTGTGATAAGATAATTTGTAAAGGGTAACAAGCAATGAAAGTAAATAAAGTGCAGCAAGGTGGCCCAATCCTTTTGGTAGCAAAGGACAAGACTGGACAATTTCTTATAATGAGAAAAGTGCTCCCGAGGACACATGGGAATTATCGTCAAGCTAGTTTTCATCACGCTCATATGATTCGTCTTCGGTACTTTGATAATTTGATATGTGGGTGGACCGGTACTTGGGTACTGCCCTTTATTGGACAAGCATCCCACTTATGATTAACCCCTATTGCAAGCTTCTGCAACTACAAAAGTAGTATTAAGGTAAACCTAACCATAGCATGAAACTAGTGGATCCAAATCAGCCCCTTTCGAAGCAACGAATAAACTAGGGTTTAAGCTTCTGTCACTCTAACAACCCATCATCTACTTATTACTTCCCAATGCCTTCCTATAGGCCCAAATAATGGTGAAGTGTCATGTAGTCGACGTTCACACAACACCACTAGAGGAGAGACAACATACATCTCATAAAAATATTGAACGAATACCAAATTCACATGACTACTAATAGCAAGACTTCACCCATGTCCTCAGGAACAAACGTAACTACTAACAAAGCATATTCATGTTCATGATCAGAGGAGTATTAATATCCATTAAGGATCTGAACATATGATCTTCCACCAAGTAAACCAATTAGCATCAACTACAAGGAGTAATCAACACTACTAGCAACCCACAGGTACCAATTTTTGGTTTTTATACAAGATTGGATACAAGAGATGAACTAGGGTTTTGAGAGGAGATGGTGCTGTTGAAGATGTTGATGGAGATTGACCCCCCCCCCCATATGAGAGGATCGTTGGTGATCACGATGGTGATGATTTCCCCCTCCCGGAGGGAAGTTTCCCTGGCAGAACAGCTCCGCCGGAACCCTAGATTGGTTCCGCCAAGGTTCCGCCTCGTGGCGGCGGAGTTTCGTCCCATAAGCTTGCTTATGATTTTTTTTCCTGGGTAAAAGCCTTCATATATCATAAGATGGGCACCGGAGGCCCACCAGGGGGCCCAGGAGACAGGGGGCGCGCCCAGTAGTGGTGGGCGCGCCCCCACCCTCCTGGCCATGGTGTGGGCCCCCTATGGTATTTTCTTCGCTCAATAGTTCTTATTAATTCCAAAAGTGACTTCCGTGGAGTTTCAAGATTTTTGGAGCAGTGCAGAATTGGTTTCCAATGTTTGCTCCTTTTCCAGCCAGAATTCCAGCTGTCAGCATTCCCCCTCTTCATGGTAAACCTTGTAAAATATGAGAATAGCCATAAGTATTGTGACGTAACGTGTAATAACAGCCCATAGTGCAATAAATATTGATATAAAAGCATGATGCAAAATGGACGTATCAGACTGCTTGGCGTCAGTGCGAGGAGAGGATATCTACCCTGGCACTTGAGATGAAGAATGCCACTAGTCGATGCCAAGGTTCTTGAGGAAGATAACAAAGCCAAAGTGGCCGGTCTTGACAAGGCCTTACAAAAGACGAAGGAAGCCCGGTCTGAGTCTAGAGCAGCTCAGGAGGAGATCCGACAAGCTGGGGAGATCCCGGTTGGTAAGCCATTTTTATTGCAAACTAAGTTTGGCGATCCGAAGTATGCACCGCTTAATCAACTATGGAGTTCTCCAGAAACGTTTATGGACCCGCCGAGGTGCTGCCGATGTGAATCAGTTTTTCCACGTGCAAGAAGGACATGGGATGGAAAAGCTGTTTTGGTCGCAATTTGACACGCCGAAGCGTCCACTGTTGAACGAACAGATGGCCAGTGGGCCGAGCTCCACAAGATGTCCGGCACTGCCATGAAGGACGTCATAGCCCAGATGTGGCCAGCTGAACCTATTCCATATTGTTATTTTGGCTTCATGTTGCGTCTTGTTAACGCAGTGCCGCGTATCGATGCTGTGAAGCGGTCGACGTGCATAGAAGTTGCACGGATGGCCCTTGCCCGTGTCAAGATATATTGGGCGAAGATGAAGACCACCGATATTGCAGCGTAGAGTCCACCCGAAGGCAAGGACCTTAACATGCCAGAACATTACTTTCAAGATGTCCTAGAGGGTGCCTCCTTAATAGAGGGTCAGTGCTCGAAAAATATTATGTTCGAGTAAAGTGTATCAAAATTGCAATAACAATATTATGATATATTTAAGGCTATGTTTTTATACTTTTTGCCCGGAAAGTTTTGGTGCCTCCTGTCCGGCCGTCTTTTTATATATATATATACAATCTGAAAGTTTGCAGTCGTCGGCTTCAGCCCCCTTGCGTATAACGCGGGGGTGTTCGGAAAAGCAGTTGAGCACACTTGACCCAACGTCTTGGTCCGTTAAGGAGGTGTTTGTGCGGCGAACCAGGCAATCGGACTATAGAGCTTTAACACTTTCACTTAGCCATAGGAGTTTGATGGTGGGGCTACTATATAGCCCATGGTATGTTCGCGGTTATCCGAATATGGTGCGTGTAATACATGACCAGAAGGACGGTCCTTCGTTTAACACGGAGGGAATCACGAAGATTCCGACGAGTCATCGAGTGGTTGACCAGCTCTCGCCGCATCATGATAGTCAGTTTTTGGCTTTCTCTACTGAGGTGCTCATCCGGATGAGCCGGGACACAATCGCAGTAGTTCTCCCTTTACTACGCTAGCCGATATAGCAGAACGTAAGTTAGTAAGCACAGGAGCCGGGCAACCCAACTATTGACCAAACACATGATTCGGAGCTGATGCATATAAGGCCAAACTCGCGACGCCGAACACTCCCTATAGGTGTTTGGACTTTTCAATATACACCGGGCTGAATGCAGCCCCTAGTGATAGACCCTGGTATCAAGGCACGTATGGCAATCCGACATGGGGAAGGAGCGCAGGTGGTGAGAGCATAAATCTCAAAACACAATACGAGCTGAGCTGCTTCTATAACATCCACTTTAGTGCGGCGAGCCAAATTTTTACAAATAATGCCGATATCTTACTTGGACATTTTACATGCCAGGAAAGTAGAAAACAAAAAGAGATAAAAAAGGTTTACACATGGTCTTAATCTAAAAGGGAAACCTTAATACGGGGCCCTGCTGCACGTCTGCGCCTTTGTCTCCGTTGTGAAGTGTCCTTGAAGTGTATAGTATGATGGCCATCTGTAGAAAGGAAAAAACCAGGTAAAATAATTCTGGTGTGGCCGTAAGTAAAGCTAGTTCGTTTTAATGAACCGTGAAATATAGCTTCTGGAGTCCAAATAGGGTCGAGCCGAACTATGGACTTTTTGTGTGCAGTGTGCCCCCGTCACCACCCAAGGAATTTTGAGTGTATATTTATGTATACGTGGCACATATGCGGTCTCCTTATGGGGCGGTCGATGGGGGCGTAGCTGCTAATCGAGTTCAGGTTTATCTGAGCTACCGCACTAAGGTGTGCACCGGATATGTTTAGCTGGTTCCGCGGACTTAAAGACCGACGAGCTACTCGGCTTGAATAGGCCATTTTGTGCTTCGACTGCTAGAGCTGCCATGTATTCTTCTGTACAAAGAGAGCGCTCCGTATTTCCGCTGACCATGATGACGCCACGTGGTCCAGGCATTTTGAGTTTTAGATAAGCATAATGCGGGACTGCATTAAAACGGGCGAAGGCCGTTCATCCGAGTAGTGCATGATAGCCTCTTTGGAACGGAGCAATGTTGAAGGTTAGTTCTTCGCTTCGAAAGTTGTCGGGGGAGCCGAATACAACATCCAATGTTAGAGAGCCCGTGCAGCGGGCTTCCACGCCCGGTATGACTCCTTTAAAGGAAGTGCTGCCTGGATTGATTCTTGACGGGTCGATCCCCATCTTGCGAAAGGTGTCCTGATATACCAGATTGAGACTACTGCCGCCGTCCATGAGGACTCAAGTGAGGTGGTATCCGTCGATTATTGGGTCGAGCACTAGGGCAGTCGAACCCCCGTGACGGATACTGTTGGAGATCGTTGTAGAAAATAAACATTTTCCTACGCATCACCAAGATCAATCTAGGGAGTCATCTAGCAACGAGAGCGAGGAGTGCATCTACATACCCTTGTAGGTCGCGAGCGGAAGCGTTCAAGAGAACGGGGTTGATGGAGTCGTACTCGTCGTGATCCAAATCACCGATGATCCTAGCGCCAAACGGACGACACCTCCGCGTTTAACACACGTACAGAACGATGACGTCTCATCCTTCTTGATCCAGCAAGGGGGAAGGAGAGGTTGAGGAAGAGAGCTCCAACAGCAGCACGACGGCGTGGTGGTGATAGAGTGGTCGTACTCCGACAGGGCTTCTCCAAGCACTTAATAGGAGGAGGAGAGGTGTTGGGGAGGGGAGGAGCTGCGGCTTGGATGTGGTGTGTAGCCCTCCCCTTGCCCCTCTATTTATAGGGGAAGGGGGAAGGGGCCGGCACCCTCTAGATGAGATGTAGAGGGGGCGGCGGCCAAGGGGAGGGGGCTTGCCCCCCAAGCAAGGGGGCGCCCCCTCTAGGGTTCCCCCCAAACACTAGGCGCATGGGCCCAAGGGGGGTGCGCCCAGCCCTCCAAGGTCCGGTTCCCCTTCCCACACGGCCCATGAGGCCCTCCGAGAGAGGTGGCCCATCCCGGTGGACCCCCGGAACCCCTCCGGTGGCCCCGGTACAATACCGATATGCCCCCGAACTTTTCCAGTGACCGTATGATAACTTCCCATATATAAATCTTCACCTCCGGACCATTCCGGAACTCCTCATGACGTCCGGGATCTCATCCGAGATTATGAACAACATTCAGTAATCACATACAAGTCTTCCTAATAACCCTAGCATCGTCGAACCTTAAGTGTGTAGACTCTACGGGTTTGGGAATCACGCAGACATGACCGAGATAGCTCTCCGGCCAATAACCAATAGCAGGATCTAGATAACCATGTTGGCCCCCACATGTTGCACGATGATCTCATCGAATCAACCATGATGTCGAGGATTCAAGTAATCCCGTATACAGTTCCCTTTGTCAATCGGTACGTTACTTGCCCGAGATTCAATCGTCGGTATCCCAATACCTCGTTCAATCTCGTTACCGGCAAGTCAATTTAATCGTACCGTAATGCATGATCCCGTGACCAACCACTTGGTCACATTGAGCTCATTATGATGATGCATTACCGAGTGGGCCCAGAGATACCTCTCCGTCATATGGAGTGACAAATCCCAGTCTCGATTCGTGTCAACCCAACAGACACTTTCGGAGATACCTGTAGTATACCTTTATAGCCACCCATGTGTCGAAGCTAGCCTCGACGTAACCCTTTACGATGAGCTCTTCGTCACCTCCATAAACGAGAAACATATCCTTTGTCCTTTTCAGGTACTTCAGGATATTCTTTACCGCTGTCCAGTGTTCCTTGCCGGGATTACTTTGGTACCTTTCTACCAAACTTACGGCAAGGTTTACATCAGGTCTGGTACACAGCATGGCATACATAATGATCCTATGGCTAAAGCATAGGGGATGACACTCATCTCTTCTTTATCTTTTGCCGTGGTCGGGCATTGAGCCGAGCTCAATCTCACACCTTGCAATACAGGCAAGAACCCTTTCTTGGACTGATTCATTTTGAACTTCTTCAAAATCTTATCAAGGTATGTGCTTTGTGAAAGACCTATGAGGCGTCTCGATCTATCTCTATAGATCTTGATGCCTAATATGTAAGACCCTTCTCCAAGGTCCTTCATTGAAAAACACTTATTCAAGTAGGCCTTAATGCTGTCCAAAAGTTCTATGTCATTTCCCATCAAAAGTATGTCATCTACATATAATAAGAGAAATGCTACATAGCTCCCACTCACTTTCTTGTAAACGCGGGCTTCTCCATAAGTCTGCATAAACCCAAACGCTTTGATCACTTCATCAAAGCGAATGTTCCAACTCCGAGATGCTTGCACCAGCCCATAAATGGAGCGCTGGAGCTTGCATACCTTGTTAGCATTCTTAGGATCGACAAAACCTTCCGGCTGCATCATATACAATTCTTCCTTAAGGAAGCCGTTAAGGAATGCCGTTTTGACGTCCATTTGCCATATCTCATAATTGTAGAATGCGGCAATTGCTAACATGATTCGGCCGGACTTCAGCTTCGCTACAGGTGAGAAGGTCTCATCGTAGTCAACCCCTTGAACTTGTCGATAACCCTTCGCGACAAGTCGTGCTTTATAGATGGTAACATTACCATCCGCGTCCATCTTCTTCTTAAAGATCAATTTATTTTCTATCGCTCGCCGATCATCGGGCAAGTCTGTCAAAGTCCATACTTTGTTTTCATACATGGATCCTATCTCGGACTGCATGGCTTCAAGCCATTTGTTGGAATCTAGGCCCGCCATCGCTTCTTCATAGTTCGAAGGCTCACCATTGTCTAACAACATGATTTCCAGGACAGGGTTGCCATACCATTCTGGTGTGGAACGTGTCCTTGTGGACCTTCAAAGTTCAGTAGCAACTTGATCTGAAGTACCTTCATCATCATCATTAACTTTCTCTCTAGTCAGTGCAGGCACCACAGGAACATCTTCCTGAGCTGCGCTACTTTCTGGTTCAAGAGGCAGTACTTCATCGAGTTCTACTTTCCTCCCACTTATTTATTTCGAGAGAAACTCTTTCTCCAGAAAGGACCCATCTTGGCAACAAAGATCTTGCCTTCGGATCTAAGGTAGAAGGTATACCCAATGGTTTCCTTAGGTTATCCTATGAAGACGCATTTTTCCGACTTGGGTTTGAGCTTTTCAGGTTGAAGTTTCTTGACATAAGCATTGCATCCCCAAACTTTTAGAAACGACAGCTTAGGTTTCTTCCCAAATCATAATTCATACGGTGTCGTCTCAACGGATTTAGACGGTGCCCTATTTAAAGTGAACGTAGCTGTCTCTAGAGCGTATCCCCAAAATGATAGCGGTAAATTGGTGAGTGACATCATAGATCGCACCATATCCAATAGAGTGCGATTATGACGTTCGGGCACACCGTTACGCTGAGGTGTTCCAGGCGGTGTGAGTTGTGAAACGTTTCCACATTTCCTTAAGTGCATACCAAATTTGTGACTTAAATATTCTCCCCCACGATCTGATCGTAAGAACTTTATTTTTTGGTCACGCTGATTGTCTACCTCATTCTGAAATTCCTTGAACTTTTCAAAGGTCTCGGACTTGTGTTTCATCAAGTAGACATACCCATATCTACTTAAGTCATCAGTGAGAGTGAGAACATAACGCTAGCCCCCGCGAGCCTCAACGCTCATTGGACCGCGCACATCAGTATGTATGATTTCCAATAAGTTGGTTGCTCGCTCCGTTGTTCCGGAGAATGGAGTTTTGGTCATTTTGCCCATGAGGCATGGTTCGCATGTGTCAAATGATATGTAATCAAGAGACTCCAAAAGTCCATCAGCATGGAGCTTCTTCATGCGTTTGACACCAATGTGACCAAGGTGGCAGTGCCACAAGTATGTGGGACTATCGTTATCAACCTTACATCTTTTGGTATTCACATTATGAATATGTGTAACATCACGTTCGAGATTCATTAAGACTAAACCATTGACTAGCGGGGCATTACCATAAAACATATCTCTCATATAAATAGAACAACCATTATTCTCGGATTTAAATGAGGTAGCCATCTCGTATTAAACGAGATCCAGATACAATGTTCATGCTCAAAGCTGGCACTAAATAACAATTATTGAGGTTTAAAACTAATCCCGTAGGTAAATGTAGAGGTAGCGTGCCGACGGCGATCACATCGACCTTGGAACCATTCCCGATGCGCATCGTCACCTCGTCCTTCGCCAGTCTCCACTTATTCCGCAGCTCCTGTTTTGAGTTACAAATATGAGCAACCGCACCGGTATCAAATACCCAGGAGCTACTACGAGTACTGGTAAGGTACACATCAATTACATGTATATCACATATACCTTTGGTGCTGCCGGCCTTCTTGTCCGCTAAGTACTTGGGGCAGTTCCACTTCCAGTGTCCACTTCCCTTGCAATAAAAGCACTCAGTTTCAGGTTTGGGTCCATGCTTTGGCTTCTTCCCGGCAACTGGCTTATCGGGCGCGGCAACTCCCTTGCCGTCCTTCTTGAAGTTCTTCTTACCCTTGCCTTTCTTGAAACTAGTAGTTTTATTGACCATCAACACTTGATGTTCCTTTTTGATCTCCACCTCTGCTGATTTCAGCATTGAAAATACCTCAGGAATGGTTTTCACCATCCCCTGCATATTGTAGTTCATCACAAAGCTCTTGTAGCTAGGTGGGGCGATCGAGGATTCTGTCAATGACCGCGTCATCCGGAGATTAACTCCCACCGAGACAAGCGGTTGTGCGACCAGACATTTTGAGTATGTGCTCACGACGTAACCATTCTCCTCCATCTTACAATTGTAGAACTTGTCGGAGACTTCATATCTCTCGACCCGGGCATGAGCTTGGAAAACCATTTTCAGCTCTTGGAACATCTCATATGCTTCGTGCTGCTCAAAACGCTTTTGGAGCCCCGGTTCTAAGCTGTAAAGTATGCCGCACTGAACCAGGGAGTAATCATCACTACGCGACTGCCAGGCGTTCATAACGTCTTGAGTTGTTGGGAAAATGGCTGCTTCACCTAGCGGTACATCTAGGACATATGCTTTCTTTGCAGCTATGAGGATGATCCTCAAGTTCCGGACCCAGTCCGTATAGTTGCTACCATCGTCTTTCAGCTTGGTTTTCTCTAGGAACGCGTTGAAGTTGAGGAAACATTAGCGTGGGACATTTGATCTACAAGACATATTGGAAAGATTTTAGACTAAGTTCATGATAATTAAGTTCACCTAATCAATTATGTAATGAACTCCCACTCAGATAGACATCCTTCTAGTCATCTAAGTGATACATGATCTGAGTCAACTAGGCCATGTCCGATCATCACATGAGATGGACTAGTCATCATCGGTGAACATCTTCATGTTGATCGTATCTTCTCTATGACTCATGTTTGACCTTTCGGTCTCTCGTGTTCCAAGGCCATGTCTATACATGCTAGGCTCGTCAAGTCAACCTAAGTGTTTTGCATGTGTAAATCTGGCTTACACCTGTTGTATGTGAACGTTAGAATCTATCACACCCGATCATCACATGGTGCTTCGAGACAACGAACTTTCACAACGGCGCACAGTTAGGGGGAACACTTTCTTGAAATTATTATGAGGGATCATCTTATTTATGCTACCGTCGTTCTAAGCAAATAAGATGTAAAACATGATAAACATCACATGCAATCAAATAGTGACATGATATGGCCAATATCATTTTGCTCCTTTTGATCTCCATCTTCGGGGCGCCATGATCATCATCGTCATGGCATGACACCATGATCTCCATCATCATGTCTTCATGAAGTTGTCACGCCAATGATTACTTCTACTACTATGGCTAATGGTTTAGCAATAAAGTAAAGTAATTACATGGCATTATTCAATGACACGCAGGTCATACAAAAAATAAAGACAACTCCTATGGCTCCTGCCGGTTGTCATACTCATCGACATGCAAGTCGTGATTCATATTACAAGAACATGATCAATCTCATACATCACATATATTTCATTCATCACATCATTTTGGCCATATCACATCACAAGGCATATGCTGCAAAAACAAGTTAGACGTCCTCTAATCGTTGTTGCATGTTTTTACATGGCTGCTATAGGGTTCTAGCAAGTACGTTTCTTACCTACGCCAAAACCACAACGTGATATGCCAATTTCTATATACCCTTCATAAGGACCCTTTTCATCGAATCCGATCCGACTAAAGTGGGAGAGACAGACACCCGCTAGCCACCTTATGCAACTAGTGCATGTCAGTCGGTGGAACTTGTCTCACGTAAGCGTACGTGTAAGGTCGGCCCGGGCCGCTTCATCCCACGATGCCGCCGAAACAAGATAAGACTAGTAGTGGAAAGTAAATTGACAAAATCGACGGCCACAACAATCTTGTGTTCTACTCGTGCATAGAAACTATGCATAAACCTGGCTCTGATACCACTGTTGGGGATCATTGCAGAAAATAAATTTTTTCCTACAAATCACCCAGATCAATCTATGGAGTCATCTAGCTACGAGAGCGAGGAGTGCATCTACATACCCTTGTAGATCGCGAGCGGAAGAGTTCAAGAGAACGGGGTTGACGGCGTCGTACTCGTCGTGATCCAAATCACCGATGATCCTACTGCCGAACGGACGGCACCTCCGTGTTCAACACACATACGGAGCGGTGACGTCTCCTCCTTCTTGATCCAGCAAGGGGGAAGGAGAGATTGAGGAATAGAGCTCCAACAGCAGCACGACGGCGTGGTGGTGATGGAGTGGTCGTACTCCGACAGGGCTTTGCCAAGCACTTAATCAAAGGAGGAGAGGTGTTGGGGAGGGGAGGGGCTGCGCCTTGGATGTGGTGTGCAGCCCTCCCCTCGCCCCTCTATTTATAGGGGAAGTGGGAAGGGGGCCGGCCCCCTCTAGATGAGATGTAGAGGGGGGCGGCGGCCAAAGGGAGGGGGCTTGCCCCCCAAGCAAGGGGGGCCCCCTCTAGGGTCCCCCCCAAACCCTAGGCGCATGGGCCCAAGGGGGGTGCGCCCAGTCCTCCAAGGGCTGGTTCCCCTTCCCACACAGCCCATGAGGCCCTCCGTGAGAGGTGGCCCCTCCCGGTGGACCCCCGGAACGCCTCCGGTGGCCCCGGTACAATACCGATATGCCCCCAAACTTTTCCGGTGACCGTATGATAACTTCCCATTTATAAATCTTCACCTCCGAACCATTCCGGAACTCCTCGTGACGTCCGGGATCTCATCCGGGACTCCAATCAACATTCGGTAATCACATACAAGTCTTTCTAATAACCCTAGCATCATCGAACCTTAAGTGTGTAGACCCTACGGGTTCGGGAATCACGCAGACATGACCGAGACAGCTCTCATGCCAATAACCAACAGCGGGATCTGGATACCCATGTTGGCTCCCACATGTTCCATGATGATCTCATCGAATGAAACACGATGTCGAGGATTCAAGCAATCCCATATACAATTCCCTTTGTCAATCGGTACGTTACTTTCCCGAGATTCGATCGTCGATATCCCAATACCTCATTCAATCTCGTTACCGGAAAGTCAATTTACTCGTACCATAATGCATGATGCCGTGACCAACCACTTGGTCACATTGAGCTCATTATGATGATCCATTACCGAGTGGGCCCAGAGATACCTCTCCGTCATACGGAGTGACAAATCCCAGTCTCAATTTGTGTCAATCCAACAGACACTTTCGGAGATACCTGTAGTATACCTTTATAGCCACCCAGTTACATTGTGGCGTTTGGTACACCCAAAGCACTCCTACGGTATCCAGGAGTTACACGATCTCATGGTCTAAGGAAATGATACTTGACATTATAAAAGCTCTAGCAAACGAACTACGCGATCTTGTGCTATGCTTAGGATTGGGTCTTGTCCATCACATCATTCTCCCAATGATGTGATCCCGTTATCAATGACATCCAATGTCCATGGTCAGGAAACCGTAACCATCCATTGATCAATGAGCTAGTCAACTAGAGGCTCACTAGGGACATGTTGTGGTCTATGTATTCACACATGTATTACGATTTCCGGATAACACAATTATAGCATGAACAATAGACAATTATCATGAACAAGGAAATATAATAGTAACAATTTTATTATTGCCTCTAGGGCATATTTCCAACAGATACTAGTCGGATGATCCTTGCAATCAAAGGTGATCGGGCAGGCCGACCATGGGTTGAATTTGGGGCGACGGGCTTAGCGACATAGACATCTCGGAGTGCGTGTTTGCGCCCCCTCTTTGGGATATGAGTGACATAGATCATGTTCATTGTTTTGATCTCTGGTGGAAATTTCTTCTGTCCCCCCGTGTTTGGCTGGCGAGGTTCGTCCTCGTCTTTGCTCTGAGGTCCCATCCCTTTGTGTTCGGCGTTGAGTTTGCTGGCCTGCTTGAAGACCCAACATTCTCTGTTGGTATGATTGGCTGGCGAGGGAGTCCTGGACTAGGGGGTGTCCAGACAGCCGGACTATCATCGTCAGCCGGACTCCAAGACTATGAAGATAAAAGATTGAAGACTCCGTCCCGTGTCCGGATGGGACTTTCCTTGGCGTGGAAGGCAAGCTTGGCGATACGGATATGTAGATCTCCTACCATTGTAACCGACACTGTGTAACCCTAGCCCTCTCCGGTGTCTATATAAACCGGAGGGCTTTAGTCCGTAGGACGAACAACCATTAAAACAATCGTACCATAAGCTAGCTTCTAGGGTTTAGCCTCCTTGATCTCGTGGTAGATCCACTCTTGTACTACCCATATCATCAATATCAATCAAGCAGGAGTAGGGTTTTACCTCCATCGAGAGGGCCCGAACCTAGGTAAAAACATCGTGTCCCTTGTCTCCTGTTACCATCCGCCTAGACTCACAGTTCGGGACCCCCTACCCGAGATCCGCCGGTTTTGACACCGACATTGGTGCTTTCATTGAGAGTTCCTCTGTGACGTCACCGATAGGAAGGATGCCTCCTCCCGTCTTCAAGGACGGTATTTTTGCCAAAGGAGCCGTGGTCGCCGGCCAAACTATCTGGCTAGGTGGTTTTCTTATGACCGTCTGTCCGGCCACCGCTTCGACAGTGACCTCTCAGGTCGTCAAAAGCAATCTTCGCGTCAGCTCGGAATTCGCCGAGCAGCTGGGTCCAATAGAGCTCTCATCCGTAAAACGAGCTCTTGGATCGCATCGCCGCCCTGGGAGTCACTACAGACTACAATCAGATTGGGCTTAAAACCGATCTGAG
The DNA here is from genome assembly GCA_021437245.1 of Aegilops speltoides. Lineage (NCBI taxonomy): Eukaryota > Viridiplantae > Streptophyta > Magnoliopsida > Poales > Poaceae > Aegilops > Aegilops speltoides. The sequence continues at coordinate 173,159,407 of CM038147.1, read as the reverse complement.
AGAGATTAACTCTCCCCAGGTCACCCACCACGTTGAAGTGGTAGAGGAACAACGCGGCGACTCTTCTCCTGTATTGAAAACTAGTCATGTCCGGGTTCCCGAACACTCCATGTCGGATTCCCGCGGAGGGACGGACTTCGATCAAGCACTGAACCTAAAGTCAGGCATCAGACCAGACTCGCTGGACAACATCCAGCAATCTAAGCTTCCAAATTTGGAAGCTTCTCGGCCTTCGAGCCTCAAGATGGGTAGGGTTCCGGACTTAATTCCACCCACCCGCCCAGACATATGCGATCTATCTCTAATCCGGCAAGAGCCCGCTGAAACAGTACATCACTACTGGGCCAGATTCCTCCTGGTTATGGACAGGATAAAGGACTGCCGAGAGGAAAACGCAATCTCAATTTTTTGCAATAATTGCACGGACGAGGGAATCTTGAACGCCGTCAGCCGTCGTGAAATTACACGCTTCGCCGACCTGGCGTCCATAGTACGAAAGTACTGTGCGATGGAGAGTTTCCGGAAAACCGAAAATAAGTTTTGGGACAATCCGGCCCCAACCCTAGTCCGCAACAAAAGGGTGCATTACACTCAGGCACCAGATACAAAACCAAAAAGCAAAAACCCCATAAAGGGCACGGAACCGTACTGGAGGGATGGCTTAGCGAACCCTGTAAAATTCACAGTACAGAGGGCGCCATCCCAACACATAGCCTTCGAGCATGTTGGATATTACGGCTGGTGGCCAAAAGTGGCGAGGAGCTTCTAGCCCCGGAAAACCACTCCAACAATACCAGTACGGTATCAACAGTCTTCGAGACTTTCGCATCAAATAATATGCGGAAATGAACAATCCGCAGCCTCGCCGAAGTCTACCAAGTAGCAACAACAAATCCATGGAGCGACACAGCCATCACCTTCAATGCCAGCGACGAACCTAAATTCCGAACAGCCCGGGCACCACCAAGACCGGTACTTAGTCCAATAGTGGGCGGCTTTACGACTTACCAAGGTCCTCATGGATGGAGGCAGCGGATTAAACCTCATCTACGAGGAAACTCTTCGAAAAATGGAAATAGACTGGAGCCGCATTGAGCGAAGCAGCACAACCTTCAGAGGAATAATCCCTAGCCGGGAAGCGCGCTGCACCGGAAAAATCACACTCGATGTGGTGTTCGCTCGCGGACAATTACAGATCCAAGAAGTCACGTTCCAAGTGGCCTGTTCAGCAGCGGATACCACGCTATATTAGGACGAGAGGCATTCACAATTTTTCAAGCCGCACCCCATTACGGGTACATGAAGCTCAAAATGCACGGGCCCGTGGAATAATCACTCTCGTCGATGATCCGACATAGCACTCCGCGCCGAAAACAAGACAGCCGCATTAGCCCTGGAGGCACTATCCGAAGCCCTAGCAGCAGAAGAACTCACTGCGCTACGCTCTACTGTGAATAGGAATACTCGATAAGAGATCCAAGTCCACCTCCTTTAAACCAGCGGACGAAATAGTAAAATTCCAGGTCCATCCAACAGACCCGACAAAGACGGCTTCCATCGGGGCACAGTTGAGCCCTGATGTAGACGCTGCACTGTGAGAATTCCTTCGGGAAAATTGGGACATTTTCGCCTGGCACCCTTCAGATATGCCCGGAATCCCACGCAGATTGGCAGAACACAGCCTAAACATCCTAAAAGGATTCAAGCCAGTCAAACAGGCTCTTCAACGATTTTCCGAACCCAAAAGACAGGCAATGGGAGAAGAGCTAGCCAAACTATTGGAGGCCGGATTCATCAGAGACATCAAACATCCGGATTGGCTAGCAAACCTGGTAATGGTACCAAAGAAGGACAAATCTTGGCGCCTATGTGTCAATTTTAAAGACCTCAACAAGGCCTGCCCAAAGGATCCTTCCCCTCCCGCATCGACCGGATAATCGACGCTACCGCAGGACACGATTCATTGTGCTTCCTTGACGCATACTCCGGCTACCATCAAATCAAGATGGCGGAAGCGGATCAAGCCGCAACGGCATTCATCACTCCATATGGACCATTCTGCTTCAACACGATGCCCTTCGGACTTAAAAACACCGGCGCAACATATCAGTGCATGATTCAAACATGTCTGGCCACCCAGATCGGCAAAACAATAGAGGCATACGTAGACGACGTAGTCGTCAAAACCAAACACGTCGAAACTCTAGTAGACGACTTGAGGCTCACATTCGACAACCTCAGAGCATTTGACATCAAGCTGAATCCGGAAAAATGCGTTTTCGGAGTACCAGCCGGAAAGCTCCTGGGCTTCATTGTATCCGGTAGAGGAATTGAAGCAAACCCAACCAAGATCCGAGCTCTGTCACAGCTAGATATTCCAAAAGACCTCAAACAAATACAAAAATTGACAGGATGTGTGGCGGCTCTAAGCCGCTTTATCTCCCGCCTGGGAGAAAAGGCATTGCCCCTTTATCGCCTCCTTAGGCGCACCGAACACTTCGAGTGGACGGATGCCGCCACTGCCGGACTCGAAGAAATAAAAGCCATATTGGCAACAAATCCGGTCCTGGCTGCGCCTAACCTGGGCGAACCAATGTTGTTATACATCGCGGCAACACATCAAGTTGTAAGAACGGTACTCGTCGTCGAACGAGAGACAGAAGGGCATAAATTCCCTCTTCAAAAACCAGTGTACTACGTATCCACTGTGTTAACCCCTCAGAAGTCCGTTACCGCACTATCAAAAGATAGCGATGCACGTGTTCATGGCATCCCGAAGCTCCGACACTACTTTCAAGAGTGTTCGATAACAATGGCCTCCAAGTACCCTCAACGACATTATAAACAACCGCGACGCGACGGGCAGGATTGCAAAATGGGCCATTGAGCTCTTACCATTCGATATAACTTACAAACCTTGGCGAGCTATCAAGTCACAAGTTTTGGCTGACTTTGTCGCTGAATGGACCGAAGCTGAACTCCCTAAAGAGTACGGCGCATACTCAATTGGATTATGCACTTCGACGGCTCTAAAATGTTGGTCGGATTGGGGCTGGCGTCGTATTGACGCCCCAACCGGGACACAATCCAATCGTGCCGAGATAATGTACACGACTCCAACAACGCAGCCGAATATGAGGCCCTTTTACATGGCCTCCGGATGGCAATCTCCATGGGCATTCAACGCCTAGAGGTGCGCGGGGATTCAAACCTTGCAATATCCCAAATAAATGGAGACTTTGATGCCAAGGATCCGAAAATGGCAGCATAACGCAACGCTGTCCTAAAAATGTCAGCTCGGTTTGAAGGACTTGAACTCCATCATGTAGCCCGGGATAATAACCAAGCAGCCGACGTACTGGCACGCATCGGCGCAAAACGTGACACTGTCCCTCCAAACATCTTCCTGGAACGGCTCTTTAAGACATCCGTACTATGGGAAGAGGAGTCCGGAAATAACAAACCGGAAACAGCCGCACCAACCGATGCAGAGCAATCTGACATAACCGGCGATTCAGCCGATGAAATAACACCTTCAACCCACGACATAATGGCAGTAATCGCCCCGTGGACAGAACCATTCCTAGCCTACTTGCTTAGGCAGGAACTTCTCGAAGACCAAAATGAGGCCCGCTGCATAGTCCGGCGATCTAAAGCTACAAGGTCCATGAGGGAGAACTCTATAAGAAAAGCACAACCGGAGTCCTTCAAAGGTGTATCTCCAAAGAGGAAGGGCGAAACCTTCTGGCTGAAATTCATGCCGGACTAGGCGGACACCACGCCGCAGCTCGGGCCCTTGTAGGAAAGGCATTCCGTACAGGATTTTATTGGCCGACGACCCGGGCAGATGCTCAGGACTTAGTCCGAAGATGCGTTGGTTGTCAGCTCTTTGCTAATCAGAGCCACATGCCACCCACCGCCCTCAAAACTATACACATTACCTGGCCGTTCATGGTCTGGGGGCTTGACATGGTTGGACCCCTTAAAGGGGGAACCCACAAGCAAAGGTACCTATTGGTCATGGTGGATAAATTCACCGAATGGATAGAGGCCAAGCCAATTAAAACGGCAGAGTCCGGACCAGTGATAGACTTCATATCCGGGGTAGTACACCGTTATGGTGTCCCCCATAGCATCATCACCGACAACGGCATGAACTTCACGGCCGACGAGGTTAAATCATGGTGCAAAAATATGGGCATTAAGCTCGATTACGCTTCAGTCTATCATCCTCAAACAAACGGTCAAGTGGAACAAGCGAATGGTCTAATAATGAGCGGCATCAAACCCAGACTAGTGCGGTCACTTACGAAATATGACACGCACTAGGTAGAGGAGCTCGACTCCGTACTGGGGAGCTCGACAACGCCCAACCGTACTCTTCGATTCACACCATTTTTATGGTATACGGCGCAGAGGCAGTTACGCCTGCGACATCATTCATGATTCACCTCGAAAGCGCATGTACGAAGAAAGAGAAGCCGAGCTGGATCGGCAGGACAGCTTGGACGCATTGAGGAAGAACGCGACGTCGCCAAGGCTCGCTCCGCATTCTATCGCCAGCAGGCTCGAAGATATCAAAGCAGAAAGTACGGGCCAAGACTTACAACGTTGGTGAACTAGTTCTACGCTGCGGGCAAGAAAAAGACAAGCTCAAGCCCAAATGGGAGGGGCCTTCATTATCGATCAAGTCCTGACCGGCGGAGCGTACCGTCTTTGAAATGCGTCAGACAACCGACTCGAGCCGAACCCATGGAACACAGCCCGCCTCCGAAGATTCTATGCCTAGCGCCAGACTAAGAGTTCGTCCCCTTCCCCCGTCCAAATTTTTACATTTCAGCTGTCTTTTGTTTCTCTTTCTTCTCTTACCCCTTTTCCTAAAAAGCCCTTAAAGGCCTACTTGCGCATTGTTCGCACACACTTGATGTGCCATCCGGACTCATTGTACCTGGGGGCTTCTTTACCAGAAGCTTAATGATAAGGGCTTCATGCCCAGCACATGTGTCAAGCTTCCACATGTACCTTTTATTCACCATTATATGCATCGATATGACCTAAGTTTTGGCCAAGCTGGGTTGCCTGGCTCCTGTGCTTACCCCTACGTTCCCGATTGTTTGGCTAGGAGGTAAAGGGAGCACCTCTGCGATTGTTACTGCCGGTCAACGGATGTGTACCTCGGTAGGTGAAGCCGAAAGCTAGCGTTCTTAAGGGAATATTCGATCGGTGACTTGAAAGATGATTTTTTACCCACTTATTTATCTTCCCCGAGATGTTTTTCTGCTCTTTTCGCAGACCGGACATGCACTTTAGGGCATGCCTCCTGAGAAAGGAACCCTTAACTAACTATTCTCCTGGAAGATGTTTCTTACTAACCATGTAATATAACATAACTAGTTGGGCACTTGTCTGATAAAGCACTAATGACCCCTACGCCTGGTCTCCATGCATGCCCCGATTGTTTCTTAACAGAGAAGGTATTCGGACACACTCCGGACTCTAGGGTCCCGAGGTTGAAGAGAAAAGGTCGGCAAAGACAAACGATCTACAATCCGGCTAGAAGGCATTTTACATGTCATTTTAAAATACATTGTCAAACAGATTGATCAGATTCCTCCTCAATCCCGCCTAACAAAGCTATCTAATTTACAGTCCGTTGGGAAAATTTAGCGGCCAACTCTACTTGGCAGATACTAAACTCACAGGATCTCCTCCCATCGGCCCCACAGTCCGACCTCAGCCATGTGGTTGGGATCCGCCTTCTTGTATCGCGTCTTCACCATGGCCCAGCCTCCTCGGCACCTTGGCGGCAGTCAAATCTTCCATAAATGGAAGCTGCCAAGATTCCTCAAGCTTCTCAAAAGCTCCCCAAGGCCCTCGGGCAGGGAGAAGGCTGGTCATAGAGCATGGACGATGCCGCCATTGCCTGCCGAACTCGTTGGAGCAGCCGCAACAGCTTCGAAGTTGATCACCCGCTGATACGGGCATCTCCTCCGCAGGCGACACTGTGAGTATACCTACTGCACATACTTTGTCAATTGACTTCCTCGCCGAACTCTTCTTTTCAAAGGAGTTCGCCAAGCACTTACTATAGATGCCGCGACGAAGCCGCTGATTCTCCTTAATGGAGCTGACATACTCGCCCGAACACCTTTAGCTCTTCTCCGAGCTGGGCGTGGGCATCCTGGAGCTTGTTCCTTTCTGCTGCACTTTATTCAGCACCCTCTCGCCGCCTTCACCGGCGCAGAGTTCTTGCTGTCCGGATCTTGTCCGGCATCACCTGCAATGTCAATATTAGACTTGCGCGCACGCCGCACACCGCTTATCTTTTTAAAATAATGTACTACCGGGAGGGGTCTCTGTGTTTCCTCCTGCGGCAGCAAGTGCGGCCTCGAGTTGGGCCTTGCACTCTTGCAGCTCCTGAGAAAGTTGGGTATTCTTCTCTATAAGATCCTGCATTTCAAATGATCCTTAAATCAGTTAATATAACTACTTAGTCTCGGGGGCTACTGGCATATACAACTATTAAATTTTCTTACCCGTATGTCTTTTACATACTGCTCTGTGGCTCTGGTCAAACCATCTTGAGCAGCACGGAGGTGCGCGTCCCCCGCGTTAAAGGCATTCAACGCCTCAGGGGAGAAGCATGCGTCACGAAACACTGTCCGGCGGTGCCTGTGGTTCATGGCGCTCTCCACCTCAGACTTGGTGGCGGAAAGTCTGTTGGCATCTTCCGTTGGAGGAGTATCCGGCTCACGCCTTACGCTCGCCTCCCCCTCCAGACCAGGTGCTGGAGCCTGGCTGGTAGAGGTTGGATTGGCAACCTCTACGCCCGCAGTCCGGCGGGCGCTTTTTCTCCTACAAAAGTCATGAGCACTCAAACTCTTCCTAGGAACGTTGCTCTAAATGGCAAACCGTGGGCTATACCTTTGCGACGACGTTTCAATCCACGCCGCGCTCCTCTTTCGCCTACTGGTCCGGACTGGCCTTTGTTGGTCAGCCGCCGTGGGCTCGGCTTCCAGCCTTGAAGGCGCTTCCTGCAAAACACCATCATATACGAAGGTCAGAAATGAGCAAGGAAGAAATAATGGTGTCGGGACTTCGGTCACAATCACCTGGGAAGCCGGATATAGTCCGGGATAGTCAGCCGTAATGGCGACTAAAGCATTATCTATGCTGAGCTGGTGGAACACTCCGTCGATTAGCTCCACCTTTATGTCCGGATCCTCTTCGGAGGCCGGATCCTGGGATCTCTCTGGATCCTCGGGTTGCAGAGCTGGACTAAGCATGCCCTCCACGACCCGACGCAGCTCCTGCGTCGAAAACATAATGTAAGAAACTTAAACTTCGAAAGCATGGGTCGGGCACACAGATTGTTCGCTTTCCCAATGCTGGGGATTATTCATGGAGAACCCATTCAACGGGTTCGTCTGGAGGAAGTCCTCCTTCTCCACCTTGTACAGGCCAGACAGGATCTTCGCCAGGTCCTCGGCCGAACCCGGCCCTTTGCGGCCGTGATGGGTGGCATCGTCCTCCCCGTTGAAATCCCACATAGGGTGGCCCCTGTATTGCAGCGGCTGCACCCCCCGCATAATGCATGTTGCCATGACTCCAATCATGGTCAACCCTGAATGGGCCAGTAACCTTATCCGGCCCATCAAATAATGGACGCTCTTGTCTTCCTCCGGTTGGGGGCTCCGTGGGCGCCAACTAAGGCGTTTCTTCAGAGGAGCATTACTGAACTTCGGAGGCCGATCCAACAGGTCCGCAGCGAGCGTCTTCTATGTAAAACCATTCCGAAGGCCAGTCTTCGGACGCCTTCTTAGGGGTTCCGGATGGATATTCGGTCCCGGCGATGCGCCATATTTCGGCGCCGCCCACTTGATATATGGACCCCTCGTGAGAGCGGGGTACAAGGTAGAACAACCTCTTCCACAGTGCAAAATGGGGCTCGATGCCTAGAAATAGCTCGCAAAGAGCTACGTAACCCGCGATATGCAGGATAGAGGCGCGCGTAAGGTGATGGAGCTGGAGTCCGTGGAACTCCAGGAGCCCGCGGAGGAACGGATGTATAGGAAATCCAAGCCCCCTTATCAGATAGGGGACGAAGCATACCCGCTCCCCTTTGTTGTGATTTGGGGTAGCCTCCGCTTGCTTCCCACCTTGGTAGGTGGCCAGCCCGGCTCGAACAGGCACCATGAAGGGTGGAGGGAGATATCCCTCCGCTAGGAGTGTCACCAGCTCGCTGTGCGGGACAGAACATCTCCGCCAGTCTCCTGGCAGAGGGCTGGGAGCGCGAGAGGAGGAGCCGCGTCGACGGTCCATGATGGAATGGATTTTTGGTCGGAAGCGCTCCGATGAGTACTCGCGGAAGGAAGATGGTGTGATTTGGATCTGGATTCTTGCCTCTCTTATAGGCAGATTATTTGCACAGCTAGGGGGTAAAACATAAAAGATACCCTGGCTTTTCGCATTCGTGCGACGCGTGGAAGATGGCCATTATTGGGCGTGGAAGCCAAGAAGTGCAACATTGATAAGGAAGCCGGACACTGTTTGGCATGTACATGGAACTTAAATGAGAACCCGCCTTGCAACGCCGAAGACTACATGCGCGCTGGAGCTATCATCATTGAAGCCTGGTTCGGGGGCTACTGAGGGAGTCCTTGACTAGGGGGTGTCCGGACAGCCGGACTATCATCGTCAGCCGGACTCCAAGACTATGAAGATACAAGATTGAAGACTCCGTCCCGTATCCGGATGGTTCTTTCCTTGGCGTGGAAGGCAAGCTTGGCGATGCGGATATGTAGATCTCCTACCATTGTAACTGACTCTGTGTAACCCTAGCCCTCTCCGGTGTCTATATAAACCGGAGGGCTTTAGTCCATAGGACGAACAACCATTACAACAATCATACCATAGGCTAGCTTCTAGGGTTTAGCCTCCTTGATCTCGTGGTAGATCCACTCTTGTACTACCCATATCATCAATATCAATCAAGCAGGAGTAGGATTTTACCTCCATCGAGAGGGCCCGAACCTGGGTAAAAACATCGTGTCCCTTATCTCCTGTTACCATCCGCCTAGACGCACAGTTCCGAACCCCCTACCCGAGATCTGCCGGTTTTGACACCGACAGCTGGTTTATCGGGAGTGTCGTGGATCTGGCAGGGCCTGTCTAGAATTTTATCTAGGTTGGATGGACTGTCATGGTTGCCTTTAAATGGCTTCTTCCGATGACCCGGTCTGGAGCCCTGGAATCCAGCGTTTACCGTTGTATTGTCTGGGCTTTCTTCATTATTTCGACGTTTATTTTTGTTGTGTCGTGGTTTTCCATTACCAACCCTGACTTCGGATATGCCGGGGTCGCTGGTGCTACTGCGGGCTAACCAGCTGTCTTCGCCCACGCAAAAGCGGGTCATGAGTGTGGTTAAGGCGGACATAGTCCTTGGCTTTTCCTGGACGAGATGTCTGACTAGCCATTCGTCCCGGACACTGTGATTGAAGGCCGCTAAGGCTTCGACGTCCGGACAGTCGATGATTTGGTTCTTCTTAGTGAGAAACCAGATCCAAAGCTTACGGGCTGATTCTCCGAGTTGTTGGATTATGTGACTTAGATCGTTTGCATCTGGGGGCCGGACATAGGTCCCTTGGAAATTGGCCCGAAAAGCGTCCTCAAGTTCCTCCCAGCTTCCTTTGGAATTTTCAGGGAGGCTCTTTAGCCAGTCCCGAGCTGGTCCTTTTAGCTTGAGGGGTAAATATTTGATGGCGTGGAGATCATCTCCGTGAGCCATGTGGATGTGAAGAATAAAGTCTTCTATCCAAACCGTCAGGTCTGTCGTTCCATCATACGCCTCGACATTTACGGGTTTGAACCCTTTTGGAAAATCGTGTTCCAGCACCTCATCGGTGAAGCACAAGGTGAAGGAAATATGCCCTAGAGGCAATAATAAAGTTATTATTTATTTCCTCATATCATGATAAATGTTTATTATTCATGCTAGAATTGTATTAACCGGAAACATGATACATGTGTGAATACATAGACAAAACTATAGTCACTAGTATGCCTCTACTTGACTAGCTCATTAATCAAAGATGGTTATGTTTCCTGACCATAGACATGTGTTGTCATTTGATTAGTGGGATCACATCATTAGAAGAATGATGTGATTGACATGACCCATTCTGTTAGCCTAGCACTTGATCGCTTAGTATACCGCTATTGCTTTCTTCATGACTTATACAAAGTTCCTGCAACTATGAGATTGTGCAACTCCGTGTACCGGAAGAACACTTTGTGTGCTACCAAACGCGTCAACGTAATCGGGTGATTATAAAGGTGCTCTCTGTGTTTCCGAAGGTTCATGTTGAGTTGGCATAATTCGAGATTAGGATTTGTCACTCCGATTGTCGGAGAGGTATCTCTGGCCCTCTCGGTAATACTCATCACCTAAGCCTTGCAAGCATGTAACTAATGAGTTAGTTATGAGATGATGTATTACGTAACAAGTAAAGAGACTTGCCGGTAACGAGATTGAACTAGGTATTGGATACCGACGATCAAATCTCGGGCAAGTAAGATACCGATGACAAAGGAACAAAGTATGTTGTTATGCGGTTTGACCGATAAAGATCTTCGAGAATATGTAGGAACCAATATGGGCATCCAGGTCCGCTATTGGCTAATGACCTAGAATGGTTTTAGGTCATGATCTGCATAGTTCTCGAACCCGTAGGGTCCGCACGCTTAACGTTTCGATGACAGTTTTATTATGAGTTTATAAGTTTTGATGTACCGAAGTTTGTTCGGAGTCCCGGATGTGATCACAGACATGACGAGGAGTCTCGGAATGATCGAGACATAAAGATTGATATATTGGACGACTATATTCGGACACCGGAAAGGTTCTAGAAGTTTTCGGAGAAAACCGGAGTGCCGGGGGGGGTTACCGGAACCCCCCGGGAGAGTTAATGGGCCACATGGGCCTAGGTGGGAAGAGAGAGGGGCGGCCAGGGTGGGCCGCACGCCCCCTCTCCCTCTAGTCCGAATTGGACTAGGAGGGGAGGGCGCCCCCCTTTCCTTCCCCCTCTCCTCCTTCCTTCCCCCTCCTAGTAGGAGTAGGAAAGGGGGAATCCTACTCCTACTAGGAGGAGGATTCCTCCTCCCTTGGCGCGCCCCAAGGGGGCCGGCCGGCCTCCCCCCTCCCTCCTTTATATACGGGGGCAGGGGGCACCCCATAGACATAAGTTGATCTACGGATCGTTCCATAGCCGTGTGCGGTGCCCCCTTCCACCATATTCCGCCTCGGTCATATCGTCGCGAAGCTTAGGCGAAGCCCTGCGCCGGTAGAACATCAAGATCGTCACCACGCCGTCGTGCTGACGGAACTCTCCCTCGACACTCGGCTGGATCGGAGTTCGAGGGACGTCATCGAGCTGAACGTGTGCTGAACTCGGAGGCCCCGTACGTTCGGTGCTTGGGTCGGTCGGATCGTGAAGACGTACGACTACATCAACCGCGTTGTGCTAACGCTTTCGCTTACGGTCTACGAGGGTACATGGACGAACACTCTCCCCTCTCGTTGCTATATCATCAACATGATCTTGCGTGTGCGTAGGAAATTTTGAAATTACTACGTTCCCCAACAGTGGCATCCGAGCCTAGGTTTTATGCGTTGATGTTATATGCACGAGTAGAACACAAGTGAGTTGTGGACGATATAAGTCATACTACCTACCAGCATGTCATACTTTGGTTTAGCGGTATTGTGAGATGTAGCGGCCCGGACCGACATTACGCGTACGCTTACGCGAGACTGGTCTCACCGTTACGAGCACTCGTGCTTAAAGGTGACTGGCGGGTGTCTGTCTCTCTCACTTTAGCTGAATCGAGTGTGGCTACGCCTGGTCCTTGTGAAGGTTAAAACGGAGTCTATTTGACAAACTATCGTTGTGGTTTTGATGCGTAGGTAAGAACGGTTCTTGCTAAGCCCGTAGCAGCCACGTAAAATTTGCAACAACAAAGTAGAGGACGTCTAACTTGTTTTTGCAGGGCATGTTGTGATGTGATATGGTCAAGACGTGATGCTATATTTTATTGTATGAGATGATCATGTTTTGTAACCAAAGTTATCGGCCACTGGCAGGAGCCATATGGTTGTCGCTTTATTGTATGAAATGCAAACGCCCTGTAATTGCTTTACTTTATCACTAAGCGGTGGCGATAGTCGTTGAAGCAATAGATGGCGTAACGAAAACGATGTTACGATGGAGATCAAGGTGTCGCGCCGGTGACGATGGTGATCACGACGGTGCTTCGAAGATGGAGATCACAAGCACAAGATGATGATGGCCATATCATATCACCTATATTGATTGCATGTGATGTTTATCCTTTATGCATCTTATCTTGCTTTGATTGACGGTAGCATTTTAAGATGATCTCTCACTAAAAATTATCAAGTAGTGTTCTCCCTGAGTATGCACCGTTGCCAAAGTTCGTCGTGCCGAGACACCACGTGATGATCGGGTGTGATAAGCTCTACGTCCATCTACAACGAGTGCAAGCCAGTTTTGCACACACAGAATACTCAGGTTAAACTTGACGAGCCTAGCATATGCAAATATGGCCTCGGAACACGGAGACCAAAAGGTCGAGCGTGAATCATATAGTAGATATGATCAACATAATGATGTTCACCATTGAAAACTACTCCATCTCACGTGATGATTGGTTATGGTTTAGTTGATTTGGATCACGTGATCACTTAGATGACTAGAGAGATGTCTGTCTAAGTGGGAGTTCTTAAGTAATATGATTAATTGAACTTAAATTTATCATGAACTTAGTACCTGATAGTATCTTGCTTGTCTATGTTTGTTTGCGAGATAGATGGCTCGTCTTTGTTGTTCCGTTGAATTTTAATGCGTTCCTTGAGAAAGCAAAGTTGAAAGATGATGGTAGCAATTACACGGATCGGGTCCGTAACTCGAGGATTATCCTCATTGCTGCACGTAAGAGTTACGCCCCGAAGCACCGCTGGGTGCCAGGCCTGCTGCTGATGCAACTGACGACGTTAAGAACGTTTGGCAGAGCAAAGCTGATGACTACTCTATAGTTCAATGTGCCATGCTTTACGGCTTAGAACCAGGTCTTCAACGACGTTTTGAACGTCATGGAGCATATGAGATGTTCCAGGAGTTGAAGTTAATATTTCAAGCAAATGCCCGGATTGAGAGATATGAAGTCTCCAATAAGTTCTATAGCTGCAAGATGGAGGAGAATAGTTCTCGTCGGTGAACATATACTCGTAATGTGCGGGTATAACAATCACTTGATTCAACCGGGAGTTAATCTTCCGATGATAGTGTCATTGATGTAATTCTTCAATCATCGCCACCAAGCTACAAGAGCTTTGTGATGAACTATAATATGCAAGGGATGAACAAGACTATTCCGAGCTCTTCGCGATGCCGAAAGCAGCGGAGGTAGAAATCAAGAAGGAGCATCAAGTGTTGATGGTCAACAAGACCACTAGTTTCAAGAAAAGGGCAAAGGGAAGAAGAAGGGAACTTCAAAAGAACGGCAAGCAAGTTGCTGCTCAAGAGAAGAAACCCAAATCTGGACCTAAGCCTGAAATCGAGTGCTTCTACCGCAAGCGGTCGACATCGAAGCGGAACTGCCCCAAGTATTTGGCGGATAAGAAGGATGGCAAAGTGAACAAAGGTATATGTGATATACATGTTATTGATGTGTACCTAACTAGAACTCGTAGTAGCACCTGGGTATTTGATACTGGTTCTGTTGCTAATATTTGCAACTCGAAATAGGGACTACGGAATAAGCGAGCACTGGCCAAGGACGAGGTGACGATGCGCGTGGGAAACGGTTCCAAAGTCGATGTGATCGCGGTCGGCATGCTACCTCTACATCTACCATCGGGATTAGTTTTAGACCTGAATAATTGTTATTTGGTGCCTGCGTTGAGCATGAACATTATATCTGGATCTTGTTTGATGCGAGACGGTTATTCATTTAAATCAGAGAATAATGGTTGTTCTATTTATATGAGTAATATCTTTTATGGTCATGCGCCCTTGAAGGGTGGTCTATTTTTATTGAATCTCGATAGTAGTGATACACATATTCATAATGTTGAAGCCAAAAGATGCAGAGTTGATAATGATAGTGCAACTTATTTGTGGCACTGCCATTTGGGTCATATCGGTGTAAAACGCATGAAGAAACTTCATACTGATGGACTTCTGGAATCACTTGATTATGAATCACTTGGTACTTGTGAACCGTGCCTCATGGGCAAGATGACTAAAACACCGTTCTCCGGTACTATGGAGAGAGCAACAGATTTGTTGGAAATCATACATACAGATGTATGTGGTCCAATGAATGTTGAAGCTCGTGGCAGATATCGTTATTTTCTCACCTTCACAGATGATTTGAGCAGATATGGGTATATCTACTTAATGAAGCACAAGTCTGAAACATTTGAAAAGTTCAAAGAATTTCAGAGTGAAGTAGAAAATCATCGTAACAAGAAAATAAAGTTTCTACGATCTGATCATGGAGGAGAATACTTGAGTTACGAGTTTGGTTTACATTTGAAACAATGCGGAATAGTTTCGCAACTCACGCCACCTGGAACACCACAACGAAATGGTGTGTCCGAACGTCATAATCGTACTTTACTTGATATGGTGCGATCTATGATGTCTCTTACCGATTTGCCGCTATCGTTTTGGGGTTATGCTTTAGAGACGGCCGCATTCACGTTAAATAGGGCACCATCAAAATCCGTTGAGACGACGCCTTATGAGCTATGGTTTGGCAAGAAACCAAAGTTGTCGTTTCTTAAAGTTTGGGGCTGCGATGCTTATGTGAAGAAACTTCAACCAGATAAGCTCGAACCCAAATCGGAGAAATGTGTCTTCATAGGATACCCAAAAGAGACTGTTGGGTACACCTTCTATCACATATCCGAAGGCAAGACATTCATTGCTAAAAATGGATCCTTTCTAGAGAAGGAATTTCTCTTGAAAGAAGTGAGTGGGAGGAAAGTAGAACTTGATGAGATAACTGTATCTACTCCCTTATTGGAAGGTAGTTCATCATGAGAACCGGTTCCCGTGACAACTACACCAATTAGTGAGGAAGCTAATGATATTGATCATGAAACTTTAGATCAAGTTTCTGCTGAACCTCGTAGGTCTACCAGAGTAAGATCCGCACCAGAGTGGTACGGTAATACTATTCTGGAAGTCATGTTACTTGACTATGATAAACCTACGAACTACGAGGAAGCGATGATGAGCCCAGATTCCGCAAAATGGCTGGAGGCCATGAAATCTGAGATGGGATCCATGTATGAAAACAAAGTATGGACTTTGGTTGACTTGCCCGATGATCGGCAAGCCATTGAGAATAAATGGATCTTTAAGAAGAAGACTGACGCTGATGGTAATGTAACTGTCTATAAAGCTCGACTTGTTGCGAAAGGTTTTCGACAAGTTCAAGGGGTTGACTATGATGAGACTTTCTCACCCGTAGCGATGCTTAAGTCTGTCCGAATCATGTTGGCTATTGCTGCATTTCATGATTATGAAATTTGGCAAATGGATGTCAAGACTGCATTCTTGAATGGATTTCTAGAAGAAGAGTTGTATAGGATGCAGCCGGAAGGTTTTGTTGATCCAAAAGGTGCTGACAAAGTGTGCAAGCTCCAGCGTTCCATTTATGGACTGGTGCAAGCATCTCGGAGTTGGAATAAACGCTTTGATAGTATGATCAAAGCATATGGTTTTATACAGACTTTTGGAGAAGCCTGTATTTACAAGAAAGTGAGTGGGAGCTCTGCAGCATTTCTAGTTTTATATGTTGATGACATATTGTTAATTGGAAATGATATAGAATTTATGGATAGCATAAAGGGATACTTGAATAAAAGTTTTTCAATGAAAGACCTCGGTGAAGCTGCTTACATATTGGGCATCAAGATCTATAGAGATAGATCAAAACGCTTAATAGGACTTTCACAAAGCACATACCTTGACAAGATTTTGAAAAAGTTCAAATGGATCGTGCAAAGAAAGGATTCTTGCCTGTACTACAAGGTGTGAAGTTGAGTCGAACTCAATGCCCCACCACAAGCAGAAGATAGAGAGAAAATGAAAAATGTTCCCTATGCTTCAGCCATAGGCTCTATCATGTATGCAATGCTGTGTACCAGACCTGACGTATGCTTAGCAATAAGCTTGGCAGGAAGGTACCAAAGTAATCTAGGAGTGGATCACCGGACAGCGGTCAAGAACATCCTGAAATACCTGAAAAGGACTAAGGATAGGTTTCTCGTATATGGAGGTGACAAAGAGCTAGTCGTAAATGGTTACGTCGATGCAAGCTTTGACACTGATCCGGACGATTCTAAATCGCAAACCGGATACGTGTTTATATTAAACGGTGGAGCTGTAAGTTGGTGCAGTTCTAAACAAAGCGTCGTGGCGGGATCTACATGTGAAGCGGAGTACATAGCTGCTTCTGAAGCAGCAAATGAAGGAGTCTGGATGAAGGAGTTCATTTCCGATCTAGGTGTAATACCTAGTGCATCGGGACCAATGAAGATCTTCTGTAACAATACTGGTGCAATTGCTTTAGCAAAGGAATCCAGATTTCACAAGAGGACCAAGCACATCAAGAGACGCTTCAATTCCATTCGGGACCAAATGGGAGACATAGAGATTTGCAAGATACATACGGATCTGAATGTTGCAGACCCGTTGACTAAGCCTCTCTCACGAGCAAAACATGATCAGCACCAAGACTCCATGGGTGTTAGAATCATTACTATGTAATCTAGATTATTGACTCTAGTGCAAGTGGGAGACTGAAGGAAATATGCCCTAGAGGCAATAATAAAGTTATTATTTATTTCCTCATATCATGATAAATGTTTATTATTCATGCTAGAATTGTATTAACCGGAAACATGATACATGTGTGAATACATAGACAAAACTATAGTCACTAGTATGCCTCTACTTGACTAGCTCATTAATCAAAGATGGTTATGTTTCCGACCATAGACATGTGTTGTCATTTGATTAGTGGGATCACATCATTAGAAGAATGATGTGATTGACATGACCCATTCTGTTAGCCTAGCACTTGATCGTTTAGTATACTGCTATTGCTTTCTTCATGACTTATACAAAGTTCCTGCAACTATGAGATTGTGCAACTCCCGTGTACCGGAAGAACACTTTGTGTGCTACCAAACGTCTACAACGTGCTCGGGTGATTATAAAGGTGCTCTACAGGTGTTTCCGAAGGTTCATGTTGAGTTGGCATAATTCGAGATTAGGATTTGTCACTCCGATTATCGGAGAGGTATCTCTGGGCCCTCTCGGTAATACTCATCACCTAAGCCTTGCAAGCATGTAACTAATGAGTTAGTTATGAGATGACGTATTGTGAGCGAGTAAAGAGACTTGCCGGTAACGAGATTGAACTAGGTATTGGATACCGACGATCAAATCTCGGGCAAGTAAGATACCGATGACAAAGGGAACAAAGTATGTTGTTATATGCGGTTTGACCGATAAAGATCTTCGTAGAATATGTAGGAACCAATATGGGCATCCAGGTCCCGCTATTGGCTAATGACCTAGAATGGTTTTAGGTCATGACTACATAGTTCTCGAACCCGTAGGGTCCGCACGCTTAACGTTTCGATGACAGTTTTATTATGAGTTTGTAAGTTTTGATGTACCGAAGTTTGTTCGGAGTCCCGGATGTGATCACGGACATGACGAGGAGTCTCGGAATGGTCAAGACATAAAGATTGATATATTGGACGACTATATTCAGACACCGGAAAGGTTCCGGGAGTTTTCGGAGAAAACCGGAGTGCCGGGGGGTTACCGGAACCCCCCAGGAGATTTAATGGGCCACATGGCCCTAGGTGGGAAGAGAGAGGGCAGCTGTGGTGGGCGCGCCCCTCTCCCTCTAGTCCGACTGGACTAGGAGGGGCGCCCCTTTCCTTCCCCCTCTCCTCCTTCCTTCCCCACCTAGTAGGAGTAGGAAAGGGGAATCCTACTCCTACTAGGAGGAGGATTCCTCCTCCTTGGCGCGCCCAAGGGGGCCGCCCGCCTCCCCCTCCCTCCTTTATATACGGGGCAGGGGCACCCCATAGACACAAGTTGATCTACGGATCGTTCCATAGCCGTGTGCGGTGCCCCCTTCCACCATATTCCACCTCGGTCATATCGTCGTGAAGCTTAGGCGAAGCCCTGCGCCAGTAGAACATCAAGATCGTCACCACGCCGTCGTGCTGACGGAACTCTCCCTCGACACTTGGCTGGATCGGAGTTCGAGGGAGGTCATCGAGCTGAACGTGTGCTGAACTCGGAGGCCCCGTACGTTCGGTGCTTGGATCGGTCGGATCATGAAGACGTACGACTACATCAACCGCGTTGTGCTAACGCTTCCGCTTACGGTCTACGAGGGTACGTGGACGAACACTCTCCCCTCTCATTGCTATATCATCAACATGATCTTGCGTGTGCGTAGGAAAATTTTGAAATTACTATGTTCCCCAACACAAGGGGTGCGCCGCACCACTGTATCTGGGTGCATCGTGGGTTGGGTCTTACGGATGTAGTGTTCGATATTGGTTCTGAGCCGGTAAATGACCGGTATATTTGGCCTGATAATCGTGATCCTGTGTAGGAGCACGTTCCCTGGATCGATAGATGGACCTGGTTTTGCCAGCCCTTTTGTCCAGGTCCTCATGTAGGTTGTGTTTTTGGTCCTGGGCCGCAACCTTTCTTCCTTTAAGGGGAGGGGGTGCGGGCTTGTGTACGACATTGCTAGACGCTCTGTCTCGACAATGAGGTGGTCGGTCCGGCCTATCGGCCATGTTGTTATTTAGCGGTATGGGCGCAATAGCCTCGTCGTCAAATTCGTGCAGTAGCTTACGTTTAGGATAGCTCTTTGTTTGGTGATGACCACCATATTTTTCCTCAGTGTCTAGCACTTCATTCCATCTGTCATTAAGCGTATCCTGTGCGGCTTTTAGCCGCTGCTTCTGCTTCTTCAGGCTCCTTACTGCGGCGATAAGCCTTTGGTGGAGGCATTCTTGTTCTAATGGTTCTTCTGGGATGACGAACTCATCATCGCCCAGGCTGATCTCCTCTTCAGAGATAGGTTGGTAATTGCTATCTTCAGCATCGCTATGGTCGGGGAACATGTTCGGACTGTGTTTGATGTCCTCTCGCACGCCCTGCTCCAACGCTGGGTCTGCGGGGTCCTCGGCTTGGTTCGGATTATCATCATCGTCCGCGACAATGTTGCTGTTTTTCCTTTTGCCAGATCGAGGTCGACGTTTTGGACACCGACGCTTAGGAGGTTCATCGACAGGTATGCTGTTATCGCCGTCGTCCTCATTCTCCTTTGGTGTGTCCACCATATATATATCGTATGATGATGTAGCTGTCCACTGCCCTAAAGGTGGTGGTTTTTTTGCCTACTCCTCTCCGGCATCGTCGTCTATTCCGTCGATGTCCTCGGAGCCGTAATCGAGCGTGTCGGTTAAGTCCTCGACAGTGGCAATGAAGTGGGTGGTGCGTGGGAAACGAAGTTCTTTGTTGTCCGCTTCCCACTCGAGCCAGACATAGTTCGGCCGAGAGTCCCCCGATAAGGAGAGGGATTTTAATAAACTTAATACGTTGCCAAAAGGCGAGTGCCGGAAGATGTCCGTGAAGCTAAACTCCAAGACCGGCGCCCAATCAGGTTCAATGGACGCGGATGCACGCGGTCCGGAACCCATGGCCGGAGACGAGTCCGAGGTTTCGGTGACATAGGCCCAGCTCAATGTTGGTCCTGTGGGCGGCCCGAGTGCCGCTGGGTTTGCGGCTTCCATGGCGGGGTTAAGATTCCCGTCTTTGGGCCATGCAGTCCGCTCCGGCTCTAGGGCCAGGGCGGTCACAGGTGCTATATCCTGCGTGTGGCCTGATGACAGATCTAGGTCATGTTCATCGTGGTGGCCGAGGGCAGCCGTGGGCTCGAACCTCTCCGCGGATGTCGGCCATGAAATTCAGGCTTTTGAATCTGACCTGATGGGCAGGGGCGTAGCTATCGATCTACTCTAAATGGCCAAGCGAGTCGGCCCGCAGTGCGAAGCCGCCGAATACGAAGATATGTCCGGGGAGGAAGATGTCTCCCTGGACTGCGTTGTTGTAGATGATTGATGGAGCCATCAAGCCTAATGATGCAGTAGAGCTCTCAATGAAAGTAGCAATGTCGGTGTCAAAACCGGCGGATCTCGGGTAGGGGTTCCCGAACTATGCGTCTAAGGCTAATGGTAACAGGAGGCAGGGAACACAATGTTTACCCAGGTTCGGGCCCTCTCTATGGAGGTAATACCCTACTTCCTGCTTGATTGATCTTGATGAATATGAGTATTACAAGAGTTGATCTACCACGAGATCGTCATGGCTAAAACCCTAGAAGTCTAACCTATGAGGTTATGATTGTTGTGGCTAAACCCTAGAAGTCTAAACCCTCCGGTTTATATAGACATTGGGGGGACTAGGGTTGTACAAGGTCGGTTGTAGAGAAAGGAATCTACATATCCGAATCACCAAGCTTGCCCTCCAAGCAAAGCAGAATCCCATCCACACACGGGACGAAGTTTTCTATCTTGTATCTTCATAGTCCAACAGTCCGGCCAAGGTATATAGTCCGGCTGTCCGGGGACCCCTTAGTCCAGGACTCCCTCACCAAGCTCTAGACCAGCCAACTCGTGGATGTTGCGGAGAGGCTCACTACGCAGCTGTCTGCCATGGGCATGCCGAGCTTCAGGTTCTCCCATGAGGTGAACGTGACCGACAATGCCAGACTGACCCTATTCTTCGAGCATGTTCTCGACGCCCTGAAGCTGCTCTACTCCGATAGGGTAGCTTATCTGGCCGAGGAGTCCCGGAAGCTTTACAGGGGCGCCTTGACCAAGGTGCTCACCAAGGTGGCGTACTGGAACCCCAGCGTTGACTTTGCAACGGCGCTTGATGATGTCTACTACACAACCTTCTTCTTGTAGACGTTGTTGGGCCTCCAAGTGCAGAGGTTTGTAGGACAGTAGCAAATTTCCCTCAAGTGGATGACCTAAGGTTTATCAATCCATGGGAGGCGTAGGATGAAGATGGTCTCTCTCAAACAACCCTGCAACCAAATAACAAAAAGTCCCTTGTGTCCCCAACACACCCAATACAATTGTAAATTGTATAGGTGCACTAGTTCGGCGAAGAGATGATGATACAAGTGCAAGATGGATGGTAGATATAGGTTTTTGTAATCTGAAAATATAAAAACAGCAAGGTAACTAATGATAAAAGTGAGTGCAAAAGGTATTGCAATGCTAGGAAACAAGGCCTAGAGTTCATACTTTCACTAGTGCAGGTTCTCTCAACAATAATAACATAATTGGATCATATAACTATCCCTCAACATGCAACAAAGAGTCACTCCAAAGCCACTAATAGCGGAGAACAAACGAAGAGATTACGGTAGGGTACGAAACCACCTCAAAGTTATCCTTTCTGTTCTATCTATTCAAGAGTCCATAGTAAAATAACATAAAGCTATTCTTTCCGTTCAATCTATAATAGAGTTCATACTAGAATAACACCTTAAGACACAAATCAACCAAAACCCTAATGTCACCTAGATACTCCATTGTCACCTCAAGTATCCGTGGGCATGATTATACGATATGCATCACACAATCTTAGATTCATCTATTCAACCAACACAAAGTACTTCAAAGAGTGCCCCAAAGTTTCTACCGGAGAGTCAAGACGAAAACGTGTGCCAACCCCTATGCATAGGTTCATGGGCGGAACCCGCAAGTTGATCACCCAAACATACATCAAGTGGATCACGTGATATCCCATTGTCACCACAGATAAGCACGACAAGACATACATCAAGTGTTCTCAAATCCTTAAAGACTCAATCCAATAAGATAACTTCAAAGGGAAAACTCAATCCATTACAAGAGAGTAGAGGGCAAGAAACATCATAAGATCCAACCATAATATCAAAGCTCGCGATACATCAAGATCGTGCCATAAAGAGAACACAAGAGAGAGAGAGAGATCAAACACATAGCTACTGGTACATACCCTCAGCCCCGAGGGTGAACTACTCTCTCCTCGTCATGGAGAGCGCCGGGATGATGAAGATGGCCACCGGTGAGGGATCCCCCCTCCGGCAGAGTGCCAGAACGGGCTCCCGAGAGGTTTTTGGTGGCTACAGAGGCTTGCGGCGGCGGAACTCCCGATCTATTGTTTGCTTCGAAGGTTTTAGGGTATATGGACTTATATAGGCACAAGAAGTCGGTCGGGGGAGTCTCGAGGGGTCTACTGAGGGAGTCCTGGATTAGGGGGTATCCGGACAGCCGGACTATATACATCGTCCGGACTATTGGATCGTGAAGATACAAGACTCAAGACTCAGTCCCGTGTCCGGATGGGACTCTCTTTTGCGTGGAAGACAAGCTTGGCGATCCGGATATTGTATTTCCTTCCATGTAAACGACTCCATGTAAACCCTAGCCCTCTCCGGTGTCTATATAAACCGGAGAGGTTGGTCCTTAGAAGGCCGATCACAATTACAATCATAATCATCATAGGCTAGCTTCTAGGGTTTAGCCTCTACGATCTCGTGGTAGATCTACTCCTATACTACTCATATCGTCAATATTAATCAAGCAGGAAGTAGGGTTTTACCACCATCGAGAGGGCCCGAACCTGGGTAAACATTGTGTCCCTTGCTTCCTGTTACCATCAGCCTAAGATGCACAGATCGGGACCCCGTACCCGAGATCCGCCGGTTTTGACACCGACAGCCACCTCGAAGCTTCCTTGACTTCAACTCCAAGTCTCCTGGACCACGTTCGTTCCAAAAATCACGCTACCGAAGGTTTCATTCCATTTGGACTCCGTTTGATATTCCTTTTCTTCGAAACACTGAAATAGGCAAGAAAACTGCAATATGGGTTGGGCCTCCAGTTAATAGGTTAGTCCCAAAAATAATATAAAAGTGTATAATAGAGCCCATAAACATTCAAAACAGATAATAAAATAGCATGAATGCTTCATAAATTATAGATACGTTGGGGACGTATCAGCATACTCAAGCTTAATTCCTGCTCGTCCTCGAGTAGGTAAATGATAAAAGAAAGAATTTATGAAGTGTGAATGCTAGCAAGTGCACAAGTTTGATCAATGATAATTTCAATCACCTTTTCTAGCATGATTATATGTCATGACAGTAGTTCATCTCATAAAACTTCTCAAGATCAAGTAACAAGCTATTCACATGTTAAAACATAGACCATAAGCTTTCTTGAAAACTAGCAAACTTCATTCTTAGTCATGAAACAATTACAATTCATCTTATTTTCAGGAAGGGTCTATGTCAGAGCTTTGATTTAGCAAACTCCACATACTCAACTATCATATAGTCTTCTACAATTACTAACACTCACACAATACTTATGGTTATGGAGTTTTAATCGGACACTGAGAAAGATAGGGGCTTATAGTGTTGCCTCCCAACGTATTCACCTTTGGGTGATGTCAACAATAATAGTTCATGCTAACTTACATCCAATTGGATATATATACTAGGATCTTTCCAACACGAGGTGATTGCCAAAGGATAAAATGAAAAAGGGAAAGGTGAAGATCACCTTGACTCTTGCACAAAATAAAAGACATAAAGTAAAAGATAGGCCCTTCGCAGAGGGAAGTAGAGGTTGTCATGTGCTTTTAGGGTTGGATGCACAAAATCTTAATGCAAAAGAACGTCACTTTATATTGCCACTTGTGATATGAACCTTTATTATGCAGTCTGTCGCTTTTATTACTTCCATATCACACGATCATATAAAGCTTATTTTCTCCGCACTAATAAGTCATACATATTTAGAGAGCAATTTTTATTGCTTGCAACATGACAACTTACTTGAAGGATCTTACTCAATCCATAGGTAGGTACGGTGGACTCTCATGGCAAAAACTAGGTTTAAGGATATTTGGAAGCACAAGTAGTATCTCTACTTGGTGCAAGGAACTTTGGCTAGCATGAGGGGGAAAGGCAAGCTCAACATGTTTGAATGATCCATGACAATATACTTTAACTGAGATGTGAGAAAACATAACCCATTACGTTGTCTTCCTTGTCCAACATCAACTCTTTTGCATGTCATACTTAATGAGTGCTCACAATTATAAAAGATGTCTAAGATAGTATATTTATATGTGAAATCTCTCTTCCTTCAATATTCTTTCATGAATTGTTCAAATGACCAATACAATGCTTGCTAACCTTCAATAAATTTACAACCTCTACTTCTTAGATGTGAAGCCATTACTCCCCATGGGATAAGAAAATGAGACAAATATAATTTCAGATTTATGACATTCAACCATTTACTCACAGGATACAATTGAAGCACACGAATAAATGAAAAACTACTCCAAAAAGATATAAGTTAAGATCAATGAGTAGTCGAATAATTATGTAACTATGTGAAGACTCTCTCTCATTTAATAATTTCAAATCTTGGTACTTTATTCAAACAGCAAGCAAAGCAAAATAAAATGACTTTGCAAGGATAGCACAACTCATGTGAAGAAGCAAAAACTTAGGTTCAACCGATACTAACCGATAATTGTTGAAGAAGGTGGGATGCCTACCGGGGCATCCCCAAGCTTAGATGCTTGAGACTTCTTGAAATATTATCTTGGGGTGCCTTGGGCATCCCCACGCTTGAGCTTTTGTGTCTCCTTAATTCATTTTATATCTTGGTTTCCTGAATCTCGAAAGCTTCATCCACACCAAACTCAACAAGAACTCTTGAGATAAGTTAGTATAAACCAATGTAAAACCTTATCATTTTCTACTGTAACAAATCACTAAAATTATTATTCCACATTGCATACTAAATGTCCCTGCATATTTAATACTCCTATCCTCAAATAGAATCATTAAACAAGCAAACATATGCAAACAATGCAACCATAACAGCAATCTGCCAAAACAGTATAGTATGTAAAGAATGCAAGATTCATCATACTTTCCTAACTCCAAAAATTATGAGAAAAATACTACTCTGTATAATATTTATCAGAGCTCATTATGCAAAACGTTTCAACATTATATCATTCTCTGACTTTTCTAGGGAATTTTTGCAACAGCGGCAAACTTTCTGTTTTCAAACAGCAACATGTATACTAGCAAAATAAGCATGGTAAATGCTATCCTTGACATTTTTATTGAAAATATAGATGAAAAAACTATTCTAATTAACAGCATGCAAATACTAACAAAAGAAAATGATGCTCCAAGCAAAACACATATCATGTGGTGAATAAAAATATAGCTCCAAGTAAAGTTACCGATGGACGAAGACGAAAGAGGGCATGCCATCCGGGCTATCCCCAAGCTTAGGCTCTTAGTTGTCCTTGAATATTACCTTGGGGTGCCTTGTTCATCCCCAAGCTTAGGCTCTTTCCACTCCTTATT
This sequence comes from Aegilops speltoides, assembly GCA_021437245.1. Classification (NCBI taxonomy): domain Eukaryota; kingdom Viridiplantae; phylum Streptophyta; class Magnoliopsida; order Poales; family Poaceae; genus Aegilops; species Aegilops speltoides. The sequence goes on along the minus strand of CM038147.1, from coordinate 173,133,808 downwards.
CCATAGTCCATCGAATCTTTACCCAAAACTTGGAAACTTCACAACACAAAACTCAACAGAAAACTTGTAAGCTCCGTTAGTATAAGAAAATAAAACCACCACTTAGGTACTGTAATAAACTCATTCTAAATTCATATTGGTGTAATATCTACTGTATTCCAACTTATCTATAGTTCATACCCTTCGATACTACTCATAGATTCATCAAAATAAGCAAACAACACATAGAAAACAGAATCTGTCAAAAACAGAACAGTCTGTAGTAATCTGTATCAAACGTATACTTAATGAACTCTAAAAATCCTAACAAATTAGGAATTCCTAAGTAATTTGTGTACCAATCCAGATCAAAAAGAATCAGATCAGAAGCACGTTTCTGTGAATTATCAAGACTAATTTACTGGGTGCAAAAGTTTCTGATTTTCAGCAGGATCAACACAACTATCACCGTAAGCTATCCTAAAGGTCTTACTTGGCACTTTATTGAAACAAAAGCTATAAGACATGATTGATACAGTAGTATAATCATGTGGAAACACAAAAACAGTAAGTGTAAATATTGGGTTGTCTCCCAACAAGCGCTTTTCTTTAATGTCTTTTTAGCTAGGCATGATGATGACAATGATGCTCACATAAAAGATAAGAATTAAACATAACGGGAGCATCATGAAGCATATGACTAGCACATATAAGTATAACCCACTTCCTATGCATAGGGATATTGTGAGCAAACAACTTATGGGAACAATAATCAAATAGCATAGGAGGGCAAAACAAGCATAACTTCAAGATTTTAAGCACATAGAGAGGAAACTTGATATTACTGCAATTCCTACAAGCATATGTTCTTCCCTCATAATAATTTTAAGTAGCATCATGAATGAATTCAACAATATAACCAGCACCTAAAGAATTCTTTTCATGATCTACTTGCATAGAAAATTTACTACTCTCCACATAAGCAAAATTCTTCTTATTCGGAATAGTGGGAGTATCATAAGAGACTCGAATACTATAAACTGTTTCCACATTAAAAGAGTAAAGTTCAGAAAAAGGGTAATCATAATCATGGCAAGTTTTATAAATATAATCATCACTACTTTTTATAGCATAAGTTTTATCACAATAATCATCATAAGTAGCAACTTTGTTCTCATCATAATCGATTGAAACCTCTTCCAAGATAGTGGAATCGTCACTAAATAAAGTTGACACTCTTCCAAATCCACTTTCATATTCATCACAATAAGATTCAACATCCTCCAAAATAGTGGGATCATTACTTCCTAAAGTTGACACTCTTCCAAACCCACTTTCATCAATATAATCATCATAGGTAAGAGGCACACTATCATCATAACAACTTTGCATATCAAAACTTGGGAGGCTAAAAATATCATATTCATTCAACGTAGCATCCCCAAGCTTGGGACAAACATTAATTTCAGAAATATATTCTCAAATATGTCATCCTCATCAAACCTAGCTTCCCCAAGCTTGGGCATTTTCATATCACAAGCATAATCACTCTCATCATTAATAGTATGGATAGCACCAATAGTATAGCAATGATCATCATCACAATGAGTAGTAGGAGCAACATCATTTGAGAGAGATACCTTTTTACCTTTATTGCTCCTGCTTTTCTTTTTCTTCTTCACATTATGTGTGGGTTCAACCTTCTTTTTTGAGCTCCTTATTGATTAGATTGGTTGAATAGAAAGCTCCTTCTCATTACCTGATTCATCATAAGAAATAATAGGAGGAGTTTGGGAAGTCTCTTCCCTTTCATTAGTATTCTCATCATCTTATATTTTCGTTCTTTTCTTTATGTAATTAGCAATATAAGGATTTTCAATGCAATTCACCGCATAATACATATAAATTTCCTCTAGATTAAACTCAAGAAGGTTGTAACGGGCAAATTCTGGAAGAAATGTTTCATTTCTTCGTAACCCATAAGCAAACTAAGTTCATTATAATGTGCAAGGGAGATCAAATCATCACAATTTTTGGACACGATACGATCATGAAACAATTTGCATCGGAGATGTAAATGACCACTTTCATTGCAAAGTTCACAAGTACGGCGAAGGAAATATAAATTTTCAGCAGTCACCATTAGTCTTTCTTGCAACAATTCAGTTTATACATGCTTATGCCTCTTGCAATATCTATCTTCTCTATTGGGTGTGTCCATGCAAACCCAATGCTCTCAACAAAAGTCGACATGCTTATATGAGACATTTTCATCATAGCTAGTGCAATCATCATTAGTACTATGGATATTCAAGGAGTTCATACTAACAACATTGCAATCATGCTCATCATTCAAAGATTTAATACCAAACATTTTATAGACTTCTTCTTCTAGCACTTGAGCACAATTTTCCTTTTCATCATACTAACGAAAGATATTAAAAATATGAAGCGTAAGAGACAAACTTAACTCCATTTTTTAAAGTAGTTTTATTTTATAAACTAAACTAGTGATAAAACAAGAAACAAAAAGATTCGATTGCAAGATCTAAAGATATACCTTCAAGCACTCACCTCCCCGGCAACGGCGCCAGAAAAGAGCTTGATGTCTACTACACAACCTTCTTCTTGTAGATGTTGTTGGCCCTCCAAGTGCAGAGGTTTGTAGGACAGTAGCAAATTTCCCTCGAGTGGATGACCTAAGGTTTATCAATCCATGGGAGGCGTAGGATGAAGATGGTCTCTCTCAAACAACCCTGCAACCAAATAACAAAAAGTCTCTTGTGTCCCTAACACACCCAATACAATGGTAAATTGTATAGGTGCACTAGTTCGGCGAAGAGATGGTGATAAAAGTGCAATCTGGATGGTAGATATAGATTTTTGTAATCTGAAAGTATAAAAACAGCAAGGTAACTACTGATAAAAGTGAGCGCAAACGGTATTGCAATCTAGGAAACAAGGCCTAGAGTTCATACTTTCACTAGTGCAAGTTCTCTCAACAATATTAACATAATTGGATCATATAACTATACCTCAACATGCAACAAAGAGTCACCCCAAAGCCACTAATAGCGGAGAACAAACAAAGAGATTATGGTAGGGTACGAAACCATCTCAAAGTTATCCTTTCTGTTCTATCTATTCAAGATTCCATAGTAAAATAACATGAAGCTATTCTTTCCGTTCAATCTATCATAGACTTCATACTAGAATAACACCTTAAGACACAAATCAACCAAAACCCTAATGTCACCTAGATACTCCATTGTCACCTCAAGTATCCGTGGGCATGATTATACGATATGCATCACACAATCTCATATTCATCTATTCAACCAATACAAAGTACTTCAAAGAGTGCCCCAAAGTTTCTACCGGAGAGTCAAGACGAAAACGTGTGCCAACCCCTTATGCATAGGTTCATGGGCAGAACCCGCAAGTTGATCACCCAAACATACATCAAGTGGATCATGTGATATCCCATTGTCACCACAGATAAGCACGGCAAGACATACATCAAGTGTTCTCAAATCCTTAAAGACTCAATCCGATAAGATAACTTCAAAGGGAAAACTCAATCCATTACAAGAGTGTAGAGGGCGAGAAACATCATAAGATCCAACTATAATAGCAAAGCTCGCAAGACATCAAGATCGTGTCATAGAGAGAACACAAGAGAGAGAGAGATCAAACACATAGCTACTGGTACATACCCTCAGCCCCGAGGGTGAACTACTCCCTCGTCGTCACAGAGAGCGCCGGGATGATGAAGATGGCCACCGGTGAGGGATCCCCCCTCCGGCATGGTGCCGGAACGGGCTCCCGAGAGGTTTTTGGTGGCTACAAAGGCTTGCGGCGGCGGAACTCCCAATCTATTGTTCGCTTCGAAGGTTTAGGGTATATGGACTTATATAGGCGAAAGAAGTCGGTCGGAGGAGTCTTGAGGGGCCCACGAGACAGGGGGCGCACCCAGTAGGGGGGGGCCCCCCACCCTCGTGGCCATCTCGAAGCTTCCTTGACTTCAACTCCAAGTCTCCTGGATCATGTTCATTCCAAAAATCACGCTCCCGAAGGTTTCATTCCGTTTGGACTCCATTTGATATTCCTTTTCTTCGAAACACTGAAATAGGCAAGAAAACATCCATATGGGTTGGGACTCCGGTTAATAGGTTAGTCCCAAAAATAATATAAAAGTGTATAATAAAGCCCATAAACATTCAAAACAGATAATAAAATAGCATGAATGCTTCATAAATTATAGATACGTTGGAGATGTATCACTTGATAGCTTGCCGGAGGGCGTCGACCTCCACGCGCTCGAGGAGCGCATCGAGCCCATCATCAGCTGCGTCGGCAGAGTCAAGAGGCTGGAGGGACAGCATCGGGATTAGCTGCTTCATTCCTTGTTGCTGCTGTGAGTTCGCACCCAAGACAGTTTTATCTTAAGTTAGAACTGCGGCATTCACTGATGTAATATAACTTTGTTGTGCTTTGAAATAAATGCATGTTGTTTCCCTGATTGATTTCTCCTTGTATGTACTACACCCTGCGCTTAGTTGGATAGGCTTGCCGGCCCATTAACCCTTGCCGTGGGCGCTTTGAAGGATGGATCCTTAGCATCCTGCTTGGGGGTGTTGCTGTCGGGCAAGCCACCTTGTCGTTCTTGGCGCAGCCACTTGAGCTGTTGAGCGGACTCGAAACAGAACAAGGGCGCTGCGAATAGTGGCTGGGTTCCCTTGCGTACAAGTTTTTCATACAAAAACCGAAACCATTCGAGGGGAATAACCTTACAAAAAGGAAATTAGTCAAAGTTTTGGCGTGACTTTGCTTTTTATTGTTGCGCGGATCTTCGTCGTGGCTACGGACGACACCGCTCGCCTGACTTCTCGTACCTGGGTGGCGTGGGCAATCCTGATCTCCTGCACCACCGGCGTTCGCCACGTCACCCGTCCATGCTGGCACGGGTGGAGCGGCTCCGGACGAGCCGACCGTTACGATCGTCTTCTTCTTCGGAGCCATGGCGATGAAGAAACTGCTGCACTAACTAGTAGACCAGATTCTCACAACTAACTGCCCCTGTCTGGCGCGCCAATGATGTCGGGGAAACGAACACCTACGGGATCACAGGAATCCCTTCTACGTTCGGCGGGGAGAGTAGTTGCACGAAGATCATGTCTAGCAGTCAGCACAAGGGGATTTTTACCCAGGTTTGGGCCGCAAAGATGCGTAATACCCTAGTCCTGCTTGTCTGGATATATGTGTTCCTGAGCTTCTGAAGTAGCTACGGTGCATGCATAGTCCAAAAGTCCTAATCCTCTCTCTATACGCCTTGGGCCTCCTTTTATATGTAAAGGGGTTGTCACAGTGGCACATAGGAGGTGGAAAGCGAGCTACAGTGCATGAGCCTATCGCTCGGCACCGTAGGACAAACACATTTAATGTGCAGCCTACGTGCCCTCTTACTTTATCGGGGACAGCAACAGAAGCCATCTCGTCCGTCGCCGCCCCTCCTTGCTTTAACACACATCCAGGTTGGCGAGGCATGCAGTGCCGCGTTGGCTAGCTAGCTGCTGTGTTGGCGCGGTGGTAGAACCTCCATGTAGATCTGCATGCCGCCATGCAGGCGCCTGCTTAGTTGGCACGCTGGTCGTCGCACTAGAGTGGTGGTGAGGTGGCAAATCCTTGTTGGTAGCGCTGGCGCAGCGCCCAAAGAATCGCCCCCAAGGCTTGTCGGGGCCATCTGTCGTCCCGACAAGGGTCTTGCCGGGGGTCTTCTTCTGGTCCCACGTGGACCCGCGGGCCATCAATCTTTATGAAGATCTGCATGCTACTACACATGCGTTCCCAAATCTTGGTCTTAACATTGTCGATGGTGTCAGAACTCTCAGCCTCAAGGGTGGTGGACTTGCTGGTGCAGTGTAGGTTGCCCCGACAACATCCAGCTCACCTTCTGCTCCTTGTTCCTTTACTTGAGTATCTGCCTTGGTAGTCTTCATGTTTTATCTTAGGCTACCCTGCCGGGCCCGGCCGCAGGTGTGGCTAGAACTGCACGAGCACAAGTAAGGGGTACAGAAGAGCCCATACTTTTTTACACCGACACTCTTCAAGGGAAAAACCAACACAAGCTCAATAAGTACCAAGCATCTTTTAAATTCTCCCCTCCCCTTTGTTTAAAGTTAAGAACCTCGTTCTCGGGAGTGCACACAATAGAGGAAGAACTATCCATAACGAAAAAAAGTGGTCGACAAAATTTCACAAAAAAATAGATCTAACAAGAAAAACGACGAACAAAAAAGAGGGTGAATAAAACGACAATTTTTTTGTGAAGTGGGGGAGAAGAAAATGAGAGGCAAATGGAAAATAATGTAAATTGCAAGGAGATAACATTTGTGATTAGGAACCTGGTAGATGTTGATGATGTCTCTCCAGCAACGGCGCCAGAAATTGGCACATGGCCGAGAGACTATATTGACTTGATCCTCCCCGGCAATGGCGCCAGAAATTCCTTTTGATGCGGCTTGAACTTCGTCGGTATTTACCCAAAGAGGAAGCGATGATGCAGCGCAACTATGGTAGGTATTTCCCTCAGTGATGAGACCAAGGTTATCGAACCAGTAGGGGAACCACGCAACACCACGTAAACAGCTCCTGCACACAAAACAAATACTTGCAAACTGACGTAAGAGAGGGGTTGTCAATCCCTCACGGGTAAAAATATAGGTAAAATTGTGGTAGATTGGATAAATAGATCTCGCGTGAATGTGAAATAAAATAAATAATAACAAATTGCAGCAAGGTATTTTTGTATTTTTAGGTTAATATATCTAAAATTAAAAGCAAATAAAAATAGATCGTGAAGGCAAATATAATAAAGAAGAGACCTGGGGGCGTAGATTTCACTAGTGGCTTCTCTCGAGAAAAATAGCATACGGTGGGCAAACAAATTACTGTTGGGCAATTGATAGAACTCCAAATAATCATGACGATATCCAGGCAATGATCATTATATAGGCATCACATCCAAGATTACTAGACCGACTCCTGCTTGCATCTACTACTATTACTCCACACATCGACCTCTATCCAGCATGCATCTAGTGTATTAAGTCATGGAGAAACGGAGTAATGCAATAAGAACGATGACATGATGTAGACAAGATCTATTTATGTAGAAATATACCCCATCTTGTTATCATTAATAGCAAAGATACATATGTGTCGGTTCCCCTTCTGTTACTAGGATCAACCACCATAAGATAAAACCCATCACAAAGCACCTCTTCCCATGGCAAGAAAAAGCGATCTAGTTGGCCTAACTAAACCAAAGATTCGAAGAAGAAATACGAGGTTATAAGTAATCATGCATATAAGAGATCAAAGAATCAAATAACTTTCATGGATAAAAACATAGATCTGATCATAAACTCAAAGTTCATCAGATCCAAACAAACACACCACAAAAAGAGTTACATCAAATAGATCTCCAAGAGACCATTGTATTGAGAATCAAAAGAGGGAGAGGAAGCCATCTAGCTACTAACTACGGACTCGTAGGTCTACAATGAACTACTCACGCATCATTGGAGAGGCACTAATGAGGATGATGAACCCCTCCATGATGGTGCCTAGATTGGATCTGGTGATTCTAGAACTTGCGGCGGCTGGAATTGATTTTTGTCGACTCCCCTAGGGTTTCTGGAATTTTGGGTTATTTATAGAGCAAAGAGGTGGTTCAGGGGGCACCGAGGTGGGCACAACCCACCTTGGCATGCCCTGGTGGGTTTTAATCCCCTCGGAGCCCCCCTCTGGTACTTCTTTGGCCCAATAGGTGTCTTCTGGTCCATAAAAAATCTCCAAAAAGTTTCGCTGTATTTGGACTTCGTTTAGTATTGATTTTCTGCGAAGTAAAATACAAGCAAAAACAGCAACTGGCACTGGGCACTATGTCAATAGGTTAGTCAAAAATGATATAAAGTTTCTATAAAATGATTGTAAAACATCCAAGAATGATAGTATAACAGCATGGAACAATCAAAAATTATAGATATGTTGGAGACGTGTCACAACCTTACATGTCCACGCACATGAGACCGGTTCCACCGACTGACATGCAACTATTTTGCATAAATGTGGCTGGCGGGTGTCTATTTATTTTACTTTAGTTGAATCGAATTTGAGTACGACCGGTCCTTGAAGAAGGTTAAAACAGCAAACTTGATAAATCATCGTTGTGGTTTTTGCGTAGGTAAGAACGGTTCTTTCTAGAAGCCCGTAGCAGCCACGAAAAAATTGCGACAACAAAGTAGAGGACGTCTAACTTGTTTTTGCAGGGCATGTTGTGATGTGAGATGGTCAGGACGTGATGTTATATGCGTAGTTCTATGAGATGATCATGTTTTGTAATATCGACAACCAGCAGGAGCCTTAGGGTTCTCTCTTAATTATTGTATGAAATGCAAGCGCCATGTAATCGTTTTACTTTATTGCTATGCGTTAGCAATAGTTGTAGAAGCAATGTTGGCGAGAGGACCCCGACGCAACAATGGAGATCAAGGTGTCGAGCCGGTGACGATGGAGATCATGACGATGCTTTGGAGATGGAGATCAAAACCACAAGATGTTGATGGCCATATCATGTCACATATTTTGATTGCATGTGATGTTTATCCTTTATGCATCTTATTTTTCTTAGAATGGCGGTGGCATTATAAGATGATCCCTTCATTAAATTTCAAGAAAAAAGTGTCCTCCCCGAGTATGCACTGTTGCCAAAGTTCGTCATTTCGAAGCATCTCATGATGATCGGGTGTGATAGACTCTACATTCACATACAACGGGTGTAAGACAGTTCTGCACATGCAGAATACTTGGGTTAAACTTGACGAGCCTAGAATGTACAGACATGGTCTCGGAACACTGGAGACCGAAAGGTCGAACATGAGTCATATAGTAGATATGATAAACATAGTGATGTTCACCATTGATTACTACCCCATCTCACGTGATGATCGGACATGGGTTAGTTGATTTGGATCATGTATCACTTAGATAACTTGAGGGATGTTTATTTAAGTGGGAATTCATTTGTAATTTGATTAATTGAACTTAATTTATTAGGAACTTAGTCTTAATAGTTTTACATATCTATGTTGTAGATCAATGGCCCGAGCTACCGTTCCGCTGAATTTTAATGTGTTCCTAGAGAAAGCTAAGTTGAAAGATGATGGTAGCAACTACACGGACAGGGTCCATAACTTGAGGATTATCCTCATTGCTGCAAAGAAGAATTATGTCCTTGATGCACCGCTAGGCGACAGACCTGCTGCAGGAGCTACTGCAGATGTTATGAACATCTGGTAGGCTTGATCTGATGACTACTCGATAGTTTAGTGTGCCATGCTTTACGGCCTAGAACTAAGACTTCAAAGATGTTTTGAACGTCATGGAGCATATGAGATGTTCCAAGACTTGAAGTTAATATTTCAATCAAATGCCCGGGTTGAGAGATATGTATTCTCCAACACGTTCTATAGCTGCAAGATAGAGAAGAATAGTTCTGTCAGTGAACACATACTAAAAATGTATGTGTATCATAACCGCTTGACTCAGCTGGGAGTTGATCTTCCAGTTGATAATGTTATTGACAGAGTTCTTCAATCACCGCCACCAATCTACAAAGTCTTCGTGATGAACTATAATATGAAAGGGATGAATAAAACGATTCCTAATCTCTTCGTAATGCTTGAGGCTGTGGAGGTAGAAATCAAGAAGGAGCATCAAGCGTTGATGGTTAACAAGATCACTAGTTTCAAGAAAAAGGGCAAGGGAAAGAAAGGGAACTTCAACAAGAATGGCAAGCAAGTTGTCGCTCCCAGGAAGAAGCCCGAAGCTGGACCCAAGCATGAAACTGAGTGCTTCTACTGCAAAGGGAATGGTCACTGGAAGCGGAATTGCTCCAAATACTTGGTGGATAAGAAGGATGGCAAAGTGAACAAAGTTATATTTGATATACATGTTATTGATGTGTACCTTACTAATGCTTGTAGTAGCGCCTGGGTATTTGATACTGGTTCGTTGCTCATATTTGTAACTCAAAACAGGAGCTGCGGAATAAACGGAGATTGGCTAAGGACGAGACGATGCACGTCGGGAATGGTTCCAAGGTTGATGAGATTGCCGTCGGCACACTACCTCTACATCTACCTTCGGGATTAGTTTTAGACCTCGGTAATTGTTATTTAGTGCCAGCGTTGAGCATGAACATTATATATGGATCTTGTTTATTGTGAGACGGTTATTCATTTAAATCGGAAAATAATGGTTGTTTTATTTACATGATTAATATATTTTATGGTCATGCACCCTTGATGAATGGTCTATTCTTGTTGAATCTCGATCGTAGTGATACACATATTCATAATATTGATGCCAAAAGATGCAAAGTTGATAATGATAGTGCAACATATTTGTGGCACTGTCGTTTAGGTCATATTGGTGTAAAGCACATGAAGAAACTCCATGCGAATGCACTTTTGGAATCACTTGATTATGAATCATTTGATACTTGTGAACCATGCACATGGGCAAGATGACTAAAACTCCGTTCTCCGGAACAATGGAGAGAGCTAAGGACTTATTGGAAATAATACATACCGATGATTTGATTAGGTATGGGTATAGGCACGTGATGGGTATCGTTATTTTCTGACCTTCACAGATGATTTGATTAGGTATGGGTATATCTACTTGAAGAAACACATGTCTGAAACATTTAAAAAGTTCAAAGAATTTCAGAGTGAAGTGGAGAATCATCATAATAAGAAAATAAGTTTCTATGATCTGATCGCGGAGGCAAATATTTGAGTTACGAGTTTGGCCTTCATTTAAAAAAATGTGGAATTGTTTCACAACTCACGCCACCTGGAACACCAGAACATAATGGTGTGTCCAAACGTCGTAACCGTACTTTATTGGATATGGTGCGTTCTATGATGTCCTTACCGATTTACCACTATCATTTTGGGGTTATGCACTAGAGATAGCCGCATTCATGTTAAATAGGGCACCGTCTAAATTTGTTGAGACGATGTCGTATGAACTGTGGTTTGGCAAGAAACCTTAGTTGTCGTTTCTTAAAGTTTGGGGATGCGACGCTTATGTCAAAAGGCTTCAGCCTGACAAGCTCGAACCTAAATTGGAGAAGTGCATCTTCATAGGATACCCTAAAGAAACTATTGGGTACACCTTCTACCACAGATCCAAAGGCAGGATCTTAGTTGCTAAGAATGCGTCCTTTCTAGAGAAGGAGTTTCTCTCTAAAGAAGAGAGTGGGAGGAAAGTAGAACTTGATGAGGTAATTGTACCTTCTCTGAAATTGGAAAATAGCACATCACAAAAAACTGTTCCCGTGATGCCTACACCAACTAGAGAGGAAGCAAATGATGATGATCAAGAAACTTCAGATCAAGTTACTACTGAACCTCGTAGGTCGACCAGAGCATGATCCGCACCAGAGTGGTATGGTAATACTATTGTGGAAGTTATGTTATTAGACCATGACGAACCTATGAACTATGAAGAAGCTATGATGAGCTCAGATTCCAATAAATGGCTTGAGGCCATGAAATCTGAGATAGGATCCATGTATGAGAACAAAGTATGGACTTTGGTGGACTTGCCCGATGACCGGCAAGCCATAGAAAATAAATGGATCTTCAAGAAGAAGACTGACGCTGATGGTAATGTTATTGTCTACAAACCTAACCTTGTCACGAAAGGTTTTCGACAAGTTCAAGGAGTTGACTACGATGAGACTTTCTCACCCGTAGTGATGCTTGAGTCTGTCCGAATCATGTTAGCAATTGCCGCATTTATAATTATGAAATCTGGCAAATGGACATCAAAACTACATTCCTTAATAGATTTCTTAAAGAACAGTTGTATATGATGCAACCAGAAGGTTTTGTCGATCCTAAAGGTGATAACAAAGTGTGCAAGCTCCAACTATCCATCTATGGACTGGTGCAAGCATCTCGGAGTTGGAATACACGTTTTGATGAGGTGATCAAAGCATATGGTTTTATACAGACTTACGGTGAAGCCAGTATTTATAAGAAAGTGAGTGGGAGCTCTGTAGCATTTCTGATATTATATGTGGATGACATATTGTTGATTGGAAATGATATAGAATTTCTGGATAGCATAAAAGGATACTTGAATGAGAATTTTTTTAATGAAAGACCTCGATGAAGATGATTATATATTGGGTATCAAGATCTATAGGGATAGATCAAGACGCTTAATAGTATTTTTCATAAAGCACATACCTTAATAAAGTTTTGAAGATGTTCAAAATGGATCAGTCAAAGAAAGGGTTCTTGCCTGTGTTACAAGGTGTGAAATTGAGTCAGACTCAAAGCCCGACCACTGTAGAAGATAGAGAAAATGAAAGTCATTATCTATGCCTCGGCCATAGGTTCTATCATGTATGCTATGCTGTGTACCAGACCTGATGTGTGACTTGCCATAAGTTTGGCAGGGAGGTACCAAAGTAATCTAGGAGTGGATCACTGGACAGCGGTCAAGAACATCCTGAAGTACCTGAAAAGCAACAAGGATATGTTTCTCGTTTATGGGGGTGACGAAGAGCTCGCCATAAATGGTTATGTCGATGCTAGCTTCAACACTGATCTGGATGACTCTAAGTCACAAATTGGATATGTATTTATATTGAATGGTGGAGCTATCAGTTGGTGCAGTTCCAAGCAGAGCGTCGTGGCGGGATCTACGTGTGAAGCAGAGTACATAGCTGCTTTGGAAGTAGCACATGACGGAGTCTGGATGAAGGAGTTCATATCTGATCTAGGTGTAATACCTAGTGCATCGGGTCCAACGAAAATCTGTTGTGACAACACTGGAGCAATAGCCTTGGAGAAGAATCCAGGCTTCACAAGAGAACCAAACACATCTAGAGCCGCTTAAACTCCATTCGCAAAAAGGTCAAGGATGGATACATAGATTTGCAAAATACATACGGATCTAAATGTTGCAGAACCGTTGACTAAGCCTCTTCCCCGAGCAAAACATGATCAACACCAAAACTCCATGGGTGTTAGATTCATTACAATGTAATTTATATTATTGACTCTAGTGCAAGTGGGAGGCCGAAAGAAATATGCCCTAGAGGCAATAATAAAGTTGTTATTTTATATTTCCTTATTCATGATAAAGGTTTATTGTTCATGCTAGAATTGTATTGATCGGAAACTTAAATATATGTGTGAATACATACACAAATGTCATGTCCCTAGTGAGCCTCTACTGGACTAGCTCGTTGATCAAAGATGGTTAAGGTTTCCTAACCATAGACATGTGTTTTCATTTGATAACAGGGTCACATCATTAAGAGAATGATGTGATGGACAAGACCCATCTGTTAGCTTAGCATAACATTGTTCAGTTTATTGCTATTGCTTTCTTAATGTCAAATATATATTCCTTTGACTATGAGATTATGCAACTCCCGGACAGCGAAGGAATACCTTGTGTGCTATCAAACGTCACAATGTAACTAGGTGGTCATAAAGATGCTCTACAAGTATCTCCGAAGGTGTTTGTTGAGTTGGCATAGATCGAGATTAGGATTTGTCACTCCGTGTACCGGAGAGGTATCTTTGGGCCCTCTCGGTAATACACATCATAAGAAGCCTTGCAAGCAAAGTTACTAAGGAGTTAGTTACAAGATGATGTATTACGGAAGAAGTAAAGAGACTTGCCGGTAACGAGATTGAACTAGGTATGAAGATACCGATGATCGAATCTCGGGAGAGTAACATACCGACAGACATAGGGAATAACGTATGTTGTCATAAGGTTTGACCGATAAAGATCTTCGTAGAATATGTAGGAGCTAATATGCGCATCCAGGTTCCGCTATTGCTTATTGATCAGAGAGTTGTCTTGGTCGTGTCTACATAGTTCTCGAACCCGTAGGATCTGCATGCTTAACGTTCGCTGACGATATAGTGTTATATGAGTTATATGATTTGGTGGAAGAATGTTGTTCGGAGTCCTGGATGAGATCACGGACATGATGAGGAGCTCCGGAATGGTTGAGAGGTAAATATCGATATATAGGACGATGATATTCGGACACTGGAAAAGTTTCGAGTGCAGTGGGTAGTCATCGGATCGCCAGAAGGGGTTCCGGGAAGCCCCGGGGGGACGATGGGCCTTTTGAGCCATTAGAGGGGAGCACACCAGCCCACAAGAGGCTGGCGCCCCCCCCTATGGCAGTCGGCCTATGGGAGAAAGGAAGGAGGAGGATTCGGCCTCCCCATTCCTTCCCTCTCCCCCCTTTCCTTTCCCCCTCTGGCAAATTTGGTCAGGGGCACGGCTAGGGAAGGAACCCTAGGAGGATTCAGCCTCCTTGGGGCACCCCCTTAGCAGCTCCCTCTCCCCCCATTTATATATATGTGGGATTGGGCACCACACATAAGCCACAACAATCTCTTAGCCGTGTGCGGTGCCCCTCTTGACAGTTTCGTCCCTTGGTCATATTTTTGTAGTGCTTAGCTGAATCCCTACAGAGATAGCTTCACCATGACCGTCACCACGCCATCGTTCTGCCGGAACTCATCCACTACTTCGCCTCTTGCTGGATCAAGAAGGTGAGGACGTCACCGAGCTGAACTTGTGCTGAAGCGAAGGTGTCGTACGTTCGGTACTCGATCGGTTGGATAGCGAAAAAGTTCGACTACATCAACTGTGTTACTAAACGCTTCCTCTTACGGTCTATGAGGGTATGTAGACATACTCTCCCCCTCGTTGTTATGCATCTCCATGGATAGATCTTGTGTGTGCATAGAATTTTTTTTTGTTTTCCATGCAACATTTCCTAACAGCGAATATCGGAAGGATGAGTCCGGCAGTGTCACGTTAGCAAGCGAAGTGATGAAGTTGACGGTCTTCGCAGGGTCATGGATGCTCTTAAGTGCAAATAAGGCCATTTAGGTGAATAAATACTACACAATGCTTGTTGAATAAGATGCATGATAGGAGATTATATCCCAAGAGCAATCTGCATTCGTTCCAGGTAGGCTCATTACGGACAATGTTATAGCTGCATATGAGTGTCTTCATTTTATGAAAAGGTCTCGAAGTAAGAATAACTCCCATTGTGCATTGAAGTTAGACATGATGAAGCCGTACGATAGAGTGGAATGGAATTACCTGGAGGCTGTTATGCTTAAAATTTTGCATCCAATTTGGCTCAGCAAGGTAATGCAATGTGCGACGACAATGTCTTTTTCTGCCCTGTTAAATGGTGTCCGACAGGAGGAGTTTAGGCCATCTAGGGGGATCCACCAAGGAGATCCAATCTCCCCTTATTTATTTATTTTAGCGGCAGAAGGGTTCTCATGTTTGCTGAAGTCCAAAGGAACCAATGAGAATGTGTGGAGCGTAAAGGTTGCACCCACGACACCGGCAGTGAATCACCTTTTGTTTGCGGACGATAATTTGCTCATGTTCAAAGCAAATGAAGAGGCTGCGAGCATTATTTGAGACACGGTTCAGCAATATTGTGATGCGTCTAGTCAGAGAGTTAACTTGGCAAAATCATCTATTTTCTTTGGGAAAGGTTGTCTGGAGCACCAAAGAAATATCATAAAAAAACATTCTTACAGTCCCCAATGAATCTTTGAATGAACGGTATCTCGGGCTACCATCAGATGTGGGGAAGTGCAAGAAGAGTTCGTTCAAATATATTAAAGATAGGCTATGGTCAAAAGTTTAGGGCTATATTGAACATTGTTTGGCATCATCAGGGAAGGAGATATTGATCACGTCAATCATGGAAGCGATCCCAACTTCTCCATGTCATGCTTTCTTCTACCCCGAGGTCTGTGCAAGCAAGTGGATACAATGCTTCGAAAAAAAATTTGGGGCCGCAAGGAGGAGAAGAGGAAGACCGCGTGGGTGTCCTGGGAAGAATTGACCATGCCTAAGTATTTGGGATGATTAGGTTTTCGTGACACAGAACTGTTTAATCTTGCCATGTTAGCAAAGCAAGGGTGGAGGATACTACAAGACCCAGATTCCCTTAGTGCAAGAATCCTAAAAGCTAAATATTTCCCCTCAGTTAATCTTTTGGACTCAGAGCTAGGGTCCCAACCATCTCAGGTTTGGCAATCAGTACATGTAGGGTTGGAGGTACTTAAACAGGGATTGATCCTGAAGATCGGTGATGGCGAGTCTACTTTAGTGTGGAACCACAATTGGATCCCTAGAGATTATATGCTTTGAGCGTTACACCCATCTTCAAATGACCCCCCTGTCCTAGTTTCAGATTTGGTCGAGGGTCCGACTCGAAGTTGGAATCATGTAGTTGTTCACTATCACATGAATCGGGTTGAAGCTGATGCAATTTTAAGTATTCCTCTGAGCACCTCGAGGACCAGCGACTCATGGGCATGGCATTACGAGAGAAATGGTGTTTTTCAGTTCGCTCTGCTTATTGTTTGCTAGTTGAAACAAAATGCAAGAGAGAAGATTGATTGGAGAATCGAGAGAGTAACTCTGACACTAGGGCTTCAAAGAAACAATGGCATAAACTATGGAAAGCTAATGTGCGTGGAAATGTCAAAAAATTTGCGTGGAGATTGGCCAAAAATTCAATCCTGGCAGGAGAACTACTCTGCCAGTGACATATTGCAGACAATGACACTTTGTTTTCTGTGCAATTCGGCAGCTGATACCTGCCGCCATGCCTTTATAAATTGTTGAACATCGAATTGTGTCTGGGCACTGATGGACGAGGACCTAGTGGAACATATGATTGCTTGCACCTATGACGACACAAAACTATGGCTCTCCGTCATGCAGGATTTTGTCGGTGAGAAAGATTTTGCTAAGATACTAGTCACCCTTTGGGCTATTGTTTTTTAGGGAACTTTGGGCTATTGGTGGGCTAGGACGAAAGCAAAGCACGAGGAAATTTTTCAAAGCCCATTGTCCACCTTTGCCTTTATTCAAAACTACTTAGCTGATCTTGAGTTGTTGCTGACCAAGCAAAATATGAATCGGAGTGCACCAGTTAGTGTTCCGACTAGAAAATGGTTAAAGGGCCCGACATGAGTTACAAAGTTTAAAGTGGATGTGGCAGTTTCAAAGAATGGCAATCGGGGTGCAAGTGCAACAATATGCCGCGATGGTGAGGGTCGATACATTGACGCCTCTGTCGCTGTTTTCGATGGACTAGTTGATCCTGAGTGTCTCGAAGCACACACTTGTTGCGAGGCTTTCTCTTTGGTGGAGGATCTCCATCTTAGTAGTGTCTTGATAGCCACGGATTGTGTCGGTACTGTCAACCATCCGAAGAATGTTTTCTTGGGAAAATCAGTGACCATCATTGGAGACATCAAGCGGAGAATGCTGTAGTTTCAAGTTTCTGAAGTAATCCATGAAGCAAGAGAAGCAAATGATCTTGCTAGGGCCTCGGTTTCTTCTTGGCTGGGGGCTATTTGATTATCCACCACTTCGGATATTCTCTTTGTACCAGATGTTATTGATGTTTAAACAAAGTGTGATGGTGACCCTAAAACCCCAAATGATAAAGCCTATACGTGTGGCACAAAGGAATTCCGCCCACACGTTTTTTATGGCAACTTTCTGTTTGGATGGTAAGTTTTAGTTTTTTAGATTCTTTTTTGGGATGACAGCTTTAATGTAAAAAAATATGTGGACGGTATTACTACATACTACACGTGTGGCAGTTATCGACGTAAAAAAAAGTGCATGATAGGAGGGGAGACGTGGCCGGTTGTGGGGGCGACCAAGAATTCTTCTCAAATCAGCTGGGCAAACGTTTTCCATATGCACACACCGCCTCAACCCCTTTATTCATAGCGGGAAATCGAAAACAAACAGTACACGATACAGAATTACAGGCACATGGAGGTACATAGAGTGGTGATCGATACGCGTGGGTCACTTCTTTTCTACCAGGAAGGAAATCAGCAACTGAAGGGAACAAAACCAATCTTCTCGGCTGCAACATCGTAGATCACCTCGGCGGAACGCTGCTGCGTGTTGCCGATGATGGAGAAGGAATCATCGCCCGCCGCGAACGCGAGGCACCCGTAGGCCGGCTGCGCGTCATCAGGGAACATCATGATCCCGAAGAAGTCGAGCTCGAACACGGCTCCGTCGCTGAACTTGAACGACACCCCCGGTATGAAGATGGCGTTGTGGCCGGAGAAGTCGTAGCAGGTGTCGAGCTCTTCGGAGGGCGGCGCCGGCTTGTACCCCTTCATGGTGAACTTGAAGCGGTCGCTGAGCAAGGTGTAGACCTTCGAGGGGATGTACGTGAGGGTGGTGCCGGAGTCGAGCAGCGTGCCCTTGCTGGTGAACACGGATGGCGGCACCGGCAGGACGTAGCCACCGATGTTGATGGACGCGAGCTCCACGAAGTAGAAGGACGGGTACTGTGGCTTCTTGATCATCGCCGTGTACTGGACCTTGCCGGTGTCCGGGGCGGCGCCGATGCTGAGGAACCCGGGCCTCGACATGTTGTGAGACGGAAGACAGTAGGAGAAGGTGCCATCGTACGAGGAGGCCGTCTGCGAGGCCAGCGAAAGTTGGCCACGGCCGAGGCCAAGCAGCCCGTCGACGCTGCCAAAATCGCCCAGGTTGGTGGTGCCGCATCCGAACGGGAAGCTGGAGAAGGTACGCGACGAGGAGAACGTCAGTGTCTCCTGTGAGAGCGTACCAGTCGTGGACGAGCCGTCGCCATAGCCGATTTGGTAGAGGCAGGTGGTGCCGTTGCACATGCCGCCGGCCACCGAGCACTCTGGCGTGCCACAGCGCACCACGTCGTAGGTGGAAGACTTGGTCGGGTCGAAGAGCGGGCCGTTTTGCTGGTAACAGTGGCCCGTGCACGGCTGGCACTGGACCCACGACAGGTCGCTGCCGGTGTCAAACAAGAGAGCAGATGGCTGAGGCGGCGTGCCGAAGCCAACGACGACGATAAACTCCGATATGTTGTAGCCGCTGGTCCCCGGGATGTCCGGGATGGTGACGGACGGCCCCTCCGCTGGTGCAGAGGCCGGCGGGAAGTACATCGGAGGGAAGGCTACGGCTGGGACTGGAGGCATCCCCTCTGATGGTGCGGGATTTGGCGGGAAGAACATCGGAGGGAAGGCGACGACCGGTAACATCGGAGGCATGCCCTTTGCTGGTGCTGAACCTGGTGTGGGGCTTGGTGGGAGAAGGAAAGGAGGGATCGGAGGCATGGCCATCGGAGGCATGGCTGAAGGATAAGACCTTTGGCGGATGGTGCTCAGTCGGGCTCTGTCGTGGCTGGCGATGTCGCGATTGCGTCCCGCCTGCTCGGCCGCGCTGCAAGATGGATGGATGGCGAACTTGTTGCCAGAAGTCTCACCTGTCAATCATTTACATATCACATGTTACATATATGTATTGCTCTTTCTGTAATAATGATAAAAGTAAATGTTTTTGTTCTTATAACATTATAAAACCTATTTGTGCCTAAATTAAAGCTTTCGCCATATTATAATATACGCGTAGTGATCTAGTGGATGGATATAGCTGTATATATTTCTCAAAAAAAAAAGATGTAGCTGTATATGTATAGATTTGCTTCACACTCTAGACACAAGTTGTTTTGTGCGGAGTTGTCCAGGCGAGTTGTCACAGATAGCCTGGCAAGGATGGAAATAATTTCTTTTTTTGTTTTGCGAGAAAATTATGGACATAATTTTTACCTCTGCTTTGAGATTCATATCACACTTTCTTTAGTTTGTGTGACAAAATTTGTTCTATTTCATAGTGTCGCCCAACGTTTTTATTGATTTTCTTCTTTTAAAATGTGTCATAATATTTTCGTTGCCTACCACAAATAAGAGTGCCTTGCTTCCTAGCGAATTTGGTACACAATAAAACACGACGATGCACTTTGAAAAAAGTAAAAGAGAACATGTAATATTTTCAAACAAGACAAGATGTATCAAAAAACAGAAAACGCCCCTCAAATCTCAAATTAAAGACAGATGGTGAATGCATGCATGATACTCCCTCCGTTCCCAAATACTTGTCTTTCTAGGCATTTCAAATAGACTTAACATACGGATGTATGTAGACATATTTAAAGTGTAGATTCACCCATTTTGCGCCGTATGTAATCACTTGTTGAAATCTCTAAAAAGACAAGTATTTAGGAACGGAGGAAGTATATCTCGTGCATGGTAGAAAGATCACTCTCCCGAGAAAGCAGCAACATCTCTTTTTTCTAAACGAAGCATCAGAAGTTCATACCTTTTCTTTGGCGTATTTTTGTACAGGTGTAGTGCTCTGACCCATACCTGAAAACGAGGAGGGATCATAGCACTGGGCTCGAGCCTTGGAGGCGACCACCTGGTCGAGGCTGACGGAGAGGTAGCGCTTCGGCGGAGCCGCCAGAGCGCCGCCGCAGAGGAGGACCAGCACCAGCACCAGCAGGCCGCCGTAGAGCGACGGCAGTCGGGACGACGCCATTGCAAGCACAGCTCAAGGTCTTTGTCTCGTACAGGTGAATGAATGGAGCGGCAGTGCTCCGAATCCATATATAGGCGGACGCGGGGCATCGTATCAGGTTCGACATAATCACGAAAAGCAAAAAACAGGCGTCGCTGTTGCCAAGGTTTGCGCCTCGGACGAGCCGAGCAGGAGCTTGGCTGCCGCCTCGGCGCGATGGATCCGATGAGGGAGGATGATGCGAGCCATTGCGTCGGATAGGTCGGCTGAATCTTTGTTTCGCTCGTAATATTATTGTTAGTGCAGCTTGCTGCTCCTCTTTTTTTTAGAAGAAACACATGTAACTTTATTAATAGTCATAACAATTACACGGACACTAATATAGACCTAAGATCCAAGAAAATACAAAGTAACTCATATGACTAAGAATTACAATGAACTCTTTTGTAAACACCTTCTTCGCAGTATCAATTTTTTTCCCAAGAAATACTCCAAAGACTTCTGTAAAGAGTCTGCAATTAGACTGAAGCAACGATGTTGTCACTCTTTCACCCGCACGAACATTGTCAATAATGATTTTTGAAAGCGCCTTGAGTCGCCCATCAAGAAAGATGGCAAGCCTTGATTGATGAACGTATTTGGGCTGGGGATGATCTCCTAGAAGTGAAGGTCGTCGAATCACTATATCTTCACCATCGTGCCAATGAAAGATTTCACCTCCACAAAGACCAACAAAAAAAACTTGACACATCTAAACTCATCAGATCCGAACAATCGGATCTGCAAGGACAAAAAATTCACCAACCTCATGGCACCGCCAAAAGAATAAGAGGAAACTTATTCTCACACAACTATGATGATCACTGGACGTTGACGAAGAACATAGAGGTCTTGAAGATCCAAGCCCCCCCCCCCCCACCCCACAATGTCAAGATGATAGTTGAAGGCGAGGGGCTTTGGCGCTGCAGGCGTGTAATTTTGCAAACGGCGCCTGCAGCAGTCCAAACTGGGCCGGCCCATTCTTGTTTCTGAAAGATCGAAAATAGGGATTGAAGTGGGGTTCGAACTCACAACATTTCGTTTGTAAGTGATTGCCTCTAGCCACCAGGCTATCCACCTGCGACTGTCCTGTGTTTATTTCATTCTACAGCTAGGTTTATTCTTTTTTCTCATCTATTTTGTTTTCCTTATTGCGTGGTTTTTTTTAATACATGAACTTTTTCGTTAAATAAGTGAACTTTTTTTAGAAAATCGCTGAACTTTTTAATAAATTGTTGAACTTTTTTCAAATTCGATGAACTTTTCTTCAAATTCGTTGATATTTTTTGAAATTTGATGAACTTCTTTTCAAATTCAATGATTTGTTTTAAAATTCAATGAAAATTCGATGAACTTTTCTTCAAATTCATTGATATTTTTTGAAATTTGATGAACTTCTTTTCAAATTCAATGATTTTTTTTAAAATTCAATGAACAATGTTTTCAAATTTGATGAATTGTTTTTCAAAATTGATGAACTTTTTACGAATTCATGAACTTTTTTCATTTTTGTGAACTTTTCCTTTCAATTCATGGATTATATGAATGCCTTTTCAAATATATGTTTTCTTTATTCAAAGAATTTATAGGGGGTCAAATTAAAGTGTTTTGTTTTCCCAAACTAAGAAGTAGACTGAGGTTGGTCCAGTGGTTAACCCTTGTGGGCATTGAAATGTGCGCGACGAGTTCGACTCGTGCTTTACACGAATAAAAATGGTAATTTCACTTTGCTTTTTGCTTATACTGGGCCTGGTCCAATAGGTAGTAGAGGACTGGATCCGAGCTTCTTTTTCTGACTAAAAAAATCCTTATTTCCCTATAAGAAAAAAATTGTCCTTTTTTTTATGCGGGGGAGTTCTCCTGTTATTTAGCGCAGCAGAGGACTGGATTAGAGTGACAGTTTTCTTTCTTTCAGAACAACAGTTGCCTGTTATATAAACAAACACATCCTTCTCAAAAACAAAAGATAAACGAACACATTGAAACTAAAAAAAGTGATAAACGAATAGATTGCTTCTAGTGTCACAAAAAAAAAGAATAGATTGCTTCTAAATCTAAAATACCTAAATGAGCACATAAACTAAAAACTACTCTATAAACTAAAAGTGTTTTTTAGGGAACGAAACGAGCACATACATTTGTAGAAGCCGCCAAATGTGTTTTCTCGATATGTAAGGTCTTGTTCTTGTGGCGGTAGTGGTCCGATGAACTTTTGAAATAGATGTGGATCTTTTTCGGCAAATAGGCGGTCTAGCAAACAAGCATCTTTTTTTTTCAGGGTCCTTTCAGCTTGTGTTCAACTTAATCTCCTTTTGGAACGAACAACAATTTGCAACGACCTTTATTTATTTATTAATGCCAAGCATGTTGGTCTATCGGTCGATACAGCACCTGAAAACAAGCAAGATGCCGAGGCAGCATAACACTAACTACGTAGCTGCTGCTTATCCATCAGCTAGCTAGGCGGAGATGACTCCACTCCACACTTACACGTCACCTGCAACTCTTCTGGGTCTTATTTTTCTTACTAAGAACCATCATCTATCTAGCTAGTGACGTGCGTGAGCCTTATTTCTGAAGAACCAACCTTCAATATACTGGTAACATGCATGCGATGCATAGATAGATGCATGCATGATGCATGCATGCGACGTGCTGCTTTGAGTGGCTTGATCGATCAGCAGCGGTTGTCGACGAACCCGACCTTGCCTCCACGCAGATCGTAGACCACCTCCGTGTACGCCTGCGCCAGCGACCCGATGACGGAGACGCCCGACCCGTACGCCGGCGCCGGGGCGAACGCGAGGCACGCCACCGAGAAGATGTTGTGGGGGTTGCTGAAGTACATCATCTGCTCCAATCCGAGCTCCAGGCTCGCCCCGCCCTCAAAGCTGAGCGTGATGCTCGGCACACCGATAGCGTCCATGTCGGTGAAGTCGTAGCACGTGTCGAGCTCGCCGGACGCCGGCGCCACCTTGTAACTGATCATCCACAGCCTGAACAGGCCGCGCAGGTACTCGTACACTTTGGGCTTCAGGTAGGTGAACGTGGTCTGCACCTCGACCAGCGCGTCGCCGGCGAGAGCCTCGGCGGCGATCGGGAGGTCCAGCCCGCCGACGCTCACGCCGATGAGCCTCAGGAAGTAGAGGTTCCGGCGGGGGGCTCTGCTGTGCAGGGTGGCGTAGCTCACATTGCGGCCGGCGAGCTCGGGCCGGATGGTGCCGAAGGAGAGGAAGCCCTGGGACTCGGAGCCTCTGGGCAGGCAGTAGGAGAAGGCAACCGTGTCCGGGGACAGAAGGACCCGTGAGGCAAGCGAGTAGTGGTTCCTGCTGAGGTCGAGGACTCCCGACGTGCCGTCCGTCGGCACCTCGCGCATCATCTCCATGCAAAGGAACCTGAAGCCGCGCAGGTGGACCGACGGCGCCACCGTGAGGGTGTCCTTCTCCATGGACGCGTTCAACACGAGGGAGCCGTTGTGTGTCACGCGGAACGTGCAGCCGGGGGTGGAGCAACGGGTAAAGGGGCAGCCTTCCCATGTCCTGCCGCATGGAATGTCGTAAAGGGATGATGAGTGGGAGGGGTCGAAGACCTTGTCGCATGGGTCCCCGGCGGCGCATGGCTTGCACTGCAGAAGCGTGGCTCCGATGGTGGCCGTGTCGAATCCCACGGTGATGTTCTGCGCCGGAGTACCGAGGCCGACGACGACGTGGTATTCCGGTGCGTCCGGAAGATCCACCAGGGGGGTGCCGGTCGAGGGGATCGTCAGACCAGGGCTGTTCGCTGAGTCGTCGAGGAGCCCGCGTAGGCGGAGGGCGTCGCGGCTGGAGGCGTCGCCGACCGAGGGCATGCTCTGGCTCAGACCGGCGGCAGAAGGAGAGCACGGGCTCAGCCGATGCGTCACAGCCAGTCCATTGCCATCTCCTGCAAAGGTGTAGACGAGTTAGCAACTTAGCATAAAGAGCAAGCACGTGAAGATATATACTACAGAATTTTCACCAGAAGGGTCGGAGGAGCAGGTCGATGGTTTCTTGGACTCATGGGACGAACGGGTGATGACATGCTTTCCGCCATTGATGGAGCCTGTGCGGTAGGAGCTGCCGAGATGGGGAGCAAGAACGAGCACGCACAAGAGCAGACAGGGGACGGCGGAAGCCATTGCTGCTTGTACTAGTATCTCGTAACGTGTAGCTAGTAGTGGAGATCGGAAGCCGGGTGGTAGTTGCATGGTACCTGGCGGAAGCCTGCCTATATATAGCCATGAATGAGCACATGACGTACGTCGAGGACGTCAGCATTGTTCTTGTTTTAGCAGCTGGGTTCTTCTATGGCGACTGATATCATATAATGTGGGCATATAAAATGGTTACTCTCAGCCTTGTGCGTCTGGTTTCTCTTGTTTATATGCTTCCACGATCAGCCCAAAGCTTCGCGCACGTATAAACAGCGTGTGCATACGTAAGTGGATCGGGATCAACGTCCGTGATTCCGACACTGAGGCTAAAATTGCACGGCTAGCCGGCACAAGTGAGCTTTCAAATATATTCATCCATATCACATAGTTGGATTTTTTTTTCTGCACAGAAGGTCTTGTTTACCTTGCATCCTAATTGGCTTACCTTCATTGTTGCTAGTCGCAAAAGTAGTTTTTTGTAACATAGGACGTTATTACCTTGCATCGGCCAGGTGTCTCGGTACTACTCCATCATCATTTTGCTCCTTTGCGTGCCAATGCATCATCTTTGTCACCTCGTTACCAAAATAAACGCTTTAAGAGAACAAGCATGTGGTTGGATGGTTAAGAATGACTCTGCTGGTTGCCACGTCGCGTAACCCTAGACGACATGGGCGGTGTCCCACTCTACGCCGCCTCCGGCACCCCCACCTCCGGTTCCTCCCCTCGTCGCCGTGGGCAGCCACCTTCGGGCAAAGCCCGTGTTGTGGCCGCGGCGGCGGGGTCTTCCTCCTTCACACACACGTCCCTGCAATTCGCGGGCCAATGCGGCGGTGCCCCGGCAGTTGGCGGCGAGGGGCGGAGCGGCCCCTGGTCCGGCGGCCAGCGGCCTTGCACGGTGGTGCGCATCCCTCCCCTAGCATCGCATATCTGCGACGGCGGCGTCCCAGTGTCTCCTCTGGTTGCGTCCTCTTCACTCCCTCGCCGCCATCACATGGATGTAGTCCGTGCGGCGCGTCCCCTCCCCATACTCCACCTACTCGAGCACCCCCCGACCTACGGCTGCTTCAGCCACCTTGTCGGCTACTCCTCCTAGTGTCTCATTCCAGCCATGCCTCTCTCCTCTCGGTTGGTTGTGATGCTGATGGTGGCGGCGGATCTGGGCCACCTCTGCTCAAATTTGGACCGTGGTGGTTGGTGGTGTTTGGATGTTTGAGGTAAGGATTCGTTGGTGGTGGTGCGTCCGGCGACTCCCATGTCAGCTTCATGTCTTGTGATGGGTACACTCTCCTTCATGCAGTGGAGATTCAAAAAGGACTGACAGGGAACTTGTTGGGTGGCTGAACCCCGAATGGATGTGGTGTGATTTTTTGCCAGAAATGATCACATACGTTTTCAGATTGACAAAAAAAGACCACCTGCTCATCGTATTGACAGAAAAGACCAACTATGCCATGGCGGTAGGCCCGGCAGCCGACGCGTGGCACCCGCCGTGGTAGGGCTTGCCGCCACAGCGCACGGCAGCAGCCTGTGCATTACAACCAATCAATCGAGCGAACGGAACGAAGGGGTGCTGGTGGGCCCCGCCGCCACGCCCTGTGGTGGCAGGTACTGGGTGCTGCGCGCAACACGCCGATTTTTTTACCATTAATAATTAACAGTTCGGTAATTCCAAGATTGGTAAACGGTGCAAGAAATTTTTTAAAAATAGGATGTACGCCATGAACAACAGCGTCCAGCATTGGACGTCATTGAGAACCATGTCCTTGTCGACGCTATTGCCAAGAGCGTCCAGTTATGTGGTTCGGCTAGTGCTCTAGTTGAATTGAACTGAGTGATTTCCAACTGGTATATGGAAATTCTGTGAGGTGCAAAATCTAGTTCGCATGCAATCATCGCTCCTCGAAAGCAACAATGTCCAATGTTACAAACCCAGCCACTACTCCATCAAATACAGGGTATTACTGCTCTCTCTCTCTCTCTCCCTCTCTCTCTCTCTAATCACTCAAGTATTATGTCAGATTACAGAGGGGAAATAACCAGAGGGGAAGTATCAGGTCCCAATTCAGTTTGTTTCGTGATCCCTTCAGATAAACTATATGAATAAGAGAGACACTACTTATATCCACATCAACAACATAGTTCACTTACGATATCTCCAATGCTGCCCCAAAACGGACACGTGTATCTGTTCACGAACTCGTCTATACCAGTCCTCGGAAAATGATGAGGGAGCGGGCCATCCAACCGTGGTCGCATTCACTTCAATTTTTTTGAATAAACCACACGGATTCAGTAAAGTTCAGACATAATTTACATAAAACGAATGATATTTCTTCCATTAACTAAAAACTTAAAAGAACTAGGAGGTTAACTTGTAGGGAATGCTAACCTCGTACATGTGGCAGCCCTGGGCTGGTCGGGCCGTCGTCGGAGTTGGAGTAATCCTTCCAGTGGCGGAAGGGTGTGGGGTGTGACATGCTTGCCTGGGCGCCGCCTGGTCCTCGTCACCGGCGGCCATTGAGGAAGACGACCTCGGAGAGCAATGGCGGCGGCGCCATGATCCAGAGGAGAAGCCACCATCGCCGCCTGATGGCATGGAGAACCACGATTTGGGCATGGTACGACGATGTCCTCGACGCTGGAGCAGCAAGGAGCGAGGAGGGTGGGAGCAGGGAGGATCGGAGAGTAGTGGACGTCGCCAAAGTAGTGAGGTGCGAAGAGTGTGGACGGTGCCAGAGCAGTGAGGAGCGAATAGGGTTTGACAACATCCAATTCCTACTTAAATAGGCATCAAGGCCATGCGAGAAGGGATTGGATGCCAGCTTCAATGCGACGTAGCGGCCGGAGTAGGCTTCTCAGTTGCCAAGTCTGCATTGAATCAATGTCGCGTGCTCATCCGGTCGCGTTTCTCTGACAGGCATCAATACCGGACCGTCAAGTCTGCTCTGGAACTGCGCTGGCCGACATGAATGTAAGTAACAGTTTCACACGGGATGGTTTTTGAATGGGACCGTGTTGTCCGAGGCGTACATGACATCGGTCCAGACGCCCACAAGACCCCCTAGTTTGCCTCCGGTTTATGAGGAAATAGACATCCAAACCGATCCACGGACCGATGGAGTATCGCATTGAATGACAAAACACGTCTGTACTGTTCGATCCTAACAATTGCAAGCGGTTTAGGGGTTCACGTTGGAGATGCCCTTACAAGCATATCCAACTCCTAAGAATCTGACTCACTCAGTGCCAGGGTACCGCATGGAGGGACCGAAACGTCTTGCTGACTTGCGGGGTCCGGCCAAGTGCGTTGTCTCTTCTTAATTTTTGTTGCTCGTGCCATCTTTAGTTTATCACGTATGCATTTTTTGCCGGTCATTGTTCTCGCTCTTTTGTTCTAGTTGAACCATGCATTGGATGCTGATAATACTAGCGTCCAGACCTGGATGTGGTTCACACTAGCGGCCAGCTTGGACGCTGTTACTCATAGCGTCCTTCTCATTTTTCAACATTCTAAGTTACCTTTACCAGTTTTAGAATAACTGGATCATCATTTATTATTAACAAAAAAATCGGCGCAACCCGACTTTGGATTACAGGGCTATCAGTTGGTTCTTTTTTTTTTGCGGGAAAATCAGAGAGCTTTTATTCAATAAATGCATTCTTGGGACAATCAGCCAGTAGGCTGGTCACCAAGAAGCTGGGAGTTTCATCGAGCCAGCTCTCCGTAACATTCAGTGTGCAAGCATGCTTAGCACATAGATGCGCAGGGAGGTTCGCCGACCGATTTACATGTTGGATATCAAACGAACTAAAAGTATTACATAGCTCTCCTATTTCTAGAAGTAAAGGAGCCACAATAGAACGAGCATTGTGGCGAGATTGCCAGAGCTTCACTAGCTCCAAACAGTCGACTTCCATGATCACATGCGGAAATCCTCGAAGACAAGCAAATCGGACTCCATCTTGCAAAGACAAGCACTCCATCATCAAGGGGTCTGAAACCCCCACATATGGTTTGCACCAAGTTCCCAAGAGGGCCGTAGTGGAGCGAGCCACACCGCCCGCACCACCTCGCCCTGCATCAAAATTCAGGGCTCCGTCGGTTGTGATCTTGATTATACCCATGCCGGGCGGCCGCCAACCGTGGCCCGGAAGCGTCAAAGTGTCTCTCCTTGGCTAAATACAGGGCTATCAGTTGGCTCTGCGCATGCATGCATAGGAGGACTTTCAGCCTAAATACATGCGTGAAACAGATGACAGACGATTGTTTTTGGTTACCGCGCTTCATCCAAGTACATGCAACAATTTTTGGGCACCACCAGCGCTTGCTGTGCTTGCCTCATGCATACAGGCTTTGCCCCGCGCTAGTAGAATGGTGGTGCATGTGCGTGTACTTGCTATGCATGCGCAGAACAAATCAAAAACCCTACAGTCCAAAATCGCATCGCGTCGTGTGGCCCACCAGCGTGTTTCCGTTCTGTTGGCCCGGCCACTGTGGCGGGTGCCATGTGTAGCCTGCCGCCATGGCATAGCCGGTCTTTTTTTGTCGATACCATGAGCAGGTAATCTTTTTTATCAATCCAAAAACGTATGTGGTCTTTTCTGACAAAAGTTGGATTTTTTTTGAGACAACCTCGCGAAACTTTATTCATCCGTCACAATGTTTACAGGGACGAAGGGAATTCCATTGGGATGGCCTAACCAAACATGGCGACCACTCCCAAGAATTAAAGCATGTTTCGCTAAGTTGTGAGCTTCGACATTTGAGCTCCTAAACTCATGATCTAAAAAACACGAAGTAAAAGAAGAAATTTGTTGATTGATCTCCCGGAGAATAGCTCCATATGTGGCTGCACTTCCATTCTTGATCTCTTGGACCACCCCCTTGCAGTCCGACGCCATACATATCATGTCCAGGTTCAAATCCATCGCCAAGGACAAGCCCTCTCGAATTGCACACGCCTCCAATGTGGCTGGGTCGCCCAAGTGGAACACCATAGCAGATGCGCCCCGGAATCCTCCTCCCGAATCTCGGCAAATTGCAGCAACTGAACCATAGCGACCTCCCCGGCCTACAGCTGCATCTACATTAATCTTGGAATGGTATGCTCGGGGTGGTAACCACCCAGTAGGGCGTGTAGTCGGAGTCACACTCCTCTCTTTCTCTGTTGAAAGCACCTTAATATCCTGCAAGTAGGACTTGATAAAACTATGGATGGCGTGTGGGCTTTTATGGATGTCTTCATGTATAGCCTTCCTTCGCGCCCCCCAAATCGCCCAGAGTGACACAGCCACCCTGACAAAATCTTCTGTAGGTAGCTCTTCCTGTATCTTGAACAACCATGTCTTCGCACACTCGTGCCCGTTCGCACTTAGCTGATCAAGAATAACATCGGATGATAGTGCCCACGTGCTCCGTGAGACAGGGCAGTCTAACAGGGCATGTCTCCAAGTATCGCGGACTCCACAGAGGTGACAAGCCGCCGTTGTTGCCATATTACGCCGCATCAGAAGCTCACCCGAAGGAATAGAGTGCTTTGCCAAACGCCATAAGAAGACTTTGATCTTTGACGGGACTTGCAGTTTCCAAACTGAATTCCATTCTTTGCTTTTCCCCTGAGCCGTGGATGCTTCTTCTCTTCCTTCCAGCCATGCCTCCCGATCGGTCTTCGTCCGGACTAGCATACGATAGGCAGAGCTAACTGAGAAGTTTCCCCTCGGCTCCTCTCCCCAGGCCCAGAAATCATCAACCCTTCGCATGCAAAGTGGGATCTGAAGTATAGCTTCTGCATCTATGGGTGTGAAGACCGATTTTATCAACTCCACCCGCCACGACGCTGTAGTTGTTTCAATAAGCTCTGACACATGCAGCGGTGGCGACGGGACTAAGGAAGTAATCGGTCGTTTATAACTTTGTCTCGGAATCCAATTGTCGGTCCATATATTAGTGGACTCACCATGACCAATTCTCCTTATAATGCCCTGGGCCATTATATCCCTTCCGTCGAGGATAGATCTCCAGATTTGCGAGGGATGCGTTCCTAGTTCCGCCTCAAGTAAAGAACGGTCTGGATAGTAAATAGATTTTAGTATCCTTGCGCTCAATGACTCTGTGTCATTTTGTATCCTCCATGCCTGCCTAGCAAGAAGAGCTAAATTAAACAACTCCAAGTCTCGAAAACCAAGTCCTCCCATGTATTTTGGTCTGACCATAATATCCCAAGCGACCCAGGCTGGTTTCCGTTTTCCTCTTTTGCTGCCCCACCAGAACTGTCTAATGATTGAAGTAATATTCTCACATAGTCCTCTTGGGAGTCTAAAACAAGACATGGAGAACACCGGGATTGCTTGGGCAACTGATTTGATCAACACCTCCTTACCTGCTGCAGACAATAATTTCTCCATCCATCCTTTAATCTTTTCCCACACCCTATCACGCAAATATTTGAAGGTACCATTCTTCGAGTGGCCGACATCAGTTGGCATCCCAAGATATTTCTCACTCAAAGACTCATTCTGCACCTGCAATTTATTTTTGATCTCTTCTCTTATACTCGGGGGGCAGCCCTTGCTGAAGAAAATAGATGATTTTGCATTATTGATACGCTGCCCTGATGCCCTGCAATAAGTATCCAACAGGTTTGATACTCTTTCTGCACCCTCCACACTGGCCTTGAATAGCAGCAGGCTGTCGTCTGCGAATAAAAGGTGGTTGACGGACGGAGCCGTTGGAGCCACCTTGATACCCTGCAAAGACGATGACGGAGAACTAGATTTTAGGAGGCACGAAAGGCCCTCTGCTGCAATCAAGAAAAGGTAAGGGGAGATAGGATCTCCCTGCCGTATCCCTCTTGTTGGGTTGAAATATCGGAGCTTCTCTCCATTGAACATGACTGAAAAGGAGACTGAGGAAACCATAGACATCACAATATCTATCCAAGACTGTGCAAAACCCAATTTCTCCATGATTGCTCTTAAGTACTGCCATTCTAGCCTGTCATAGGCTTTCATCATATCCAACTTTAGCGCACAGTAGCTGTTGCTCTTCGACCTGTTGCGCTTCATAAAATGTAAACATTCGTAAGCACAAATGATATTATCGGTTATAAGTCTGCCAGGCACGAAAGCGGACTGCTCCTGTGATATTATCTCTGGCAATACGAGCTTTAACCTGTTAGCCACCACTTTTGAAGCAATCTTGTACAAGACGTTACAAAGACTTATAGGCCGGAATTGTGAGAGAAGAGTTGGGTTCGTCACCTTGGGGAGCAAGACAAGGATCGTATTGTTAATGCACTCCGGGTTCTCAGTGACATCTTCCCCACACACATCCCAGTGTTTTTGGTAAAATTGGGCTGGAAAACCATCAGGACCCGGGGCCTTGGTGGGCGACAAAAGTTGGATGTGGTTGGGTGGCCAACGCACGGGTCCAGGCCGAACAACAAGCAGAAGTGTGACATGTCTGTCTCGTATCAGTATGGACACAAACGTGGCCTAAATTTGAGGCGGATTTGCATCATGGCAAACACAAAACTAACAGTTTCACAAAATGGGTCATCGTGTTGGGCCGTGGTTTTTGCCCTCGCAGACCCAAATGGACAAATGGGTCATCGTGTTGGGCTGTGGTTTTTGCCCTCGCAGACCCAAATGGACAAAATGCGTTAGACGGTTGGAGTTGCCCTTATATGTTACTACAACATAAAATGATCGGTAAGTCTGCTGTTGGAATTTTGGGCCAAAAAAACTGTTTAATTTTTAGGTATTGCGCTCATTTTTTGGGTCTGCTTTTGGAGATGCTCTAGGCAGCGCATCTGGGAAATCATAATTTTAACTAAGAGAAGACAACAAATGCTTGTAAAACCAACCATTCATAATACAAGAAAAACGCTAATCATTTGTTTGTCAGCAAATCAGCTGATCCAACACAAGCAAGTCTCCCTGAAACCGTCATCAACGAATGCCTATAATGGTAGCCCCAGAACAAAGTTGCCATAAATTTTAACTCTGACCAACAGCCCTGAAACCAATTATCTAGGCCACAACCAGTGTCACAGCAGCACCCTGGTCTCCTTGCTACTCCCTGCATGCATAAACTACCTAATGTACAAGCGTTCATCCAGACAGTTGCACTCTAG
Source organism: Aegilops speltoides (assembly GCA_021437245.1). Taxonomy (NCBI): domain Eukaryota; kingdom Viridiplantae; phylum Streptophyta; class Magnoliopsida; order Poales; family Poaceae; genus Aegilops; species Aegilops speltoides. Next base: position 173,100,946 of record CM038147.1, on the reverse strand, counting down.
GCAAGTCACGGACTCCAATTCGTTGACTAGTGGTGCCGCTTTTCTTCTGCAATAAAAAAGCAGATATATGATCAATCTTTATTTCATATAATAATATATGGGAAATGTTTGCAGCCGGTGCGCCGGCTCAAACTTGTGCCGGACCGCACCCATGCGTCCATGGGGCCCCACACCGCTTTGTCCTTTTCTGCTCCTTATCTTCTTGCTCCTCCTTATCTTCTTCCTCCTCCTTATCTTCTTCCTTCGTTGAGTTTTCTGGCCACAATTCCCCACCGCGCTACCCACCTCTTCCACATCTTCTTCCACCTCTCCTCCCCATCGGCGCTGCCCACCTCTCCCTCTCCTTCTTCCGCCTCCCTCGCCATCGGCGTTTTCTACCTCTCCCCCTCCTTCTACCTCAAGCCGCCAGCACTCCCACAAGCGGGCGGAGCTGCGACGACCGTCGAACGGCAACTGCTGCGAAGGTTCAGCACCGGTGTGTCGACCGGTGTTGTGGACGGGAGAAGCCACTGGCGCTGTGGACAGGAGAGCCCACCGGTGGTTCGACTTCGACGACACCCATTGCCTGGACCCGGCTCATGGTGGTGCTGGAACTTGCTCATGACGTGCTGCAATTGCTTGCGGGCCGAGCTAGGAACATGGCGATGCCGGAAGCGAAGGTACTTTTTATGTTGGACCAATTTTACATTTTTGCTACCACCGTTTTTTGGTTTGCTAGAACAAACACTAATTTTTGCTACCATCGACACTTTGGTTTCGCCAGTACCTGCGCCAACTTTTTGCAATTTGCTACAAAGGTGTTTTGATTTGCTGGAACCAACTACAATTTTTTGCTACAAGTGCCGATTTTGATTTTGCTGGAAGAACAACCAATTTTACATTTTTGCTACAAATAGTGTTTTGACTTGCTGGAACCAGCTCCAATTTTTGCTACAGCCGCTGATTTCGCTTTTGCTGGAGAACGCCTATTTTTGCATTTTTGCTACAAATGGTGTTTTGATTTGCTGGAACCAGCTCTAATTCTTGCTACAACTGCCGCTTTCGCTATTGCTGGAAGAATGCCCAATTTTGCATTTTTCCTACAAATGGTGTTTTGATTTGCTGGAAGCAGCTTCAATTTTTGCTACCACCGATGTCTCATTTTTTGCTAGAACATCCTTGCACAAAGGGCCCAGTTATGCATTTTTGCTTCCACTGTTTTTGGCTTTGCTGGAATCAACACAAAATTTTGCTACTACCGCTGTTGGCTGCGAGCCATGGTTTTCTGCTGATGAGAATTTTTGCTGGAACCATCATTTAGTTGTGCTAGAACCCATATTTTTTTGTTGCTTCAACCTAGCACCACCAGGTTTTGTTGCTTCAACCTAGCACCATCATTTAGTCGACAATGGCGGCGAGCCGGAGATGAGGGAACGCCGGGGGATACTGCAAACCATGGTGACTGCGTGCTGTAACCTGTCCGTGTTCGAGTTGCAGGCTGCAGCCATGGAGAGCGGAGGCGGCCATGGCGAGTGGAGGCACGAGCGGCCGGCGAGCACGGTTGGCGGGCGTGGTGGCACAGGTGGCAAGCAAGCATGGGAAGCCGACGACAAGCGCAGGTGGCGGCGAGCGCGTAGGTGGCTGGCGAGCGTGCGAGATCTAGCGTGTGCGCACGACTGCTTTTTTTTTTTCTTCGTACGGGTTTGACTTTTTAAGAGAAAGCAATCTGACGGTGACGAAAGGTTGTATCGGACGTTTGGCAGCGGACCGGCCCAAATTTGGGCCGGTGCGCCGGCGCCTAGTGCTGGCCATAATATATTAAGCACCTAGAGGAGGAAAAGTTAAAATGCCTATCCCACCATATTCATCAAATCAACTAGGCGCACTCTCTTGCAGTGACAAGTATCTCATACTTCGACAGTTAAAGTACCTGGAAAGTGGAATTTCATTGTTAAAACATCTATCTCACATAGAAATGAACGGAGGGAAACATACATTCGGATATACAAACATAAAACATACTCACTCTGTAAACTAATATAAGAGCGTTTAGATCACTAAAGTAGTGATCTAAATGCTCTTATATTAGTTTACAGAGGGAGTACAACCCTATTGGCCCGAGCCCCAAATCCATATGCCTTTTACTAGAAGCCTCATACTAGTTGAAAGGATGCATACCACTTGTGAACGCCTCTACGCCTTCTGCTACATTTAATCTCAGACTTAAAGTGCGCCTGCGCCTCGGATCTTTGCGACCTTTCCGCACGTGCAATATACCAACCTGTAAATTGAAAAACAATGCAAATGATAAAGAGATGGTGGTAAGAAGGAAAAAGTTACTCAAACAAGAATCTAAGAAAGCTTTAAAAATTTATAAGAGTGGTGAAAATATTTTGCTCTAAGAATGCTTTGTACTCTTGTTCTGATAAAACACTGTGCCCAAAACCTACTCATGCCAAATCCAAATCTGCTCCTGCTAAGGTCATGGGGGACTGGCGAAAAGAACGAAGTTGCTCATTCAATTTGAGCTGCTAAGGTGAGGAAGAATGTGAACCATATGTAGATGATACGCAAAAAAACAGGAAGCCTGGTGAAGAAGGTATCATCATAACATAGAAAGTGATCTTAAGAAGACTGAAGTAAATGTTGAACCTTTAAATGATGGATCACGAGCACGCAGGATAGAAAAAAAAACTCAATGTTGAGCAACCCAGAAGGACCACGAGCCTTCCCAGTCACAAGACAAGTTAAAGGTGAATGACTGCTTTGAAAGAGAATTTTATTAGATAAGAACATGCATACTCAAGCAAGAGAAATTTGAAAGGTAGTAGTACTAAACATTCCAACTCCTTTGAAACTTTATCAGATAGATATCATGAGAAAAGCAGATGTATGGGTGCTACTATAAGAGATGCTCTGGTGGAGATTTCACCAAGTCATCAAAATGGTTTTAAAAGCTTGCAGAGAAGTTTATCCCTTGCGTTCACAGAATGAGTGCTCTAGGAAAACAAAATAAAATTGTAATTTTTCAAAAAGGAAGGCAGAGGATTCAGGGCCTTCTATACCCCTAAATCACAAATTCTAAAGCGTAAAAAAAAAAGCGATAGGTTCTTTATAGGATTGGAAGCATGCATGTAGAAATGCAAAAGAACGATAGATCTCAGTCATAACAGACCACCCATATTCACATCTGAGCTGCATTGGCTCCAACATCCTCATTTTCAAGACTAGTTAAGTGAACTTGGCACAAGCTAGTCAGGTTAAGATATTATATACAAATAAAAGAGGAAAAAATACATTATACTTTCAAGGATGGGGTTGTTCTTTTTTCAAAAACTCGACGGCGGGTTAAGACGACATGTGGCATTGTAACTAAGTCTAGAAAACCTACGGAATGTGGTGCACAGCCTGCGGCTCAACCCATGTGGGGAGCACGCGCTACGAGTGCCAATGGGTTGTGTGTGCGTGTGTGTGTGTGTCAGTGTGTGTGTGTGTGGACAGGGCAGCTAGAAAAATAAGTTATAGTTATTTAAACATGAGGCAATTAAATTGGAAACTCTTCAAGGAACACAAAAATAGCCTTCTACAAAACAATTTCAAGTTTAGTTGCAAAACTTCATGCTGAGGAAGAATTAATGAATTATACTGGTACCAAAAAACGGTTCGCTGTTGAAAGGTGATCACAACACAGAGTATTCCGGACGATAGCTAATGGTAGTAGAAAGAGAAAGAACACCACAACTGCAAATGGTGAAAAAACCATTAATGGGACAAAAATTCGCATACGAATGCAACTGACTAATGATTTCTGTAGGCGAAACACATGTCCGCAGGTCCCCTTCCTCCCGCGACGCTCTTGCGGGCGTCCGAGGGGCCTAACCCTAGCGCCGCTGCCGGTCCCTCCCTCCTCCCTCGCCACACCGCCGGGGCGAGCGGCCAAAGCCCGCTCATCGCGGGCGGCGGCAAGGCTCTCTCGTCTCCGCGCATGGGGGATACGGCGCCGGCCGGATTCCTCAGGCCGGATGCGGCGCTCGGGGCTCGGCGCTGGGTGCGGCAGCTCAGCGGCACTCCAGAGTGGACCGGCGACGGTGCGTGACGGCGATGCGACGGGCAGCACGGAGGTGGTGCGGGCTGGAGGCCGGTGGTGGCGGCGGCTGCATCGCGGTCGTGCACCCAGATCCGCCTCTGGAGCCGCGGGTCGCGGGCAACCTGGGTCGCGGTCGGCCTCCCCTGCCATGGCTCATGGGCGGGGAGGCAGCGCGGCAGCGGGTGGATGCGTGCGCCACTGCCTGGTCGGGCCCTTGCAGCTGGTCGGCGTCCTACGGCGCGGGAGACTTCTCTGGTGGCCATCCATGGACGTGGCGGCGAGGGCTCTGCTTCCTCTGCTCCGGCGACGAGCCGCTGCCGTGGTCTCGCGCGGGGCCAGGCCAATGGCTGGGTGGGGCAAAACTGGTGGTTTCAAGGCGGGGAGCTGGTTGGAGGGACGGGGGCTCCGCTACTGAGCTGCCCGTCGCCGGCCTAAGGTGGTTGTCGGTCGTGGCCGTGGGCCACTCCTCCCCCTCCCCCTTCCCCATCCTCTCGTGTTCTTGGTTCCGGCATTGCTCGAGGCAGAGGCGGTTGGCCGGCAGTCTCGGAGGCGGTTGGGGTGCGGATTTGTTTAGTCTCGGCCTTTGGTGGTCATCGGGGTGGTCTGGAGGCAGGGCGGCGGCTCTGGCAGCGGGAGGCGCGTTGGTCGTGGGATGACCGCGCATCTCGGGTGCGGGCGGGCAGCCACAGTCGCTTGGGCAGCATGGTTGCGGGTGGTTGGCGGAGCGGGGTTGCGGCGGAGGGGTAGGAGCACCGGGGTTCACCACTTGCCCAGTCCTGATACTGGCCGACGGAGGCGGCGTCCGTGGACGTCGTTCCCCTCCCTGCAGGCTCCGTCGTGGTGCTCCCACTTCCTGCGTGTCACTCCGGGTGAAAACTTGATCTTCGGGATCAGATGATGACGGCTTTCTACGGTCGAATCCTTCATGAAGGCATCGTCTTGGAGTCCCTGCTCCGGCCATGTCCGTCTCACCGCTCCTCAGTTGATTTTTCATCTTCATGGTGGTCTTCGACTTATCATTAGGGTGCTTAGTCGTCGTTGGGGTGGTGTTTTCGGTGCTCGGCACCTTTGTATCTCGCCTTGGGTGTGTGCGTTGAGTGTGGTGGTGGAGTGCGTTTGTATCTTCTTACTCGAATGTGGTGGTGATGGTGCTTTATCTATAAAGCAGGGGGAAACCCTTTTCCGTCAAAACACATGTCCGCAAGTCCTCTGCTGTAGCCATGGATTTCGAGTCGCTCGACTAGTCGCGACTAGTCGACGACTAGTCGCGACTAGTCTATGAGTCGCAAAAATATGGTCGACTCAGCTTAGTGTCGACTCGCGACTCTGAGTCGCAACTAGTCACAACGCAGGCTCGACTTCTTCCGAGTCGCTGCCCCAGAGCGACTCGCATGAGTCGCGACTCGAAAACCATGGCTGTAGCTGAATATTTGGATTCCCAACTTTGGTAACATTATTTTTAGTTTCTAAAATAATTCAGTCCACAGAATCTTTTGAATTCATTCTTTATCTGGTGCAAGGAAGCCTGCTACTTCACTTGTGCAAGGGACCGTTTTAGTTTTCTTACTAATGCACTGCAATTAGTAAGGGTAGAACAATGCCAGTTTGCCTTATGTTGGTTTTGAACCAAACACATTCCTTTCTTAAAGCCCTGCCTCCAAAGAAATCTAAATGTCTAAATAGCATGTAAAGCAGGTAAATTACGTAGCTATTGGGGTGTGCTCGCTCAGTATTAAAATCTAAATCCTCGTTGCATTTTGTGAAGAAAATGTGTGCAGCATGGTTGTTAGTTTATTGAATCTTACAGATACTAGATTAGATATGTGCAGTGATTTTAGTCCTGCATACTCTGCTATGTTAGATTGAGGAGAAAGAGTTATTTTATTCAACCATCTCTAATGTCTTTTGTCTATAATGCTGATCTATCTTTTGATCTTGTGATCTTCTTTGGTTCAGTTGTGCTCATGCTACTTTGTTTGCAGGTCAGCGGGGCTGAATTTTTCATGCTAACATGGGTCATGGTAGTAGGTTGCTGCAACGCAAAACTGGGGATCCCCCTAGGAGAACAAATCAGAAAAAGGTCCCATCCTCGGCCCGTGCTTATGTTAAAGATGGCTTCAATTTTGTTTCTTACCTATAACCTGTCCATGGTTTTCAGAAACATGATGTAGCAGCTGAAATGGTATAAAGGCTCACATGAGTCACCGCCAAATGGTCCTTTCTTGAAATTCTTGAGCTTGTGTTCAGAGAGAGGAGTTGTGATTGCTAGGGATTGAGGTGTATTTTTCAGTGTCACTTGAAGGACCAAGGCTGTAGCTTACTAGAGTTCTACTTTTGTGTACATTTTCAATTCGATTCAACTCATTTAGCTTGACTGTAACTGAAAGTGGATAAAAGATACACATCAGTTTGTCAAAATACATGTTGGTTATCCTACAAACGAGTATAGCTATCACAAGACCATAAGCAAATATATTTTTAAATGAAGCAAACCTATATTATGCTTCTCACGTTTGACCAAGGAGCACTGGTCGACTTAAATAGATGGTTACTGCATCTGTACTAGTCCTTGGCAGTTGCAGTTAATCTGCTTCCTAATATTTCGATCACAAAAAACTGAGGTTACATTGTGGTTGCACAGATTTAAAAATGCAATATATATCTGGACTGAAGTGTAGTTTGCTTTAAAATTTTATTCATATTTCTTTACCCTCTGGATAGTAATGAGCAGTACTAGTCAGTCTAGCATCAGGCTGTAGATTTTTTGGTTGAACATTTGGCTTCTAAAATATACAAAGTTCAGTTCAGTTAGGGGTCCGTACTGAAAAAATGAGAGGACTAGTAAGTAACAATACGTGCAATGTGCAATACAATTCCTTTAGTATGACACCGGAATAGCTAAATTTATGGCTGCGAAAAGTTTTCTTCAGAAGGTTTCTCTACTTGGTCAACAAACATTTCATTGTTTTCATGCACGAAACAATTCCTTGCTGTATCTTGGTCAACTGTGATTGAATAGGTCAATTGCACTTAGCTCAATTAGTGGAATGGCTAAATTTGTGTGTGATATTTAATGTGTTGTTGCGATACAGATATTTTAAAAAGCCTTGGGGCTGCACGATATGACATTGTTATACAGAATATTAGTAAGCTGCTCCAGAATATGAGAATGAAAAGGCCATAAATTGGGCCAAATTTAATGAGCTGCAGTAGCTGGGTTGGCTCAAAATGTAATGGGTGATAGTACCTGGATTGGGGGGCGGGGGGTTCTTAAATTGGGCCAGAACAGAATGTGGCCCAGATTGCTTATTGTGCCTTGTCATGCCATGTGACAAGAGGTGTCACCTAGCAGTGCGAGGATAAGCAGGTGGGTGAACAACAAAGCGGCAGGTACCGCTAAAGATGATCTAGGGCATGCGAGGATAAGTCAATGTGGACGAGGCGGTGTAGGGACAAGAGCTAATGCAGACAAGACAACACGAGGATGAGTCGAGGGCTAGGCAGGGGGATGCTAATGTAGACAGATTGGATAAGGAGACGCTCTGCTACGAGAAAACAAACCGAAAGAGTATGACATAGGAAGATGATGAACAGGCATAACAATATTGTCAAAAACTACACACGTTACCTCTTGATCAAATGTCGCACAGGCAACTAACTAGTATTTTTAGCAGCGCGGAGACAATCAAACATCAACTATGTTGAAATAGATCCATTTACTGAAGAAGAAACTAAAGGGAATGCTCTTTTTAAAATGAAATCCAACAGAACTGCTGGTCTTGATGGACTTTTATGGATTTTTTTTCCGTAGGTGTAGGACACTTTCAAATTATATCATGCATACACTCCTACTCTCAAGAGTTTTGCGACAATAAATTTGATGCTAGGGGTTAGATTATGTGAGTCACCCTTCTTCCAAACGTTAATCATGCAATATCCCTACAGACTGATTATGTGATGGTCATCCTTCTTCCAAAATACAGATTCCAGAAAGTGGTGCTTCTGTTGTGTGTTCAAAAAATTAATTTAGCCATTTAGCTGAAGGTGAGAGAATGACTATTGGGAAAGATGAGATAATGACTATTGGGAAAGATGACGAACTAGCCCTTTCTCATGCAAACATGTTCAATCATCAAATAGGAAACTTTCCAATCAAATACCTAGGGGCAGCTGTTACTGCATCTTAGAACACATGTCATTGACTAGGAGAAAGTAGATGAGAAAATCATGAGAAGCCTTGATATCTACCAGGGATATATATGTAAACTGATGGCAGGACTACATTGATTAATCCCAGTTATCCAACATCCCTACTTGCTGTATGCTCTTATTTCTGAACACTGACTATCAAAGCGCTGGGACAAATGGAACATATCACCAGGTCAATTGGGATAACATTTGTGGTCAAAAAAGAAACAGTTCTTGCTATTAAAACTATGAGGAAATGAATGTAAATATCCCTAATAAATGATGGTGGAAACTCTAAAAACAGGAACGTTTATAGCAGGAGAATGTCAAGGAAAAAGAAGGCAGATGACTTGTGCTTGCCTACTAAAGGTTCAAAATATTAATTTCAAAGGCAAGAAAGTCTATCATTTGTAATGGTGATAATACCAAATAATGAGAGGCTAAATAGATTGGTGATAAATTTTGCTCAATAATACCCTGCTCTTTATGATATATGTGATAAGAAGGATAAATCAGTGAGTCAATGCTATTACCAATGGCAGCGAAGTTTTAGGAGATGGTTAACAGGTGTCATAAAGAGGATTTTGTATTGTCACAAGCTCAACAGATTAGTCTGTCTGTTGCTCCTGATGTTACCACATGGTCTTGGGGGAATAAACTATAAAGGCAGGTTTACAGTGAAATTTGTATAGATGATAGATATGGTGATAGTTCTTTTACACACATATAGAAAGCCGAAATATCTATCAAAATTAAAACATTTTTGTTGTCGTTAGAAAAGGTGCGCTGTTAAGAAGACAAAATGATAAAAAGGAAATGGCTGGGTGATAAATAATACTAGTACATCTGAGGCCATCCTGGAGCTGTCCAACATTTTTTATTTGAATCTGCTATGCCTGAGGATGTTTGGAGAGAGATTGCTATGTTCATTCATGCTGATGTTATTCCTCAATCAGCTAAAAAAAATCATGGGCCAAGAAATTCTCACCCAAAGGTAAAAGAATTCATGCACTGGGCTTAGCAGCTGTGTGTTGTGGAATTTGGAAGTTAAGAAATAGATGCAGCCTTGAAAATATTGATTTTAATCTCCTAGTGAGATAATTCTCCACGCATGTGTGCTGCTAGAACAGATAAAGCAGAGCTGTTGAACAGGATGAACAAACAAGAACTCCTACAATGATTGTAAGGGATGTTGCAGTATCCAGTATAACTCATGGGATGGGATGCTGCTAGTTAACATGTTTCTGCTAACGTACTTCCTTCATGCTCCTGATATAGCCTGCGTGGGGGAAGCTACAGGATGCGAAAAAGGGGGATGGCAAGATGAAACATGAGAGAAATGTGACAAAAAAAGGATGTGCTTTTGGTGTCCAGTAATCTATTTTCTCCCATTTTGTTCAGGTGACGAAAGGCTAATTTGAGTTAGTTAATTCTGCTTACCATACTTTCTTTGGCTTTTGAAATATATTTCCATCTTCTACCTATACGGTTTCTCATTTTCCATTCATGCACAATGGGAAAATGGAGAATCCTATCTTAAATAAAAGAGTAACAAACACTAACGTGAGAAAAATTAGAATAATCTGAATATTTTTTTAAGTGATTTACATGAAAACTTGTGCCTTTTATATAGTAAACAGACGTCTTCTTACGATCATATTTCTGCATTTCCCTCATTCCGTGTGGTCAACCTACTAATAAATGTCTTGTAACTATAGATAAACATAAGGCCTTTTGCTGTAGATATAAAAGTAAACTGCAGTCAAACATAGTAAAAATAAACTTACTGGTATGTCCACACAGGAACCGATGACTCCTCCTTCGTCAAGATGACTCTCACATATTCTCATAAGTAAGTTCTCCAACTGATAGCAACAGCAAGAATAATAAATGTGAGTTATTAAGATCATAAACATGACACGTAAGTTTTCTATCCACTTATAACTCACAAAACAACATAACACAATTACTGCTATTACTGTTAAGATAATTACCTCAATTGTGGTTGCAATGTGCTCTCCATTCACGGAGTCAATGATATCACCGGGTCTAACTCCTAGTTCGTCAGCAACTGATCCATGAGACACCTACAGTTCAATTTGTCATGCACTACTCAACAGAGGGAAAAGTGTACATTTTTAAAGAAAACAAGGAACAGTAGACAACATATACCTCATGAACTATTAGACCCGAATCGACATTACACCTACGAAAGATCCTATCCACATGAATTGGATCAAGAAATTTAATGGGTGAAAGCTTCATCCCAATATGCAGCCGAGGGATACACCTTGCAAAAAAAAAACAAAAAAAAAACAATTCGATGAATGGAGCTTTGTATCTATGCTGCATTTTCTGTCTGTCGTGGTCCATCAAATGTAGTTATTTCATTAACAAATAAGAGATAATTAGTGTAATCATTATTAGATCTATGTAGGTTTCATGTCTCTAGGTCGTACCGACAGAATTAGGCAATAAAACATGGTCTGTAAGATAATTGGGTTCATATACTGGGCTTGAAGAGAACAGTTTAGCTCAAAGAAGATGAAGCAAACATTACAGCTCGTACTTAGATGAGAAGTATCTCGGGTCTATAGGTGCAGAATCAGGATGAATTGTACTGGATTTTCCCATATGAATTGGCTTTTAAAGACGAGTTGTCACCAGATATAACTTGCCTTCTTATATTTCAGTTGATAAAACAAGGGTAATTTCCCATATGAATTGGGTTTTCCCATATGAATTTCCTATGCTGCTGTAGTGTGTTTTATTTGTAGGGCTTGTTGAGCTGTGCCCTCAGCAGTGCCCTCGCTGAACCTCTTACTTGTGAGACCTCCGTGTGGGTGGGTGTGTGTTGTTTGAACTCTGTTGGATGTTGTGGCTTGGTGGTTTGCTTTATATATAAAGCGGGGCGAAAGCCTTTTTCGGTAAAACAAGGGTAATTAGTATAACTTATTTTTACTTCTATATTTCAGTCTTGCTGATTTATTCTAGTTTCTGTTTCTACAAACAATGGTTTAACCATTGTTTTTTGTGTTCGTTGTAGCCTGTTGTGGCGTAAGGTGTGCTCAAGTCTGAATCCATTAATTTAGATTGTATTACTTTTCTCATTTGAGATTCTGTGGTCCAGTTTTAATTTGTGTTGCTCCAAACCTAGTATTTGCAGATGCTTGTTTCGGAGATCCAAGTTCTGCGTCAGATCTCTGTCGTCAAAGGTAAATCCTTCTAGCCGATGCATATATTATGGGCTTACTACTGGTAATGTTGTCTTGCAATTATTAGGCCCTAATTTCTGATGGAATTTTCCTCCATTCAGCCTTTTTTAATCCCTTCAGAAATACATTCAGCTTGTTTGGGAGGGTCTACTTATAAGCGTTTGTCTATTAAAGGTTGACATTCTAAAGATGCTCTTGCAATGTTGGCATGTAATGTGCTTAGCTATATTACTAACCAATGACTAGATATGCAACTTTTCATGTAAAATAAAAAGAAAAACTTACTACTAAACCAAGAATCATTTATCGAGTTTCTTGTTTCTACTGGAGCTTATACCTTTTAAACATCAGTTTTGGCACATTCATGAAACAAACATAATTGTATACTTATTGCCCAGCCATTGGTTCTATAGGGATCCATACCAACATTTTTTGCTTCAGATTCTTATAAACTGTAAGGCATTGCTTTTGGTCTTCTTTAACATGTTTTCTTGTCTTCAGGGTAATCCATTCAAAAATGACTAATTTATTTCCTTTCTCTTTTTACCACTACCACATTTATTTACTTCCATTTATTTATTCATCTACATGATTATCTGCATGATTTTCCATCAGTTGCATAACCAGTATGCTATTGAGCATTTTGATTTTGTTATTAGTATTAGGTAGATGCAAGCGATTCATTACTGCGAAAGCTCTACCTAGAAGCTACTCCCTCTGTAAACTTTTAAACTTTTATAAGACGTTTTAGGTCCATGGTATGCAGGTGGATGAACCAGCTGCTTGCTCCGTGATGCTGGTGGATGAACCAGCTGCTTGCTCAGTGATGCTCCATCATACATAGATGTACAATAGTCCAGGGAATGAGAAGAGAATGCATGCAGGACCGAATCAGGAGGTAAGCACCAAGATCCAGCAAAGAGCAACTCCTGAGGGGTGTTATACATCGCCTCCTCCGGCGATTCCGGCCAACCAATAGCAATGAGCAGCAGCTGCGGAGGAAGCCCCAACAACAGAAATGGCGCTTCAACCAGACGCTCCACGACGTGCAAGGATCAGCCGCCTACAAAATGACTCTCTTTGGTGCAGAACTGTGAAAATTTGAGCTTTCTTGGGGTTCCCAGGTTAGTAGTGTTGCACTTTTGATCCGTTCCATCTCTTGGTGTGGTGGATCTGATGATTTTTAGCCAGTAAAGTCTATCAGAACGGATTATGATGCATTTCAATTAGGTGCTGGGGTGTCTCCCTCTAAGCAAAACTGAATGGGTAGTGCAAAGTAGTATGAGTATCATCAGTGTATTTACATTTGGTAATCCAATATGATGCAGGTGCACCTATCCATGGATCTCATTGTTCTTTCATGTGAAACTACGTATTGCAGAAAAAGATGTTATATCCGTGAGGTCTTCCCATAAGATGATTTAAAATTTACTATTCACTTGCCTATTGGTTAGTTTGTAGAATATTTGCTATATCCAATTTTACCTTGTGATATCCTTTACTTTTTTATTTATCCAAGATATTACCTTGTGTTATATGCTCTTTTCTGTTGTTGGCTTCTTGTATTTGAGAATCATCTGGGTCATTACCTTTATTTTTGTATTTATCCCAGACATTACTGGACGTTTTTTCTATAGTTCCCGGCAGGAGCTTATCTGGGTCATTACATCCACGCAAAAAAGGAAAATTTGAAACGCTGCCTTATCCAAGAAGAGAAGTCAGGAACGCCCACCGTAACGACTTTGATACGCCAATTGCTTCTCACATGCAGGATCTAATTTACTTGCATGCACGTCCTAAAATTACCTCGCTTCCTCTTGTTTACGGTGGGAAACCAGTCCCTTGCTTGATACTGTAATTTTATCTCAAGTGCTTTGTTTCTTATGCTCTCAAGTTCTGTCCGTGAGATTGAACTGGGGTGAACACAAGTGCACAACAACATCTATCATGTTTCGGTTTTCTCAAGATATTTGTTCAATACTAAAATCATATAATGACAGCAACGAAAGAAAACTTACTGATATTTCTTCCACATATCCAAGCACTTCAATATAATAGAGGAAGGAATAAATGCCGTTCCTGGAAAATTAGCCATCCCCCAAACTTGTCCATTCAAGTCAATAACAGGTCCTCCAATGCTAGGCTAAAATATTTAAATTGCCAACATTAGAATTATAAGCAACATAAGTTAATAATAACTTATGAGACAATCATGATGTACGATTAATTATACCTGATTAATCACACAACCACTGAAGAGATAATGATGACGTTGAAATTTATTTGGGCCCATAAATTGAACACGTCCATGATGAATAGTCAAATTTTGATGTTCATCTCTACCAAGCACAAATATCTCTTGACCATAGATCACGTCACCACTGAAGCTAGGAATCTTAGCACATAATTCTATCTCAACCTTAATCAAAGCAATGTTGACGTGCTTGTCGTAATGAAGCAATATTGCTGGTACAGTAGCATCATCTTCATCCAATAAATGAGCAACAATCTAAAGATGGATACAAAAGATAACATAAATGTGCATTTAGCATACTTGTAAGTACAAAAATACATGGGCATGCATATAAACCAAAATTCCAAAATTCATTTGTTTGTGAACTCACCTCAGCATTAGGTGCATACTCATCTGTACCTGACCACTGGCTTAGGGCTGAATACTTTGAACAGATTATGCGCGCAGATGTCAAAACTGTGCCTGCTTTACTCCTCTCATCCCAATCAATTAGAAAGCCCGATGATCGTGCCATCAGTTTACCATCTGTAGATGCAATAATAGATTAGACGAAGACAAAGGATAGAGAGAGATCGAATAAAGGCAATGTGTTACATACCGACATAGGACGAAAAGCCAAGAACAACTTTAGCTACTTGAAGAACTGTTTTTGTTGCAGACTCACGAACACTCTGCAATTTCTCATTTACCATACATGAAGAAGCCTTGGAGCGATCAAGTGTTACAAGTTGAAGTTGGCGCTCTGCAGGTTAACATGCAAAAAAATGGCGAATCAGTCTATTGTATTCAAAATCCATATTATCTTAAGCAAAAGAGACATCCTACTAATAGATGGAATGAAAGCGGAGTGTTAGGGCCACACCTAGCACCAAAGTATTGCCTAGTGTCAGCCAAACTGTTGCAACATTTTATACAACTCTCTACCGCATCCTCTCAAGTCAATACACAATCTTCTACCATATCTTGCCTCTCGCAGGATCCAACCATACATGCCCGCCGAGGCATTGTTACCACAGACAAGAGGGAGAACAATACCATACTCTTCCTCCATATGCAATTTTCTGCCATATCTAGTTCCCTAGATGTAGTATTCAGTCATGCATGCATAACTGCGTGCTGAAATGTTCTTTATGGCACACAAGAGGGCAATACGATATCCAATTTTCTACCCCCTCCGTCCCATAATATAAAATCTTGATGGCACACAAGAGGGAGTACTATATCAAAATCTCTAGCAGCATTCAATAATGGCTATAAGATGAAAAGGAAAGTCCCAAACTTACTTCTTTTCGCATGGTACTTGGAACTCAAGTCCATATAGGCTTCGTAGGCAGGCTCCATCGCAGGGTCGTAGTTACGTCCTGCGCCCATGGCGGGGGCGGGGGGAAGAGGGCAACGCAGAGGAGAGCTGGCCGCAGAGGAAGCCTCGGAGGAGGAGGAGGCATGCGATGCGCCTGGTGAAGCTGAGGTCGTCGCCGCGGCCTCCTCGCCCTTGCTGCTAGCGGCTTTCTTCTCGTCAGTTCTCTTCCGCTTCTTGGCGGTTCTCTTCTGCCTCCTGCGTCCCTGCGATGCTGCGGACGACGGCTCCGGGGAGGCTTTCCTCTTGCCTCGCTGCGATGACGGCGCACCTTCTGGTTGGGCCTCCGCAGACTCGTCTGATACCGTGATACGCCGCCGCCGCCGCCGCCCTGCCCTCGACCTAGATCCCGACACCTCATCCTGTGTTGTCGACGCCCCTCGCTGCGATGACGGCGCAGCTTCCGGTTGGGCCTCCGCAGGACGGTCAGACACCGGGATACGCCCCCGCCCTGTCCTCCTTGACTTAGATCCCGACACATCTTCATGCGTGGTCGGCGCCATGACAACGAACCAAGCATCCAACACATCAATACAAAGTACAATCAAGTCATAAAGTCACGTGGGCAGGACAAGCCCCAAACAAAGCTAAAAAAGAATAATCCAGCCCGGGAGGTGGTGGTGCAAAAGCCGATGCCGAGGAACGAAGACCCGCAATGATGTTGTCGATGACGTCTCGGTCCCGCCGCTTGCTAAGCGGTCTCCAAAGCTATAGGAAGCCACACATTTTGTAGATTGCATTACACACGGCACGAAATCACACGTTCAATGACAAGTTTATTGCGGGCACACCAGAGGGTCCAAGCCAGGGTACCCAGAGCCACCCAGGTGGGGGCGACTAGGACCGGGGAGTCTAAGGACCTCCCCAAACAAGTAAGGGAGGTTGTCGTGGCACCAATTGCCACCAATCACCTCCACAATATCGAGCTCCTCCGCATGCGAGTCCGTCCCTTCAGGGTGACGGTTTAGGTCCGGAGATAGCGGAGGCGACTGCGCTAGGATGAAGGTTGGTGCAGGTTCGAATATGAGTATCTCCCCGACTTCTGCTACACCTGTGGCAGAGTTGGGCACGGTGAGAAGGAATGCGATACTGTGTTAATGAGAGGGGAGAAACCACAGTTTGGTAAATGGCTGAGGGCGGATATGGGGTCAAAAAAGGGAGGGTTTGAGGAAGGGCCGTGGAGCAGGAACAGTGGAGATAACAGTGGGAGCAGGAGCCTAGGCCATGGTCGTTCATATGGGAGGTCGGGAAGTGGAAGTGATAGCCTGTCATGGAGGAAAGAATCGGATCGATCGGGAAGTGGTGTGGGTGGAGGTTCAGAAAAGGGTGAGGAGGTTACAAGTCCATCCAAGAGTAAAACTGAGCCAAAGAAGCAAGGAACGGCAAAACAGCTTCAGCTATTTCTGGTTGGTAATACGAAGGAAGGGGAGGGCGAAGGAAGTGTAGCTAACGCTAGCAGTCAGGTAGAGAAGGATGGTCATAGGAATGAGGCACCAACTATGGATGTTGACGTCAGCGCAGTGCATGAGGGGCTGGGAGTGGGTAGCTCCATCAAGGAGGCTGGGAAGAACACGAATGGCAAGAAGTATAGGAAGATAGTTAAACCAAGAAGCGGGCAATCCGATGACCAACACAGGACTTCGGTCTTGGGGCAGAAGCGGGGACAGGTGGAAGTGGGCGATGAGAAGGAAGGAAAGAGGGGTAAGGTGATGGAGCAGGGGGAGAAAGAGCTAGAAACGGTTGCAGAGGAGAATCACACCAACAATACCATATCGGCCGGGCTGTCCGAGCAGCCCCGCCGGGAGCAATGAAAATCATAAGCTGGAACTGCCGGGGACTCGGGAACGGCCCGGCAGTTCAAAGTCTCCTCGGGATGGGGAGAATGGAGGATCCTGACATTTTATTCTTATCTGAAACTAGATTGACGGAGAAGGAGCTGGACAGTCTTCGCTGGTCTCTTGGCCTGGCCAATCTGCTTGTTTGGGGCCCAGTGGGCAGAAGCAGAGGCATTGCTATGTTTTGGAGGAGGGGGGTGGACGTGTCATTGAGATCGTATGGGCGGAGGCATGTGGATGTCGATGTGGTAGCTGAAGGAGGAGATACATGGAGGCTTACAGGGATGTATGGGGAATCGGTGGCAGAAAGGAAGAAAGAAACTTGGCGTACACTGAGGCTGCTCGGACAACAACACCAGACTGGAAGACCATGGTTGTGTCTAGGTGACTTTAACGAGATTTTGGTGTGTGAAGAGAAGGTGGGAGGAGCTGTTCGAGCGCAGTCTTGCATGAATAGTTTCAGAGACGCCTTGGTGGGGTGTGAGCTTTATGATATTGGTTACGTGGGAGACAAGTTCACGTGGAGAAATCATAGTAAGGAACTCGATACTTATATTTGTGAGAGGCTTGACCGCGCAACCGCGAATAAAAATTGGTGTGAATCCTTCCTGGAGTTCTCTGTTGTAAACGGCAATCCACGACACTCCGATCACCGGCCGATTATAGTATGTACTGAAGGAAATACACCCGGTGGAAGAAGGGGGGATCGCAGATTTAGGTTTGAAGCATGGTGGTTGCAGGAAGCGGGGTGTAGCGAGGAGATTCAGGGAGCATGGGAGGAAGGATGGCTGCATGGTGGTGGAGGGGTTGCGGGTGTTATGGGCAATGTGGCGGGTAGAATGGTGAAATGGCAGAAGGAGGTTGTGGGGGAGCTGGAAGGAAGATTGAAGAAGGCACGCGTCGATCTCGAGAGGTGTATGAGGGAACCTGTTACAGAACAAAAAGTAAGAGAGGAGGCTCAGCTAAGATGTGTGGTTCGGGATTTGGAGGATAAAAGGAACACCAAGATCAAGCATAGAACTCATATCACTTGGTTGAAGGATGGCAATAGGAGCACCCATTATTTCATGGCTTATGCTTCGGCAAGGAAGAAGTCTAATCGAGTGAAGGAGTTAGTGAAGGAGAATGGTGAAGTGATGAAGGAGGGGGAGGGTCTGACTAACTATGTGTGCTCTTTTTTTCAGGGTCTATTCACAACACAGTTCTCGGAAGATTGCATGCATGAGATCATTAGTCGTGTGACACCGCGTATTACCAGCAACATGCAGGCGATGCTTGATTTGAAGTTCACCCGAGAAGAAGTTAAAGCAGCCCTTGATCACATAGGATATCTCAAGGCGCCAGGGCCGAATGGAATGTCGTCTATTGTGTACAAGAAGCATTGGCACTTCATGGGTGACCGCATCATGGCGGAGGTGCTGGCGGTCCTAAACGGAGGCGATATCCCTGAAGGATGGAACGATACCGTTGTTGTGCTGATTCCGAAAAATAAGAACCCAAGGAGGATTAAGGACCTTTGACCGATCTCTCTCTGTAATGTGCTGTACAAGCTGGTGTCCAAAGTAATTGCCAACCGACTGAAGCTTATTATGCCTGACATAATATCTGAGAACTAGAGTGCCTTTGTCCCGGGGCGTTTGATCACCGACAATGTGCTGGTTGCCTATGAGCTATCCCACTTTCTGCTGAACAAGAAGAGGGGGGGAGAATGCTATGCTGCGGTTAAGGCGGATATGAGTAAGGCTTATGACCGAGTCAAGTGGAATTTCTTGCGGGAGATGCTTGTGAAGCTAGGGTTCAACCGTGCGTGGGTTGACTTAATAATGAAGTGTGTTACCTCCGTGCGCTATCAGATTAAAGTCAATGGTGAGCTAACAGAGCAGTTTAGCCCGTCCAGAGGCCTACGGCAGCGCGACCCGGTGTCGCCGTATCTGTTTGTCATGTGTGTCGAAGGCCTGTCGTCTTTGCTCCATGCTGCAGAGCAAGAAAGAAGGATCAGTGGGGTCAAAATATGCCGATCAGCACCTGCAGTATCCCATTTGCTCTTCGCGGATGACTCCGTTTTGCTCATGAAATCATGTGTGGAGGAAGCCACTAGCATACGAGAGGTACTGGACGTTTATGAGGCGTGTTCAGTGAAGTAAATATGCCCTAGAGGCAATAATAAAGTTATTATTTATTTCCTCATATCATGATAAATGTTTATTATTCATGCTATTATTGTATTAACCGGAAACATGATACATGTGTGAATACATAGACAAACACATAGTCAGTAGTATGCCTCTACTTGACTAGCTCATTAATCAAAGATGGTTATGTTTCCTGACCATAGACATGTGTTGTCATTTGATTAATGGGATCACATCATTAGGAGAATGATGTGATTGACATGACCCATTCTGTTAGCCTAGCACTTGATCGTTTAGTATACTGCTATTGCTTTCTTCATGACTTATACAAAGTTCCTACAACTATGAGATTGTGCAACTCCGTTTACGGAAGAACACTTTGTGTGCT
Source organism: Aegilops speltoides (assembly GCA_021437245.1). Classification (NCBI taxonomy): domain Eukaryota; kingdom Viridiplantae; phylum Streptophyta; class Magnoliopsida; order Poales; family Poaceae; genus Aegilops; species Aegilops speltoides. The sequence continues at coordinate 173,081,511 of CM038147.1, read as the reverse complement.
ACCAAACGTCACAACGAATCGGGTGATTATAAAGGTGCTCTCTGGTGTTTCCGAAGGTACATGTTGGGTTGGCATAATTCGAGATTAGGATTTGTCACTCCGATTGTCGGAGAGGTATCTCTGGGCCCTCTCGGTAATACTCATCACCTAAGCCTTGCAAGCATGTAACTAATGAGTTAGTTATGAGATGACGATTACGGAACGAGTAAATAGACTTGCCGTAACGAGATTGAACTAGGTATTGGATATCGACGATCAAATCTCGGGCAAGTAACATACCGATGACAAAGGAACAAAGTATGTTGTTATGCGGTTTGACCGATAAAGATCTTCGTAGAATATGTAGGAACCAATATGGGCATCCAGGTCCCGCTATTGGTTATTGACCGAGAATGGTTTTAGGTCATGTCTACATAGTTCTCGAACCCGTAGGGTCCGCACGCTTAACGCTTCGATGACAGTTTTATTATGAGTTTATAAGTTTTGATGTACCAAGTTTGTTCGAGTCCGGATGTGATCACGACATGACGAGGAGTCTCGAAATGGTCGAGACATAAAGATTGATATATTGGACGACTATATTAGGACACCGGAAAGGTTCCGGGAGTTTTCTGAGAAAACTGGAGCACCGGGGGGGTTACCGGAACCCCCCGGGAGAGTTAATGGTCCACATGGGCCTAGGTGGAAAGAGAGAGGGCGGCGGGGTGGCCGCGCGCCTCTCTCCCTCCGGTCCGAATTGGACTAGGAGGGGGCGCCCCCTTCCTTCCCCTCTCCTTCCTTCCCTCCTAGTAGGAGTAGGAAAGGAGGAATCCTACTCCTACTAGGAGGAGGATTCCTCCTCCTTGGCGCGCCTAAAGGCCGGCCGGCCTCCCCTCCCTCCTTTATATACGGGCAGGGGCACCCCATAGACACACAAGTTGATCTACGGATCGTTCCTTAGCCGTGTGCGGTGCCCCTTCCACCATATTCCACCTCGGTCATATCGTCAGCAGAGTTTAGGCCAAGCCTGCTACTGGTAGAACATCATCATCGCCACCACGCCGTCGTCTTGACGGAACTCATCTCCGAGCCTTTGCTGGATCGGAGGGCGGAGATCGCCATCGAGCTGAACGTGTCTGAACTCGGAGGCTCCGTACGTTCGGTGCTTGGATCGGTCGGATCGTGAAGACGTACTACTACATCAACCGCGTTGTGCTAACGCTTCCGCTTACGGTCTACGAGGGTACGTGGACGAACACTCTCCCCTCTCATTGCTATGCCATCACCATGATCTTGCGTGTGCGTAGGAAATTTTTTGAAATTACTACGTTCCCCAACAGTGGCATCCGAGCTTAGGTTTTATGCGTTGATGTTATATGCACGAGTAGAACACAAGTGAGTTGTGGACGATATAAGTCATACTGCCTACCAGCATGTCATACTTTGGTTCAGCGGTATTGTGAGATGAAGCGGCCGGACCGACATTACGCGTCGCTTCGCGAGACTGGTTTCACCGCTACGAGCACTCGTGCTTAAAGGTGGCTAGCGGGTGTCTGCTCTCTCACTTTAGTTGAACCGAGTGTGGCTACGCCCGGTCCTTGCAAAGGTTAAAACGGAGTCTATTTGACAAACTATCGTTGTGGTTTTGATGCGTAGGTGAGAACGGTTCTTGCTAAGCCCGTAGCAGCCACGTAAAACTTACAACAACAAAGTAGAGGACGTCTAACTTGTTTTTGCAGGGCATGTTGTGATGTGATATGGTCAAGACGTGATGCTATATTTTATTGTATGAGATGATCATGTTTTGTAACCGAAGTTATCGGCAACTGGCAGCAGCCATATGGTTGTCGCTTTATTGTATGAAATGCAAACGCCATGTAATTGCTTTACTTTATCACTAAGCGGTAGCGATAGTCGTAGAAGCAATAGATGGCGTAACGACAACGATGCTGCGATGGAGATCAAGGTGTCGCGCCGGTGATGATGGTGATCATGATGGTGCTTCGAAGATGGAGATCACAAGCACAAGATGATGATGGCCATATCATATCACTTATATTGATTGCATGTGATGTTTATCCTTTATGCATCTTATCTTGCTTTGATTGACGGTAGCATTTTAAGATGATCTCTCACTAAAATTATCAAGAAGTGTTCTCCCGAGTATGCACCGTTGCCAAAGTTCGTCGTGTCGAGACACCACGTGATGATCGGGTGTGATAAGCTCTCGTCCATCTACAACGGGTGCAAGCCAGTTTTGCACACGCAGAATACTCAGTTAAACTTGACGAGCCTAGCATATGCAGATATGGCCTCGGAACACGAGACCGAAAGGTCGAGCGTGAATCATATAGTAGATATGATCAACATAGTGATGTTCACCATTGAAAACTACTCCATCTCACGTGATGATCGGTTATGGTTTAGTTGATTTGGATCACGTGATCACTTAGATGACTAGAGAGATGTCTGCTAAGTGGGAGTTCTTAAGTAATATGATTAATTGAACTTAAATTTATCATGAACTTAGTACCGATAGTATCTTGCTTGTCTATGTTTGTTTGTAGATAGATGGCTCGTCTTTGTTGTTCCGTTGAATTTTAATGCGTTCCTTGAGAAAGCAAAGTTGAAAGATGATGGTAGCAATTACACGGATCGGGTCCGTAACTCGAGGATTATCCTCATTGCTGCACAAAAGAGTTACGCCTGGAAGCACCGCTGGGTGCCAACTCTTCTTGATGCAACCGACAACGTTAAGAACGTCTGCGAGCAAAGCTGATGACTACTCTATAGTTCGATGTGCCATGCTTTACGGCTTGGAACCGGTTTTCAACGACGTTTTGAACGTCATGGAGCATATGAGATGTTCCAGAGTTGAAGTTAATATTTCAAGCAAATGCCCGGATTGAGAGATATGAAGTCTCCAATAAGTTCTACAGCTGCAAGATGGAGGAGAATAGTTCGTCAATGAACACATACTCGTAATGTCTGGGTATAACAATCACTTGATTCAACTGGGAGTTAATCTTCACGATGATAGTGTCATTGATGAAATTCTCCAATCATCGCCACCAAGCTACAAGAGCTTCGTGATGAACTATAATATGCAAGGGATGAACAAGACTATTCCCGAGCTCTTCGCGATGTTGAAAGCCGCGGAGGTAGAAATCAAGAAGGAGCATCAAGTGTTGATGGTCAACAAGACCACTAGTTTCAAGAAGAAGGGCAAAGGGAAGAAGAAGGGGAACTTCAAGAAGAACGGCAAGCAAGTTGCTGCTCAAGAGAAGAAACCCAAGTCCGGACCTAAGCCTGGCCCGAGTGCTTCTACCGCAAGCGATGGACATCGAAGCGGAACTGCCCCAAGTATTTGGCGGATAAGAAGGATGGCAAAGTGAGCAAAGGTATATGTGATATACATGTTATTGATGTGTACCTAACTAGAGCTCGTAGTAGCACTGGTATTTGATACTGGTTCTTGCTAATATTTGCAACTCAAACAGGACTACGGAATAAGCGAGCATCGCCAAGGACGAGGTGACGATGCACGGGAAACGGTTCCAAAGTCGATGTGATCGTGGTCGGCACGCTACCTCTACATCTACCTTCGGGATTAGTTTTAGACCTGAATAATTGTTATTTGGTGCCGCGTTGAGCATGAACATTATATCTGGATCTTGTTTAATGCGAGACGGTTATTCATTTAAATCGAGAATAATGGTTGTTCTATTTATATGAGTAATATCTTTTATGGTCATGCACCCTTGAAGAGTGGTCTATTTTTATTGAATCTCGATAGTAGTGATACACATATTCATAATGTTGAAGCCAAAAGATGCAGAGTTGATAATGATAGTGCAACTTATTTGTGGCACTGCCGTTTAGGTCATATCGGTGTAAAACGCATGAAGAAACTCCATACTGATGGACTTCTGGAATCACTTGATTATGAATCCTTGGTACTTGCGAACCGTGCCTCATGGGCAAGATGACTAAAACACCGTTCTCTGAAACTATGGAGAGAGCAACAGATTTGTTGGAAATCATACATACAGATGTATGTGGTCCGATGAATGTTGAGGCTCGTGGCGGATATCGTTATTTTCTCACCTTCACAGATGATTTGAGCAGATATGGGTATATCTACTTAATGAAGCACAAGTCTGAAACATTTGAAAAGTTCAAAGAATTTTAGAGTGAAGTGGAAAATCATCGTAACAAGAAAATAAAGTTTCTACGATCTGATCGTGGAGGAGAATATTTGAGTTACGAGTTTGGTTTACATTTGAAACAATGCGGAATAGTTTCAAGAACTCACACCACCGGAACACCACAACGAAATGGTGTGTCCGAACGTCAGAATCGTACTTTACTTGATATGGTGCGATCTATGATGTCTCTTACCGATTTACCGCTATCGCTTTTGGGGTTATGCTTTAGAGACGGCCGCATTCACGTTAAATAGGGCACCATCTAAATCCGTTGAGACGACGCCTTATGAACTGTGGTTTGGCAAGAAACCAAAGTTGTCGTTTCTTAAAGTTTGGGGTTGCGATGCTTATGTGAAGAAACTTCAACCAGATAAGCTCAAACCCAAATCGAAGAAATGTGTCTTCATAGGATACCCAAAAGAGACTGTTGGGTACACCTTCTATCACAGATCCGAAGGCAAGACATTCGTTGCTAAGAATGGATCCTTTCTAGAGAAGGAGTTTCTCTCGAAAGAAGTGAGTGGGAGGAAAGTAGAACTTGATGAGATAACTATATCTACTCCCTTATTGGAAGGTAGTTCATCACAAGAACCGGTTCCTGTGACGACTACACCAATTAGTGAGGAAGCTAATGATATTGATCATGAAACTTCAGATCATGTTTCTGCTGAACCTCGTAGGTCTACCAGAGTAAGATCCGCACCAGAGTGGTACGGTAATCCTATCCTAGAAGTCATGTTACTTGACCATGATGAACCTACGAACTATGAGGAAGCGATGATGAGTCCAGATTCCGCAAAATGGCTAGAGGCCATGAAATCTGAGATGGGATCCATGTATGAAAACAAAGTATGGACTTTGGTTGACTTGCCCGATGATCGGCAAGCCATTGAGAATAAATGGATCTTTAAGAAGAAGACCGACGCTGATGGTAATGTTACTTGTCTATAAAGCTCGACTTGTTGCGAAAGGTTTTGACAAGTTCAAGGGGTTGACTACGATGAGACTTTCTCACCCGTAGCGATGCTTAAGTCTGTCCAAATCATGTTGGCTATTGCTGCATTTCATGATTATGAAATTTGGCAAATGGATGTCAAGACTGCATTCTTGAATGGATTTCTAGAAGAAGAGTTGTATATGATGCAGCCGAAGGTTTTGTTGATCCAAAAGGTGTCGACAAAGTGTGCAAGCTCCAGCGCTCCATTTATGGACTGGTGCAAGCATCTCGAGTTGGAATAAACGCTTTGATAGTGTGATCAAAGCATATGGTTTTATCTGAGACTTTTGGAGAAGCCTGTATTTACAAGAAAGTGAGTGGGAGCTCAGAGCATTTCTAGTTTTATATGTTGATGACATATTATTAATTAGAAACGATATAGAATTTCTGGATAGCATAAAGGGATACTTGAATAAAAGTTTTTCAATGAAAGACCTCGGGGAAGCTGCTTACATATTGGGCATTAAGATCTATAGAGATAGATCAAGACACTTAATAGGACTTTCACAAAGTACATACCTTGACAAAATTTTGAAAAAGTTCAAAATGGATCGAGCAAAGAAAGGATTCTTGCACGTGCTACAAGGTGTGAAGTTGAGTCAAACTCAATGCCCGACCATAGCGTAAGATAGAGAGAAAATGAAAATGTTCCTATGCTTCAGCCATAGGCTCTATCATGTATGCAATGTTGTGTACCGACCGACGATGCTTAGCAATAATCTTGGCAGGAAGGTACCAAAGTAATCCAGAGTGGATCATCGGACAGCGGTCAAGAACATCCTGAAATACCTGAAAAGGACTAAGGATATGTTTCTCGTATATGGAGGTGACAAAGAGCTAGTCGTAAATGGTTACATCGATGCAAGCTTTGACACTGATCCGGACAATTCTAAATCTCAAACCGGATACGTGTTTCTATTAAACGGTGGAGCTGTAAGTTGGTGCAGTTCTAAACAAAGCGTCGTGGCGGGATCTACATGTGAAGCGGAGTACATAGCTGCTTCTGAAGCAGCGAATGAAGGAGTCTGGATGAAGGAGTTCATTTCCGATCTAGGTGTCATACCTAGTGCATCGGGACCAATGAAGATCTTCTGTGACAATACTGGTGCAATTGCCCTGGCAAAGGAATCCATATTTCACAAGAGGACCAAGCACATCAAGAGACGCTTCAATTCCATTCGGGACCAAGTCCAAGTGGGAGACATAGAGATTTGCAAGATACATACGGATCTGAATGTTGCGCACCGTTGACTAAGCCTCTCTCATGAGCAAAACATGATCAGCACCAAGACTCCATGGGTGTTAGAATCATTACTATGTAATCTAGATTATTGACTCTAGTGCAAGTGGGAGATCAAGGAAATATGCCCTAGAGGCAATAATAAAGTTATTATTTATTTCCTCATACCATGATAAATGTTTATTATTCATGCTATAATTGTATTAACCGGAAACATGATACATGTGTGAATACATAGACAAACACATAGTCAGTAGTATGCCTCTACTTGACTAGCTCATTAATCAAAGATGGTTATGTTTCCGACCATAGACATGTGTTGTCATTTGATTAATGGGATCACATCATTAGGAGAATGATGTGATTGACATGACCCATTCATTAGCCTAGCACTTGATCGCTTAGTATACTGCTATTGCTTTCTTCATGACTTATACAAAGTTCCTACAACTATGAGATTGTGCAACTCTCGTTTATCGGAAGAACACTTTGTGTGCTACCAAACGTCACAACGAATCGGGTGATTATAAAGGTGCTCTCTGGTGTTTCCGAAGGTACATGTTGGGTTGGCATAATTCGAGATTAGGATTTGTCACTCGATTGTCGGAGAGGTATCTCGGGCCCTCTCGGTAATACTCATCACCTAAGCCTTGCAAGCATGTAACTAATGAGTTAGTTATGAGATGACGTATTATGGAGCGAGTAAAGAGACTTGCCAAAGAACGGATTGAACTAGGTATTGGATACCGACGATCAAATCTCGGGCAAGTAACATACCGATGACAAAGGGAACAAAGTATGTTGTTATGCGGTTTGACCGATAAAGATCTTCGTAGAATATGTAGGAACCAATATGGGCATCCAGGTCCCGCTATTGTTTATTGACCGAGAATGGTTTTAGGTCATGTCTACATAGTTCTCGAACCCGTAGGGTCCGCACGCTTAACGTTTCGATGACAGTTTTATTATTGAGTTTATAAGTTTTGATGTACCAAAGTTTGTTCAGAGTCCCGGATGTGATCACGGACATGACGAGGAGTCTCGGAATGGTCGAGACATAAAGATTGATATATTGGACGACTATATTCGGACACCGGAAAGGTTCCGGGAGTTTTCGGAGAAAACCGGAGTGCCGGGGGGGTTACCGGAACCCCCCGGGAGAGTTAATGGGCCGCATGGGCCTAGGTGGGAAGAGAGGGGCGGCCAAGGTGGGCCGCACGCCCCTCTCCCTCTTGTCCGAATTGGACTAGGAGGGGGGGGGGGGCGGCGCCCCTTTCCTTCCCCCCTCTCCCCCTTCCTTCCCCCTCCTAGTAGGAGTAGGAAAGGAGGAATCCTACTCCTACTAGGAGGAGGATTCCTCCTCCTGGCGCGCCTAAAGGGGCGGCCGGCCTCCCCCTCCCTCCTTTATATACGGGGCAGGGGCACCCCATAGACACACAAGTTGATCTACGGATCGTTCCTTAGCCGTGTCGGTGCCCCTTCCACCATATTCCACCTCGGTCATATCGTCGGAGTTTAGGCGAAGCCTCTGCACCGTAGAACATCATCATCGTCACCACGCCGTCGTGCTGACGGAACTCATCTCCGGAGCCTTTGCTGGATCGGAGGGCCGGAGATTGTCATCGAGCTGAACGTGTGCTGAACTCGGAGGCTCCGTACGTTCGGTGCTTGGATCGGTCGGATCGTGAAGACGTACGACTACATCAACCACGTTGTGCTAACGCTTCCGCTTACGGTCTACGAGGGTACGTGGATGAACACTCTCCCCTCTCGTTGCTATGCCATCACCATGATCTTGCGTGTGCGTAGGAATTTTTTTGAAATTAGTACGTTCCCCAACATTCAGGTCAATGTATTAATGTGGATAAATCTGCTGTCATGTTTAGCCCTAATACACCTGTGGCCGAGCGGAATGCAGTGAAAACTGTGTTGAGAATCCATAGCGAATCCTGGAACGAGAAGTACTTGGGACTCCCAGTGCATGTCGGACGATCCAGACGGAAGGCTTTTGCATACGTGAAAGGAGCTATTGCTGGCAAGATGTATGGATGGAAAGAGAAGCTCATAGCAAAAACGGGGTAGGAGACACTTGTGACCTCCGTAGCGCAGGCTATCCCCATGTTCGCCATGTCCTGCTTTGACCTTACGAAGGGTTTCTGCCATGAGATGAGCTCCATGATCGGAAAATACTGGTGGAGCCAACAAGACAAGGAAAATACGGTGCACTGGATTGGATGGGAGAAGCTCACCATGCCGAAAGCACACGGGGGGCTTGGTTTCCGGGATATGTACAACTTCAACATAGCTATGTTATCTAGGTAGGCGTGGAGACTTGTCCAGCAACCTGATACGCTATGTGGTCGTATCCTCAAAGCTCGGTACTTTCCCAACTGCCATGTGCTAGCTCCTGAGGCCAAGGAAGGAATTTCATATGCTTGGAGAAGCTTGTTGCACGGACTAGAGCTGATCCGGGAGGGGTACATTTGGCGCATAGGTGACGGAGCTGATGTGAATATCTGGGCCGACCCCTGGATACCGAGACCTTGGTCTCGTACTGTCACTACGCCAAGGGGCAACAACCTGCTAGACAAAGTTAGCGATCTGATCGATCCAACAACAGGCCAATGGGATGTGCAACTCATTCGGGACACATTCTGGGCGGAGGATGCACGGCTAATACTCCAGATTCCGTTGAGGGAAAGGGTACAGGACTTTATCGCCTGGCAATTCGATAGTAAAGGGGCACACTCAGTCAAAAGTGCATATAAGTTACACGTCGAGTTGTTGAAGTAGAAGAAGAACAGTGGGCAGGGAATGAGCACTCATGCAGCGGGGAACCTGAACACATGCCAGGATAACTCGTGGAAGAGAATCTGGAAGTTACCCTGTTCGCGGAATGTGCAAATGTTCGTATGGAGAGTCAAGCATGAATCACTAGCACTCTTGACGAATTTGCGTAAACGTGGATGAATGTGGAAACCACTCGGTGCTTCTTACGTGGGCGGGCGGATGAAGACGGGCTCATCTATTCATAAAATGCAAGGCGGTGAAGGAGGGTTGGAGAGAACTAGCCTTGGAGAAGGAGAGGATCGAAATGGAACAGATTAGTTCCGTGCATGCAATGATGGACTGTGTTTGGGGCTGGATGAATAAAAGCGCATGCATATCTTAACCTTCCGTGGCACGGTGGAGCGTGAGGAACAAGCCGAGGAAGGAGAACTCATGGCGCCAAAGAATGATGTAGCACGGAGGACTCGCATCGCTGCCATGGAGTATCTGCAAGTCTTTATCAAACCGCCATCGGGCCGTCCATGGACAAGTGGATTGCCCCGCCAGATGATATGTGAAGATCAATGCGGATGGATCGTTTGCCCAGGAGATGGTCATGCTTGGATGGGGCGTCGTGGCAAGAGACTTCGTCCGGGGACATCGTTGCAAAGAAGGGCTGGCAGCGAGCAGGCCATATACATGATGCTTTCAGCAGAAGTCTTTCTTGTTGTCCAACGCTGCCGCCCTTGCCGATCTTGGCAGCTGAGGGTCATCTTTGAAACAGATTCCCAATTGCTAGTGGAAGCCATGGACTTCCGAAAAGCGGACTCGTCAGCTTATGCTGCTATCATCGAGGACACGAAGTATCAATTGAAGATGTGGTTCTCTAAACATAAGTTAGCTGTTTGTCGTCGTAGTGCTAATAATGTTGCCCATGAACTTTCAAATATGGGCCGGATGTACCCAGTAGACAAAGTTATGAATTGGGGGTCTGATGTACCAGCCCATGTGGCTGCCTGTGCCTCGAGCGATTTGCCCGAGCACCGTTAAGTTATAAAGCGTTGCTTTGACCTAAAAAAAATCACCTCCCGGAAGCAACTCCATAGAAACCGCGTCACCGGGCACCGGAAGAAGATGTGGTCACAGTCCTCCGGTACCAAACAAATGGGGCAGAGGCCGTCCCCAGGGCCATTACGTTTTTGGACCTCCGTGCCCGAGGGGAGGCGGCCTCGAACCCATTGCCAAAGAAATAAGCGGATTTTCAAGGGGAGTTTGATCTCCCAAAGAACCGCTAGTTCCACTGGTCCAGGAGAAGGGACAATCGCCTAGCATAGGGACCTAGTTGAGAATCTGCCGCTTGGTTCAAGGTGCCAAGACAGCGACTCGGGCTCAAGGGAGGGGGTGGAGGGCAATACATGCAAGCAATTCGTCCCATTGCTTGCGCTCTGTCGCCCCGAAGATGCGGCAAAAGGCGATAGCTCCCAAGTCAGCTAAAGCCACAGAGTTGTGATGGGCACAAATCGAGAATAACGCGTGAAAGCGTTCCGCAAAGGGCCGGGTCCCAACCCACCTATCAAGCCAGAACAGGGTACCGGATCCGGCGCCCACTCTAATGGAGGTCCCAATACGCAAGATCAACATCAGATGAATCACCGCTTGCCAGTATGACCGTGCTTTTTCCGATAGTGGTTTATTGATTCTCTTCGTATTTCGTGTTAGAAAACAATGACCATAAATTAGTTACTAACAAAATTTTAATGATGCCATGGAAATGTTATACATATCTTCATATTTCGACATAGTTTCCAAAGACATTATTATTGTTATATACTGTATAACTTATAATTTATTAGTTAAAATTATGGTCAAAATATGACTCTAAATATAGGGACTAAGAGCATCTACACCACACGGATAGCTAATCCGAACCCCTATACTCCCGCAGACACGCTCGCGGATAGTGAAGGATGTGCATCAAAACTTATCATTTGTAACCACGGTCGCTATTTTCAAAACACCAAATCAATGCAAGCACATGCACGTCGATTATTTTGGATAAATATTTTTCATACTCAATAGTAGTATATAATTCACATATAGTTCAAACGTAAATATTATTTATAATGCATGACTGATAAAAACACAAGTTTACTAATTTTCGGTGTGTGTTCACATATGCTCGACAAGGTCATCCAGAAGTTGCATATGCACTTATTGATCTCGCATTTGTTGATACATCTCTAGAAAGTTGGCAATACTCTTGTTTTGAGAGAAAGACCTGAACACCAGACTTCTCAAAATCACGTGTGCGCACTACCCCTTCACCCTCATCCTTGACAATCATGCAAGATAACAACATGTCATGGGCTGCCAAAATGTCTCTGGTTCCCACATCATCACAGCTCCACAAATAATACCACAACGAGCTTGGAGCACTCCAAATGGCCTCTCCACATCCTTCCTAGGTTCCTCTTGCATTATTGCAAAGCGGGTTTGTTTGTTGACTTAGGGATTATATATGGTCATCACAAACGCCACCCATTGATGATAGATACCATTAGCAAGGTAGTACCCCATGGTGTAGTTGTGTTCGTTGACGGTATAGTTACACGGTGGAGCTTCCCCATCACAGAATCTCTTGAATAAAGGAGATCGTTGGAGCACATTGATGTCACTGCACGAACCTGGCATGCCAAAGAAAGCATGCCAAATCCACAAGTCATGTGATGTGACTGCTTCAAGTATGATGGTGGCTTCTCGGACGTGCCCTTGGTATTGCCCATGCAAACCTTTTGGGTATTTCTTCCACTGCCAGTGCATGCAATCAACTGAACCTAGCATACCGGCAATCCTCTTGTTGCTCCAATTGCCAACAATTTCTTTGTGTCCTCCATAGTTGGCTCTCTCACGCACCCTTCTCCGAATACCTTCACCACAGTGCATGCAAATTGCACCGTGGTGTTCAAGACCATGGTCTCCCCGATTCCGGATTTCTACATCAATTGCATCTATTGCTTTACCATAAGCAAGCATCCTGAGAGTACTAGTGCATTTCTGCATAGGAGAGAGAAATTTTTCCGCAACAATCCTTCCTCAGCTTGAAGTTGTCATCAACATTCTCCAAGCCTTCCACTACATGCAAGAACAAGTTTCTGCTCATCCGCGGTAGCGACGGTGAAAGAATGTTTCATGGAATGTTAGGACAGCTGTGAAGTAGTCTGCGAATAAAAGTCGTGCACCGGCAATCCTATCACGCAGAATCACTTTCTGGCCCTTGATTGAACCCTTGAAGTTTAGGACGTGATCCTCTGCCTTCTCAAACTCCTCTTGGATGCTCATCTTCATCATCACTTCAGCATCTCATTGTCCGAATCCTACCATGGGATGAACTCCTTGAATATTAATTCATAAGATCATTGTTTCCATAGCCATCATTCCATGTCGAATCCATTGGTGACCTAGAAGTAATGACCGAAAGAATTAAAAACCGGCTCGGGCATTTCATCAAACACATAGAGCACCGGGTGAAAATATGGGGAAGTTTGACGTAGCGGGACGTCATTTGGTGGCGCCCTGGTCAGCCGCAGTGTGCATTGGGGTGTCCGATGGCGAAGCCCTGAGTTGGGGATGGTAGCAGAGCACCGATACCGGCGGAAGTCCGGTGGCGGCTGTGTGGAGGAGGGAGAATAGAGAAGAGTAGAGTGCTACTTGGGCAAGGAGAGGGGAGGCAGATACGAGCAAATTGGCGCAGGCCCTAGCGGCCAGTCCGGCATGGTGGGCATGTCCGGGTGTCCCCATAATCCACCCTAGATTTGGGTTGGATATGGGGATGTTGGTTGGGTGGCACTTTTCCATCTGGACACGGACCGGACAGCCCATCTTGGCATTTGGGGCGTGTATGGTTAGTCTGGTTGTAGTTTCTCTAATAAACCAGGATGGTTCGCCTATGAGCACCTTCGAGGTAACTTGAGATTGACAAACTCACCACTGGTGCCTCGTAGTTGACGTTAACATCTCCTCCCACTGAACGAACATCATCGAAAAGCTTTAAATAAATCAGAAATATGCATGCACTAGTGTCTATGACTTGAAAGCTAGTGGTTTGGTTCAACCAGAAGGAACCTAACCCCGGTGGGGAACCAAACTGTAATGGAATAGAACAGTTCTATTTCAGAGGAACATGTCGATTCTATTTCTATGTTTGGTACAAGCAAAAAAGCAGAACGGGTTGGTTTCGGTCCTATGTTTAGTTCGAGAGGTGGAATGAAAAATGAAACAACATAAAGTTCAAAATTTTGGCATCATTTCATTTTGTATTTTGAAGACAAACAACATAACAATATATATTGGTAAACATAACACGTACTACCTCTGTCTTAAAATATAAGATGTTTTTTTACCCAAAAAGGCTTCCATCACTACAAAAAAAGACACTTTCGTGACATTTTGGGCCGAACGAATTTTTTTCTGTCATACTTATGACACTTCTATGACGATAATTGTGACAAAACTCGGTATCATCATAGATGTGGTGGGCTCCTACTTCTATGACAAAAAAACATGACAGAAAATGGGCTTTTCTTCCTGGGCGGGCCATAGACGTAGCTGCATGACATTCTTTGGGCCGCCCATGACGGAAAAAACCATGGTAGAAGCGAGGGCGAGGAAAATATCAGGGTGTTCCTGGTTACGGTGGGTGGTCGGGGCCGAGCGATGCGCGTTTCTCTCGTACATGTACGCGCGTGTGTGCGATGCATTGGGCTCTAACTGAACTCGAGCAAGGCGTTGGGCTCTAACTGAACCCGAGCGATTGCTACTCAAGCTCTGGCGTTCGAACCCGGGCGATCGATCGATGGTCTGTTAATCGAACCCGATCGAGTGATTCGCCGCCATCGCTGCTAATCGGCCGATCGATGTCAGCCTCGATGAGCAAAGAGCATTGCGGGGGAATTTGGATGAACAGTGAGTGGTGGGGGTGGATGAACAGGACCCCGTGGTGTTGCCTCTGGATGAACAGGACCCCGATCGATCAAGCTGGTTAGGGCTGGATGAACAGGCCCCCGTGGAGGGCTAGATGAACAAGACGACCCCATGGAGGGCTAGATGAACAATATACAGTGGAGGGGTGGATGAACAGTAGCCCGTGAAGGGGTGGTTGAATAGGAGCCCGTGGAGAGCGGTGGTTGAACAGTAGCCGGTGGAGTAGCGCACGGTGGGGGCTGGATGAACAGGAGCCCGTGGATGAACAGTCGCAGGTGGAGGCTGGAGGAGGTCGACGGTGGATGAACAGTAGCCTGTGGAGGCTGGAGGAGGTCGACGGTGGAGATGAACAGTATCCCGTGGAGTCCCATTTTGCGGTATGCCACACCCCTCCTGATGAACAGGACCCTCGTTTCGACCGTAGCGCTCCAACACAAGTCCGTTTTGCGGTACGCCACACCCCTCCCGATCAACAGGACCCCATTTCGACCATAGGAGGTCCAACACAAGTCCGTTTCGTCCATTTTGCGGTACGCTAGACCCCTCCCGATGAACAAGATCCCGTTTCGAATGTGGCCGGTCGAACACAAGGCTGTTTCCTCCATTATGCGGTATGCTAGGCCTCGTTTTCATCGCCTGTTCCGTCCAAGCCCTCCCGATGAACACGATGACACATTTCGTTCCGACCCAGCCGGTTGGCTCCCCATGAACGCGACGTCGACGCTGTTTCTCCATTCCGACCCAGCCATGTACACAAGCCCTGGCCGTACGTATGCGCGAGTAGGCATTCGAGACCCCGCCCATATGTACGTACGTGACCGTATTTACTTTCTTGCACCCTGGCCGTTGTACGTACGTGTACATGCTACGTGCGCACCTCTACTACGACACGTGCGCGCCTCTACTACGACACATGTGCGCCTCTACATCGACCAGTATGTACGTACACGTTCGCGACCAGAATGACAATGCTACATACGCTTTGACCAGGTGGGTCCTGACTGTCAGGCACTTCCTTGCGTGCGAAGATGTAGCTAGTGGGTCCCAACAGTCAGGGGGGCGAATCATTTTTTTGCCCGGACGCACTTCCTTGCGTGCGAAGATGTAGCTGGTGGGTCCCAACGGTCAGGGGGAAATGTTTTTTTCACGAAATACAGTGGCCCGTCCGGCGGGTCCCTGCTGTCAGGTGGAGGTATCATTATTTTCCGTGTAATAAGGAGGTACTTCCTTGCTGCGGCCGTGGACCCAGCTGTTAGCCTCTCCACGTACAGTCCACGTCCGATAGGAGTCATTCCTTGACCACGTTGACCACGCCGCATCGAGAGAACCACGGCGGTGGAAGACGGCGAGGCCCAGGAAGGGGACGACACGGAGCTGGGGAAGACGCGACAGTGGATGCCCACGCGGAGAGGAGTACGAGGGTTCACTGGTTCAACTGCGGTGTGAGGCTGCCGTTGCCGCAGAATAACAGGGGGTGTGGGTGAGTAGAGGGATGGCCTGGCCTGCGGTAGGAGTAGTATGGGGGCGGTGAGGCCTCCGCAGCAAAGACAACCGCCACGGGAGGCGTGGAGCAGCGCGGCACGATGTGCATCGCTTGGGCGGCTGGAGCAAGAAGATCAGTGGTTGAAGAAGCAATATGGTTGTTGGATGGACATCATACGGTCACTGGAGTATTGACTAAGTTGACAAAGCCCTCCGTCCCCATCAACTTAGTAGGCCCACAAGTCAGCCACCCACTATGGTGGGTCCCAGCTAGCAGGGGGTATTCATTTTTTTGTGCGTAATAAGGAGACACTTCCTTGCGTGCGAAGATATAGCTGGTGGGTTCGACCTGTGTCGGTGTACTAGAGTAGGGGTACCCTAGTATCCCGAACTTGTGCACGGGCAACAGAAGACACCCATGCAAGGCTTGCCGGGTGACCGCCAAGGTCCTCCGTGGTTCCTTTGGAGCCATTCAAGAACAAAGTGTTTAAGTCAAGGAGGCAAGACCCCGGCAAGAGGAGCTTGCCGGTAAGGCCAACCAAGGCATCTCAAGGAACTTGCCGCGACGCGCCATGCGTCCCGGCAAGGCCCGGCGAGCGACAAGCTTCCGGGCGCGGCAAGACAACGACCGCGGCAAGACAACGACCGCGGCAAGGCACTTGCCGCGGCAAGCCACCACTCTGTACCCACGCTCCAGCGCATCCGTCAACGTGTTGCCATGGGACCTTTCCAGGCGCGCGTGGCGAGAGGCTGTACAGCCAGTGGTGCGAGGTGGCAAGGGGCGCTGACAAGAGTGCCATCGTGATGAGCGGTGGCGCCCCTGACGGTCCCTTTTCTGCACTGTTTGGGCGACACAGACGGGCATTTAATGCCTTTGTCCCCTGCCGTCAGGGTTAGGTAGGATACACGGTTCAGGTAGTTGTACCAACCACAACTCCTTTTCCATTTTGCCCTCGCCACGTTGCCACTGTCGGTGACCCTTGAGCATATAAAGGAGGCCCATGCACAACGTGGGGGGTTCGAGGCATTCAAACCGAAAACACTCACGCCTCGAGCAAGAACTCAATACAATCGCATAAGCAGCGGAGGAGTATTATCTCTCCGGAGAGCTCCGGCTGGGTAAATCGCTCATGTGCTTCGCCTCGATCCACTCTTCGTGCGATCTCCGCCCCCCGCCGAACCAAAAGGGGCTCCGGTCCCATAGGTGTTCGTTCCCACGACAACCTGTTAGCGGGGGAACGTTTTTTTGCAAAATACAGAGGCCCTTCCAGTGGGTCCGAGATGTCAGCTGCAGGAATCATTATTTTGTGCGTAATAAGGAGGCATTTCCTTGTGTGTGGCCGTGGACCCAGCTGTCAGCCTCTCCACGTACAGTCCACGTCCGATGGAAGTCGTTCCATGACCACGTTGACCACGCCGCGCCGAGAGCACCAGGGCAGTGGACGACGGCGAGGCCTAGGAAGGGGACGACGCGGAGTCAGGGAAGACACGGCAGTTGATGCCCATGCGAAGAGGAGTACAAGGGTTCACTGGTTCGGCTGTGGTGTGAGGCTGCCGTCGCCGCAGGGCCTGGCTAGCGTTGGGAGTAGTAGGGGGCGGTGAGGCCTCAACGGCAGCACAACCGGCCACTGGAGGCAGAAGCAGGCGGTCTCGCCGGCGCTGGTTTGGGCGGCTAGTGCAAGAAGAGCAGCACTTGAAGAAGCGGCAGGACTGTTCGATTCAAATCCAATGGTTACTGCTGCTACAATCGTTTGTTAACTAAGTTGACAAGCCCTGCATACGCGTCAACTTAGTAGGCCCATAGGTCAACCTCCCAACCGGTGCGCCCCAGATGTCAGTGGGAGGAATCATTTTTTTTTTCGTGTAATAAGGAGGCAATTGATTGCGTGCGGCCAGGCCAGCGGAGGGAGTAGGGTGGGCCGGGGAAGCCTGCGCGGCATCACAGCGAGACACAAGAGGAGGGAGCAGGCAGTCCCGCCGGCGCTAGTTTAGGCGGGTGGAGCAGGAAGATCAGAGATTGAAGAAGTACGTCAGCCTTTGGATGGACATCCAATAGTCGTTGCTGCTAGAATCGTGTGTTGACTGACAAAGCCTTGCGTAAACAAGTGAGCCTCGAAATTTGTGGCGTGTACAACCCATTTGTTATTATTTTTACTCATTTTCTAATTCATATGGAATTTATTGCATCCCGTTTTCCATTTTTAGAATTGCTGCCCATTTTCTGGTCAGTACCAGGGTTAAAAAAATTAACTAAATATGTGCGAAATTTTGAAAATTCGCAAATTTTTGCTGGAGAACAAAATATTCTTAATCCAAAAATTAGTAGCCATACTAAAACAAATTTAAAAATAAATTAGTACTATGTCATGTTAAATCCAATGAAATACTATAAAATATCAGTGAAGAACAAAAACAAAAAAAGAAACTAATATCCCATTTGCTATAATTTTTTTTTGGAATTTTCAACCCCTTTGATATTACTTTTAACACACACTGACCATACTCTTTGGCAAGGCCGGAATGCATCCCTCCTCGTCTTGAAAGATTTGCAGCCTAGTAAGTCGAAGAAAACAAATAGGCCTAGCTTGGGTATTCTTCAAAAAGAAATACTGGGCTACCTATTTCCCTAAAGAAAAACCTGTTGGACTGGTCATGTTGTTAGACGGGCCACAAGACCGCACAACCCAATTTATAGTCTGCTCCTCCGAATTACTACTCAAAAAAAAGTTGTGCAATTCTGTCGTTAATTGACTATACGTTAAAAATGATGTGGGTCCCAGATATCAGCAGGGTGGATTAGAGTAAAAAACGAGGGGTGCATCTAAGTAGTAAAAGAGGCACTTGCTTGTGTTCGAGAGCGGACCTGGTGGGTCCGTACTGTCATACTCACAACTACAGTTCTCTCCCGATTCACTATGTTGACAGGGACCGTTTCGAAAAAAAACTATGTTGACAGGGCCGGACGGCGGCGCCGTGGCTAGCGCACCAAGGCGGAGGATAAAGTGTTGTCGCCAATGTGCTGGGATGGGTTGGACATTCTTACTGAAAAATAAAAATGGACCGGAACTATTTACGACATTGACTATGATTTGCATGGGTCCGCTGGTTGCAGGAAGAAAATGCTGGGAGAAAGAAGACTGGTCGCTATCTTTGCCTAAGAATAATATCAACTGAATGTAACGACACTATCATAGGAAATAATATCCTCCTGTTAAATCATTAATTTAAAGGACTGGTGCATGAGCATTTAGCTTTATTTATTTATTTACTCATTTATGTTTAGGGGACCATGAGCATGTACCTATGCCGGATTCATGTGAGAGCCTCCCTTCCAGTTAATTATAGGCTCCTCTATTGGGCCTTCATCAGTGGGCTGCATGTTATCAACAAGTGGAAAATGTTTTCCATACGAAAAATAGTATGCGTTACGTATGGTACAGGGCACTAAGGATCGAACCGTGCAACAAATTCCAAAACATTGTGTTTGTCGTTCTAACAACACATTTATTCAACCAACAGACAAAATATACTACTGATTGTACATTGAAAACAGCAGCAGCAACAACCAGGGCTGTGGGTGCAGTATAAGCGATGGTGCCGTAAGAGTGAAGACGCAGCTCTCTCTTCCAAACCAAACATCAGCCATTATTACAAAAGGTCTACCAAAAAAGAACAAGTGCATGCATCAAACTAAATAAAGATCCTACTACACCAAGTGTACGCATCTAACTAACTGGCTCAGTTAGACGTTACTATTTATTAAGTTGTGAAGATTGGCTCACGGCTTGAGCCAGATGGGTGCGTGACTGGGAAACTCCAGCCAGCAGGTCGAAGTCTGATACTTGCGACCCTCTCTCCTACTTTGCACTACAGAGCGTGGCGGCACATATTAGGTATGGTGCATGCAGAGACGCATGGTACGTAGTGTACACACAGTTTTGCCTAATGAACAAAACCGCGCTGCCATCATGATCCATCCCGTCGGTTATCTCCTGGTTAATCGGATGATTCAGTCCGACAAACAGAGAGCGTGTACCAAGGCTACTTACCAGCCTCCAGTCAAAAATTCCTGAAGGCCTAGATAAGCTGGGATCCTGCTCAAAGACCTTGCAGTGACTGTGATTGTATTCCGTGAAACAACACGTCCGGTACATGCAAACGATCATCAATCGTTCGCCGTCGTCTGATCGAGCCAGGAACCACCTGCAACTGCCATGCCGTTTTTCTTTGAAAGGTTCTGGGATTAGGAAGGGTAGGGACACCAGGCGGCCTACAACATCATATCAAGTTGGAGTCAAATAAAAAAGGGCTCTTGATGTAGTCAATCTTAAGAACAACATGTTATGAGCATGAATATTTTCTCAGTAAATGTTGACAGTAATATAAGCAAGCCCTCATGACTGGAGTAGGCCAGCAATGACTGGAGTAGGCCAGCAATACGTCCAGCCATAGAAGGAGTCGACAGCGTAAATGAAGCCCCTTGTGTTCAATGGCATCAGAGAACCATGGAGGTGTTGGGGAACGTTGCAGAAAATTAAAATTTTTCCTACGGCTTCACCAAGATCCATCTATGAGTTCATCTAAGCAACGAGTAACGGGAGAGAGTTTGCATCTACATACCACTTGTAGATCGCGTGCGGAAGCTTGCAAGGTGATGATGGAGTCGTGACTCGACGTGATTCAGATCACCGATGTCCAAGTGCTGAGCGGACAGCACCTCGCGTTCAACACACGTGCGGGACGAGCGACGTCTCCTCCGCCTTGATCCAGCAAGGAGGAAGGAGAGTTTGAGGAAGACGGCTCCACCGCGGACGACGGCGTGGTGATGGTGGAGAAGCGATACTCGGCGAGGCTTCACGAGCTCTTCGGAGGAGGAGATGTGTTGGGAGGGAGGGCTGCGCCTTGGGAGTTGGTACAGCAGCCCCCTCCTCCCCCCTTATATAGGCCCCAGGTGGCGGCCTCGGAGATCCAATCTCCGGGGGCGACAAGGGGTGGAGTGCCCCCAAGCCGTGGGCGCCCCACCCCTAGGGTTTCAACCCTAGGCGCGAGGTGGGCCTAGGGCGCACCAGCCCCTGTGGGCTGGTTCCTTCCCCTTTGGCCCATGGGGCCCTCCGGATAGGTGGCCCCACCGGTGGACCCAGGACCCTTCCGTGGTCCCAGATTTTGGGAGACCCAAACTTTCCCGATGGCCAATCACCACTTCCTATATATTATTCTTTACCTCCGGACCCTTCCGAACTCCTCGTGACGTCCGGGATCTCATCCGGGACTCAACAACATTCGGTATTCACATACTAGTCTTCCTACTAACCCTAGCGTCCATCGAACCTTAAGTGTGTAGACCCTACGGGTTCGGAGACACGCAGACATGACCGAGACGACTCTCGGGCAATAACCAACAGCGGATCTGGATACCCATGTTGGCTCCTACATGCTCCTCGATGATTTCATCGGTTGAACCACGATGTCGAGGATTCGATCAAACCACAGATGCAATTCCCTTTGTCAATCGATGCGTTATTTGCCCCGACTCGATCGTCGGTATCCCAATACCTCGTTCAGTCTCGTTAAACAAGTCACTTTACTCGTCTGTAATGCATGATCCGTGACCAACACCTTGGTCACATTGAGCTCATTATGATGATGCATTACCGAGTGGGCCCAGAGATACCTCTCCGTCATACGGAGTGACAAATCCCGCTCGATCCGTGTCAACCCAACAGATACTTTCGGAGACACCGTAATGCACCTTTATAGTCACCCGATTCGCCAGACGTTTGATACACCCAAGGCACTCCTACGGTAACCGGAGTTACACGATCTCATGGTCGAAGGAAGAGATACTTGACATTGGCAAAGCTTCTAGCAAACGAACTATACGATCTTTTATGCTATGCTTATGATTGGGTCTTGTCCATCACATCATTCTCCTAATGATGTGATCCGTTATCAACGACATCCAATGTCCATAGTCGAAACCATGACCATCTATTGATCACAACGAGCTAGTCAACTAGAGGCTCACTAGGGACATATTTGGGGTCTAAGTGTTCACACGTATTACGATTTCCGGATAACACGCTTATAGCATGAACAAAAGACAATTATCATGAACATTGAAATATAATAATACTTTTATTATTGCCTCTAGGGCATATTTCCAACAGTCTCCCACTTGCACTAGAGTCACTAATCTAGTTACATTGTGATGAATCGAACACCCATAGAGTTACGGTGTTGATCATGTTTTGCACGCGAGAGAGGTTTAGTCAATGGATCTGCGACATTCAGATCCGTGTGCACTTTGCAAATCTCTATGTCTCCATCTTGAACATTTTCACGGATGGAGTTGAAACGACGCTTGATGTGCTGGTCTTCTTGTGAAACCTTGGCTCCTTGGCAAGGGCAATAGCTCCAGTGTTGTCACGAAGAGTTTGATCGCCCCGACGCATTGGGTATGACTCCTAGGTCGGTGATGAACTCCTTCACCCAAATCGCTTCATGCGCTGCCTCCGAGGCTGCCATGTACTCCGCTTCACACGTAGATCCCGCCACGACGCTTCGCTTGCGGTACCGCACTTCCATCGCTCCACCATTCAACATATACACGATCCGGTTTGTGACTTAGAGTCATCCAGATCTGAGTCGAAGCTAGCGCCGACGTAACCCTTCTGACGAGCTCTTCGTCTCCTCCATAAACGAAAACATGTCCTTTGTCCTTTTCGGTACTTTAGGATATTCTTGACCGCTGTCCAAAGTTCTTTGCCGGATTACTTTGGTATCTTGCAACCAAACTTACGGCAAGGTTTACATCGAGTCAGTACACAACATGGCATACATAATAGATCCTATGGCTGAAGCATAGGGATGACACTCATCTCTTCTTTATCTTTTGCCGTGGTCGGTGATCGAGCTGAGCTCAATTTCACACCTTGTAACATAGGCAAGAACCCTTTCTTGGACTGATCCATTTTGAACCTCTTCAAAATCTTATCAAGGTATGTGCTTTGTGAAAGACCTATGAGGCATCTCGATCTATCCTATAGATCTTGATGCCTAATATATAAGCAGCTTCTCCAAGGTCCTTCATTGAAAAACACTTATTCAAGTAGGCCTTTATGCTGTCCGTAAGTTTTGTATCATTTCCCATCAAGAGTATGTCATCTACATATAGTAGGAGAAATGCTACAGAGCTCCCACTCACTTTCTTGTAAACGCAGCTTCTCCATAAGTCTCATAAACCCAAACGCTTTGATCATCTCATCAAAGCGAATGTTCCAACTCGAGATGCTTGCACCAGTCCATAAATGGATCGCTGGAGCTTGCATACTTTGTTAGCGTTCGAGGATCGACAAAACCTTCCGCTGCATCATATACAGCTCTTCCTTAAGATGTCCATTAAGGAATGCCGTTTTGACGTCCATCCGCCATATCTCATAATCATAGTATGCGCAATTGCTAACATGATTCGGACGGACTTAAGCTTCGCCACGGAGAGAATGTCTCGTCAGAAGTCAATCCCTTGAACTTGTCGATAACCCTTAGCGACAAGTCGAGCTTTATAGATGGTGACATTTCCATCCGTGTCCGCCTTCTTCTTAAAAATCCATTTGTTTTCTATCGCCGCCGATCATCGGGCAAGTCTGCCAAAGTCCATACTTTGTTTTCATACATGGATTCTATCTCGATTTCATGGCCTCAAGCCATTTGTTGGAATCCGGGCCCGCCATTGCTTCTTCATAGTTCAAGGTTCATTGTTGTCTAGCAACATGATTTCCATGACAGGTTCCGCACCACTCGTGCGGAACGTGTCCTCGTGGACCTTCGAAGTTCAAGAGTAACTTGATCCGAAGTACCTTGATCATCATCAACGTTTTCCTCTTGATTGGTGTGGGCATCACAGAACGGTTTCTGCGCCGCACCACTTTCCCCTGCTCGAGAGGTAGTACTTCATCGAAGTTCTACTTTCCTCCCACTTACTTCTTTCGAGAAAACTCTTTCTCCGTAAAGCATCCGTTCTGGCAACAAAGACCTTGCCTTCAGATCTTAAGTAGAAGGTATACCCGACAGCTTCCTTAGGGTATCCTATGAATACGATTTTTCCGACTTGGGTTCGAGCTTTTCAGGTTGAAGTTTCTTGACATAAGCATCGCATCCCCAAACTTTTAGAAACGACAGCTTAGGTTTCTTCCCAAACCATAATTCATACGGTGTCGCCTCAACGGATTTAGACGGTGCCCTATTTAAAGTGAATGTAGCTGTCTCTAGAGCGTATCCCCAAAATGATAGCGTAAATCGGTAAGAGACATCATAGACCGCACCATATCCAATAGAGTGCGACACGACGCTCGACACACCGTTTACCGAGGTGTTCCAGCGGCGTGAGTTGTGAAACGATTCCACATTTCTTTAAGTGTGTGCCAAATTCGTGACTTAAGTATTCTCCTCCACGATCCGATCAGAGGAACTTTATCTTTCGGTCACGTTGATTCTCCACCTCATTCTGAAATTCCTTGAACCTTTCAAAGGTCTCAGACTTGTGTTTCATTAAGTAGACATACCCATATCTACTCAAGTCATCAGTGAGAGTGAGAACATAACGATATCCTCCGCGAGCCTCAACGCTCATTGGACCGCACACATCGGTATGTATGATTTCCAACAAGTTGGTTGCTCGCCCATTGTTCCGAGAACGGAGTCTTGGTCATTTTGCCTAAGAGGCATGGTTCGCATGTGTCAAACGATTCATAATCAAGAGACTCTAAAAGTCCATCAGCATGGAGCTTCTTCATGCGCTTGACACCAATGTGACCAAGGCGGCAGTGCCACAAGTATGTGGGACTATCGTTATCAAATTTACATCTTTTGGCATCCACACTATGAACATGTTTAATATTACGCTCGAGATTCATTAAGAATAAACCATTGACCATCGGAGCATGACCATAAAACATTTCTCTCATATAAATCGAACAACCATTATTCTCAGACTTAAATGAGTAGCCATCTCGTATCAAACGAGATCCAGATACAATGTTCATGCTCAAACTTGGCACTAAATAACAATTATTAAGGTTCAAAACTAATCCCGTAGGTAAATGTAGAGGCAGCGTGCCGACGGCGATCACATCGACTGAACCATTCCCGACGCCAAGATCGTCACCTCGCCCTTTGCCGGTCTCCGCTTATTCCGCAGCTCTGCATGTGAGTTACAAATATGAGCAACGGCACCGTATCAAATACCGGTGAGTTACTACGAGTAATCGGTAAGGTACACATCAATTACATGTATATCAAATATACCTTTGGTGTTGCCGGCCTTCTTATCCGCTAAGTATTTGGGGCAGTTCCGCTTCCAAAGGACCCTTCCCTTGCAATAAAAGCACTCAGTCTCGTGCTTGGGTCCATTCTTTGACTTCTTCCCGCAATAAAGCTTACCGGGCGTGGCAACATCCTTGCCGCCCTTCTTGAAGTTCTTCTTCCCTTGCCCTTCTTGAACTTAGTGGTCTTATTGACCATCAACACTTGATGTTCTTTCTTGATTTCAGCCTCACTGACTTCAGATTGAGTACACTTCAGAATGGTCTTCACCATCCCCTCGCATGTTGTAGTTCATCACAAAGCTCTTGTAGCTTGGTGGAAGCGATCGAGGATTCTGTCAATGACCGCCTCATCTGGGAGGTTAATGTTCACTGGGTCATATGGTTGTGCAACCTGCACATCTTCAGATGTGCTCACCGACGTAACTGTTTTCCTCCATCTTACAATCAGAGAACTTGTCGAGACATCATATCTCTCGACCGGGCATGAGCTTGGAAAACTAGTTTCAGCTCTTCAACATCTCATATGCTCCGTGATGCTCAAAACGCTTTTGGAGCCCCGGTTCTAAGTCTGAGAGCATGCCGCATCGAACGAGGGAGTAATCATCGAACGAGTCCGCCAGACGCTCAAATCGCCTTGCTTCTTGGGAGAACAGTGGGTCACCTAACGGTGCTTCTAGGACATATTGCTTCTTGGCAGCTATGAGGATGATCTCGTGTTCCTGACCCATCCGTATAGTTGCTGCCATCATCTTTCAGCTTGGTTTTCTAGGAACGCTGAAGTTCATGTTGACATTAGCGCTGGCCATTGATCTACAAGACATTTGCAAAGGTTTTAGACTAAGTTCATGATAATAAAGTTCTAATCAAAATTATGAACTCCCACTTAGATTAGACATCCTCTAGTCATCTAAGTGTTACACGATCCGAGTCGACTAGCCCGTGTCCGATCATCACGTGAGACGGACTAGTCATCGCCGGTGAACATCTTCATGTTGATCGTATCTTCCATACGACTCGTGTTCGACCTTTCGGTCTCCGTGTTCGAGGCCATGTCTCGCACATGCTAGGCTCGCAAGTTAACCCTAAGTGTTTTCATGTGTAAATCTGTCTTACACCCGCTGTATGTGAACGTAAGGATCCATCACACCCATCATCACGTGGTGCTTAGAAACGATTTAACTGTAGCAACGGTGCACGCTTAGGGAGAACACTTCTTGAAATTTTAGGGATCATCTTATTTACTACCGTCGTCCTAAGTAAACAAGATGCATAAACATAATAAACATCACATGCAATTATATAGTTGTGACATGATATGGCCAATATCATCAAGCTCCATTGATCTCCATCTTCGGCTCCATGATCATCTTGTCACCGCTTGACACCATGATCTCCATCATCATGATCTCCATCATCGTGTCTTCATGAAGTTGTCACGCCTAACGACTACTTCTACTTCTATGACTAACGCGCTTAGTAATGAAGTAAAGTAGTTTACATGGCGCTCTTCAATGACACGCAGGTCATACAAAAAATAAAGACAACTCCTATGGCTCCTGCCGTTGTCATACTCATCGACATGCAAGTCGTGAATCCTATTACAAGAACATGATCTCATACATCACAATTCATCATTCATCACAACTTCGCCATATCACATCACATGATCAATCGCTGCAAAAACAAGTTAGACGCTCTCTAGTTGTTGTTGCATCTTTACGTGGCTGCGATTGGGTTCTAGCAAGAACGTTTTCTTACCTACGAATCACCACAACGTGATTTTGTCAACTTCTATTTACCCTTCATAAGGGCCCTGTTCATCGAATCCGCCCAACTAAAGTGGAGAGACAGACACCCGCCAGCCACCTTATGCAACTAGTGCATGTCAATCGGTGGAACCGGTCTCACGTAAGCGCACGTAAGGTTGGTCCGGCCGCTTCATCCCACAATACCGCTGAGCAAGAAAAGACTAGTAGAGGCAAGTAAGATGACAAGATCAACGCCCACAACAAATTGTGTTCTACTCGTGCATTAGAGAACTATGCATAGACCTAGCTCATGATGCCACTTTGTTGGGGAACGCTGCGTAAAATTAAAATTTTTCCTACGGCTTCACCAAGATCCATCTATGAGTTCATCTAAGCAACGAGTAACGGAGAGAGTTTGCATCTACATACCACTTGTAGATCGCGTGCGAAGCTTGCAAGGTGATGATGGAGTCTTACTCGAACGTGATTCAGATCACCGATGTCCAAGTGCTGAACGGACAGCACCTCCGCGCTCAACACACGACGGGACGAGCGACGCCTCCTCCGCCTTGATCCAGCAAGGAGGAAGGAGAGGTTGAGGAAGACGGCTCCACCGGCAGAGACGACGGCGTGGTGATGGTGGAGAAGCAAGATCTCGGCAGGCTTCCACGAGCTCTTACGGAGGAGGAGATGTGTTGGGAGGGAGGGCTGCGCCTTGGGAGTTGGTACAGCAGCCCCCTCCCTCCCCCCTTATATAGGCCCCAGGGTGGCGGCCCTCGAGATCCAATCTCCGTGGGGCGGCGGCAAGGGGGTGGAGTGCCCCCAAGCCGGTGGGCGCCCCACCCCTAGGGTTTCAACCCTAGGCGCAGGGGTGGGCCTAGGGGCGCACCAGCCCCTCGTGGGCTGGTTCCTTCCCCTTTGGCCCATGGGGCCCTCCGGATAGGTGGCCCCACCGGTGGACCTCGGGACCCTTCCGTGGTCCCAGATTTTACCGGAGACCGAAACTTTCCCGATGGCGAATCACCACTTCCTATATATTATTCTTTACCTCCGACCCTTCCGAACTCCTCGTGACGTCCGGGATCTCATCCGGACTCAACAACATTCGTATTCACATACTAGTCTTCCTACTAACCCTAGCGCCATCGAACCTTATGTGTAGACCCTACGGGTTCGGGAGACACGAGACATGACCGAGACGACTCTCGGGCAATAACCAACAGCGGGATCTGGATACCCATGTTGGCTCCCACATGCTCCTCGATGATTTCATCGGTTGAACCACGATGTCGAGGATTCGATCAAACTCAGATGCAATTCCTTTGTCAATCGGTGCGTTATTTGCCCTGACTCGATCGTCGGTATCCCAATACCTCGTTCAGTCTCGTTACCGCAAGTCACTTTACTCGCACCGTAATGCATGATCCCGTGACCAACACCTTGGTCACATTGAGCTCATTATGATGATGCATTACCGAGTGGGCCCAGAGATACCTCTCCGTCATACGGAGTGACAAATCCCGCCTCGATCCGTGTCAACCCAATGATACTTTCGAGACACCGTAATGCACCTTTATAGTCACCTAGTTACGCCAGTGACGCTTGATACACCCAAGGCACTCCTACGGTAACCGGAGTTACACGATCTCATGGTCGAAGGAAGAGATACTTGACATTGGCAAAGCTTCTAGCAAACGAACTATACGATCTTTTATGCTATGCTTATGATTGTCTTGTCCATCACATCATTCTCCTAATGATGTGATCCGTTATCAACGACATCCAATGTCCATAGTCGGAAACCATGACCATCTATTGATCACAACGAGCTAGTCAACTAGAGGCTCACTAGGGACATATTTGGGGTCTAAGTGTTCACACGTGTATTACGATTTCCGGATAACACAGTTATAGCATGAACAAAAGACAATTATCATGAACATTGAAATATAATAATACTTTTATTATTGCCTCTAGGGCATATTTCCAACAGGAGGATGTATGATCCTGTGATGGACGTGCAGATTTATCCACTTACCGCAGTGACCTGTCAGATAGGCGAGACCGCGGTTGAAGAACGCAATTAGCCTGAAGTCTTTATAATTCACAGATCTTATGGGCACTTGGCAGATTACAACCTTGAGCAAATCAAACTTGATATCATGTTGGCTACTGTAAGATTCTGAGTATTCTGGGCCGCGGTGCCAAAGTAGTGCAATGTTAATCGAAGGAAGGGGGATCAATCGTCGGGTGTAGACCTCCACGAGCATCCAGCTGCCGCGACCGTCAACGAGCACCATCCAAGACGTGTTCATGCCGACCCAGTACATACTGTTAATGTAGTTGAGGGTGACGAGGATCGGATCACAGTCAAGGGGGTTGATGCTCGCAACCCTACGATTGTTATGCTGCGTGACACGCCGTTTCTAAAGATCCGGCGGCATCAGCAAGCAAGGAGCTAGCTCAAAAAGCTCCGGCCTGAGGGCTATGAGTAAACGGTACAGCCCCGACGAGCACGCGGCGAGCGGCATGGTACTGAGATTGTCCACACGTGAAACAATGAGCTTGATTAACTCTGTGGGGAGCGAATTCCAGCCACTCTTTCGGCGGACGCTGCTCGGTTCTGCCACTGTTAGTGCTTGGGTTTGGGACGAGGGGGAGGCGCCTTAGCGGGGATGGAAGATTGGACGAGATTATGTGCGGACAAAGATGGGGAAGCGAATATGTGCTCATGGGAAGTGGACAGTGATGATGACTACAAAGACGCCGCTTGACTTACGAGACACATACCAGCAGCGTAGGGTCATATCGATGCCAGACAACTTGCTTGAGTGATCACAGTACTAGTACTCCCTACAGTACCTACTACTATGCCCTAACTTGCTTGAGTAGAGTATTAGAGTAGGACTCTGCTCTACTACTAGCACCGGAGTAGTAGTATATTCTAATCTAAAATAGTTACAAACTTCAGTTCCTGAGCGTGGAATGACTACGAACCGTGCTAACTCCAATCCCCAACAAACGTTCGCTGGGAGACATGGCAGTTGCAAATGCCCGCGACGCAGTTACAATACATGTGTATGGCTTAAAAATAGGCCACCGTCGGATGGAAATCTGACGGTTACGTGGGATTCGCCAGGATTGAGCTCGTGCCGAACAATCGCCAGATATCATTACTAAAAAAAGGTTAAAACACCCGGGGCAATAACTTGCACCGGCTGACCACTAACAATGATACTAACATCCCGTCAAAAAAACAATGATACTAACATAGTTGTAAAATGGTCAAAGACTGTGCCTACGTGGTGTTTGGAATGATATGCAAAAAAATAGCAAGATGCCCGTGCATTGCACGACACACCATCATCACCAACTCGGTTTTTTCTCTACTCCTACTCCTATAAAAGGCTCAGTTGGTGATGATGGAGGCGAGGAGGCGTGTTCAGTCGGACGTGCAGCGGACGGCGCAGTACTATTCGATTTGTTATAAAAACAAAGAAGAGTAGTAGAGGTAGAGATAAGAGTAGAGATAGAGACTTAGGGAGGAGCACAAAGTTGTGGGAGATAAGGATGAACGAGGCAAGGCCTTATCTGTTAATGTGGAGAGAGGTGCGGGTACCTTTTGTAAAATTGTCATAGTTGGCTTTCTATCCGTCAGATATAGATCGGACGGTCTATATTACAAGACGGCAGGCACACCATAATCACCAACTCGGTTTTCTATAAGAGTAGAGACTAGGGAGTACTAGTAAGGACACCATCTACTGCTTCGTGTGCTACTCCTGCGCTCCATTCGGCGTTCGCAATGTCCCCTACAACCACTCCCTCCTGTGCTCCATTCGGCGGGCGTTGTTGAAATTTGGGGAGTGCACTCTCGCGACTGCTAGCAGCCACAACTTCACCGACGACAACTTCTTCCCCTACCTTGGCAACCTCTTCCTCAACGACATGGGCGACAACCTCAACACCAACGGTGCTTCTCTCGTTGCACCGTATGTGTTTCTGTCCTTCCTGTTCGAAACCGTGGTAGAATTCATGTTTCTACTTTGTATCCTACTACTATGCTAGTCCACATGATTAGTTTCATCTCTGTTATAGCCGTCATGATTTATTTTGTGCTTATTCGGATTAAATCTCGTAGTAACTTGCTCATATATTCAACTGGCGCAACGTCCCCTACAGCCACTCCCGTTTCATGGACGGCCTGTTCGATGCCTCCAAGGAGCCCTTCGTCTACTGCTATGAGTGCCCGATGCCATTTTGGGGCTCGCCGGCGGACATGATGCATCACCTCATGGATGCGTGCAGCGGTCACTACTGGCCCTTGGCAGAGAACATCAAGTACGAGACGTGCTACCCGTTCACCATGCCGGAGTTGCTGGAGGATCACCGCCGCCTGCTAGTCTCGGAGGAGGACGGCAGCGTCTTCCTCTTGATCGTGGGCATCGGCGAGGCCCCCGCAGGCCGCCGCCCCGTCTCTGTAGTGTGTGTTAGGGGCGACGCCGCTGACGCTGACACTGACACAAGGCCGATGTACGGGTGCGTGCTCAGTGTTACTACCCCCCTGGGTCACGTGGGCGGCGACACCGGCTACATCGAACTGACTTGGACTCTACGGAGCTGGACATTCCCGCCAATGTGGACATGGAAAACCCATTGTCTTATTTACCCGCCAACTCGGTGCACGGGGACTCCAAGGAGGTTCACCTGGACATACGCATTATCAAGTTAAATGTTGATCATTAGTCTTCGCTCAATGTAATCCGCTGTTTAAGCATGTGGAGACTTCCATGCATGATCTTGCTCTATTGGAGTATCGCGCATGAATAAAAGTGTATCCATTTATGGTTTAGTCTAGAATCTTCCATGTATGAACTTTTACTACAGTACTGGTGAAAGACTTACAATGAACCATTTCTTACATCTCCTCTAATCCTGATTTAATCCCTCCGTCTAGGTGTGTAAGGGGATGGTTAATACTTAATAGTATAGCCAACGATTGACTACAAGAAAGTGCCATGTCATCTGTAGCCAACATGTATAACAATCGATACTCAAAAACTAATTCTTAAAGATCATTTCTTGCAAACCACAATAAGTGTTATTTCTTCACAAGTTTTGGATGCAGGTTTAACAGTTGAACGCTTTTGTTTGCAAAAGATACCTTGCATGTCACCTAAAATTATATCATTGAAAACTATGTTCAAATACGAATCCAACGATATAGTTTTTGTTGACATGCACTAACATTTTGTCAGTTAAATCTTTAGTCAAATTCAATGGGGGACTAATAAATCACGACTGATGTAGTACAAGTGTAGAGGGCGGTGCTGCACGAGAGTCTTTCCCCGCTCGTTGCGTGGCAGTAGAGCTGTCATATCACAAAACCCAACCACTGCCAGTAATAAGTGGCCTGGTAAAATAAACGGACAAGAAACCATCATATCCCTCCGTCTTTTTTGCATTTCATCTCTCTGCATTTACTTTCTTCGGTTTATCTCGCACACTCGATCCCTAGCTGCTACTCCTAGTATCCCTAGTTACTACTCCTAGGGCCAGTTCTTTTGGCGGCTTAAAAAATAAGCCGTCTCTTCCCCAGCTTTTCCCATAAGACTAGTCACAGTGGAGAGTAACATTAAGGCGCCTCTCTCATTTATTTGGGTTTATAAACTACTACTAGTACTCCCTTCATTTTTATATACAAGGCCACAAATTCAAATTACAGGTACCAAGATAAAAATCAATGTGTGCTTTACAAGCCAATTTATTTTCTCGTTTACCGGGTTAATTAATAGGGTGCATGCACATTAGAAGAAATTGAGTGGCCGTGAGAGAGGAAGTAGATGAGTTTGTCATTATCATCCACTACATGCATGCTAGTAATTAAGCCATGGGTTACTAGTACGAGGAAACATCATTAATATTTGTCTCAATTACTGTTGGTGGCCTTGTATAGATGCAAAATGTATTTTTATAGTGTCCTTGTATACAAAAATGGAGGGAGTACCTCCGTCCTGGTTTATTCGTCACCATTGTAATTTGTGGTATATTTTGATCAAAGATTTAACTGATAAAATGTTAGTGCATGTGACATCACAAACATTTCATTAGTTAAATTTATGATCAAAATTTGACACAGATTACAATGGGGACCAATAAACTAGGACGGAGCTAGTAGTAATGGGATTACTACTAATCTAGAAGCCTAAACAAACTAGCCCCTGGTACTCCTAGTAGTAGTACTAGTACTCAAGTTGGAATTCCAATTGCACGACACAACTTGTTAGGCAAAAAATTCGATACATGGTGTAGGAAGCGGTTTGGGAATTTGCATGCCTTTCCGACCAGTGAGATACTCCGTACAAAGTACGACAGAGAAATAACCACAAAGAAGGAAGATAAAAGTAAACAATCAAACGAGCATTTTTGCATTTGTTATGCATTGAATCATTTCACAAGCTTGACTAGTGCTATTTTTCTACTTTTACAAAAACCGCATCGTAATGTTAAAACATGCATTTGCCCGTACATAAATAATACTAGTACTCCCTCTGTCTAGGTGTATAAAGTTTTCCCTCCTTCTTGGTCACGGTGCACAACCAAAGATGACTTATTCACCTCGACGGAGGGAGTAGCACAGTCTGCAAGCATATATAGAGAGAGACGTGTAGTGCGACAGTATATAGTACTAAAGTTTGTGCTGTATGCACCTACTTACAAAATGTGTACGGATACACAAGGTTTCCAAACTTTCCCTCTTACATACTTAATTAAGGACGCTAATAATTCCCAAACGTTCGGGATTTATCATTTGCATCAAAACTAATGAGATCACCTTACAAAACTAAATTATACTCCTACTAAAAGCCACGACGTCAGAGTGAGGCGCTTATGGCGCGCCACGAGTGCCCAGTGCGTGGCCGTTTCCCCACAATACACAATGCCTCTTCCTCAGCCTCGCAACTCACGAGGTGCCGATTGGCGGCTTGCCGGCGGGCGAGCGCGATCTCACCGGTGTGGTGATCCGGGGCCAACAGGTACTCCTCCTTGCTGGAAGCGTGCACCCGGTCCACGTACCGCTAAGCGTAGATGAGGCACTTGGGCCCGACTGCACTCAGGGCTTTGCCACGGGCGTCCTCCGCCACCCTCACGGCCCTTGCATGAGCCTTCTGCCAAAGAACCAATTGCCTGACTCTCTCAGACGTGACATAGACCTGCCAGGCAGCTTGCCCGGCAGCGCGCTTCTCTTCCTCGGCCTTCTTCTCCGCCTCTATTTTGGCATGCTCTCCTGGCGGCAAAGCCTCCCACATGGCGACATCCATTTCGTTCCAAAGCTCCTCAAGGCTGGGGGGCTCGGTGGGTGGCACGGCATTCTCCTCGTAGCGGGGAGCCGACGCGTCCTCTGACGCGTGTGCTGGCGAGATTGGGAACGCCGACGCGTCCACCTCGACGCGTCGCGGCGAGGAGTGGAACACCGACGCGTCCTCCTCAACTAGTGGCGGCGAGGAACGGAATGGCGACGCGTGACCGTCCGGGCGGTGTAGCGAGGGGCGCCTAGGGCTTGGGAGGGGCGATGCCATGGTGGTCGACGTGAGAGGGAGGGGGAGGAGATAGCGATGAACATGAGCATTCTTTCGAATGCCGTGGGAGGCGCAGTATTTATAGCGAGTAATGGCACATCTATGTAAGATATGGACTGAGCTGCACTGACTGAACTGCAGGTCCAGTTGCATCACTGACATGTGGGCCAGACACTTGTTGGGCCCATATGTCAGTGACCCAATGCACCTGCAGTTAAGTAGCAGCGTCCCGGAAGATATGTTGCGTGATTAACGTAATAGCTACGTGGGCATATTTGTTGGAGTAAATTACGGGGGAGGGAATGGGTGGAAATATTGCTGGTCACAACGGATTGGACGAGCATGGGGGGAGGAGAGTCATGCATGCAGATTTTTTCCACACGGGTTGGAGTGGTGGGACCGCCGGAGGGAGAAGGAGAATCTGGCAGGCATATTGTTTCCACACATGGAGAGGAAAATATTTGGAGACGAACGGGCTTCCTGCAGGTATGGGGAACGGTGCATAATAAGTCATCTGGCATGTCGGGCTAGGTATAGTCTCAAGTCATTAAAAACATACATGCCCCACACATGTTCATATTTCAAGGTGCACTAAATTATTGCATGCGATGATTAAGGCTGGCCATAATGGTGGTATCTTAGCTGGTATCATGCACATGGGAATAGCAAACATGCTGATGTGGCAAAGAATTAAAGAAGAGAGGGGGGTTAGAGTAACTAGTGTTCATGCATGCATTCGTAAACACATTTTTTTGTGAAGAACGATATCATTACTTTTACTTTTGCAGACTACAAAAACTATTCCACCGCCTCTATATTGCTAAGAGTAGGTGAAAATTTTGAATCGATCCCTTTAAACTTGAAGGGAGGTAGTATTACTCTAATAGCTAACCTTGTTGTGATGACAAGATAGGACATGGCACGCACCTGGACGGAGGAACTAGTCTGCATTGTGCATTTAAGTTTTGTCTGAAGTCAATGTACCTCTACTTTGACGAAACTTATAGAAAAATGTATCAACATTCACAATGTCAAATCAATTGTTTTATACTCATTATAAAACATAGTTCTTATACTCATTATAATCAGTATCGTAGATATTGATATTTTTAGTATAAATTTTGTCAAACACTGCAAACGGTTGACGGAAGTAAAAAGGACCAGAGGGAGTATCATGCATGCAGAGTAGGCAAAAAAAATTGCTCATTTATAGCTGGTCAAAGTCTCAAAGTGCGCGACCACGCGAGGGAGGCGAAGGCCGTGGGAGGTGCAACGGTTCATGAAATTAAGTGAAGTTACATCCACGCGCCGTCATGGCGTGCGAATAGGCAGAAGCTATACCGTCAGACCTACAATATGGGTCTAGTATACATGACATCTAGTGGGTCCCGCATAGTTCTCGAAAATCTTTGGGGGCTTGCAGCCGTTTATCCATCGGGCAAGCCAGCAACCCCACGTCGTTCGCACGCCCTACTCGTCACCATCTTCTACCTTACAACAGTTCGCTCCCAGTCATCCCGTCCTTTCACATTAGTTCGCTCCCGGTTTTTTTGCAGGGTACAACAGTTCAACTTCTCCTAACCCTCCTCCAAAATCCATGGCCTCCCAAATCTCCATGGTCGCCGCTGAGTACCAGGTTAGAGCCATCACCGGCGATGAGTTCATCGTCATCTACACACGTGGATCCGCGACAATGAAAGCATGGCTTGCTCGCTTCCTACGCATGTTCAACAGTTCAACGGATGAGTGGGTTGCTGGCCTAGATGTTGAGTACACCACAATCCTGGAAAGAGAGAAGATTCTAAAGGAGGCAGATAGGAAGAAACCCGCCATGATCCAGGTTTGCGTACATAACGTTTGCTTGGTCTACCACATATGCCATGCCAACGTGAGTGCCAGGATTTTAAGAACTTCCTCAAGGATGAAAGAGTAAAATTCGTTATTGTAGACTTTAGGAATGACAGGGATGTCCTGCGTCGGATAGGTCTCATTGTAGGCCAGCCCTTCAATCTCCAGAAGGCAAGCCTGGTGTCCTCCTCTCAGCCTTCAATGCTGACCCTGGCAGCAACCATGATTGATCCTTCGTACGCTAAACTGAAGAAACCTCATCACGAGTTTCATCATGCATGGGAGTCGGAGACATTAGATGAAAATCACATCCTGTACGCAGCAATGGATGCCTACCTTTGTTTAAATATCTACAAGGGTTGGATGAAGAAGCAGAGCCCAGTGTCCGGTTCAAGCGAAGAAGCGTTGACGAAGAGGAAGAGGAAGAGGGATGAGGACGAAGTCGAGGACGTGGACTCGGACTCCGAGTAGGTGGCAGTGTCATCGCTCATGCTGGTTCTACTGCAGTGTCATGCGGACTAGTTGCTTAGTTTATTTTCAAGGGTGTGTTGTGCTGAGGCCCCAGCAGAACTATGTTTATGTTCTTTCTCATTATTTGAACTCTTTAGTACATATCGTAGTACTAGTACTATGTCTTACTACTGTTCTTCTTGCAGTTGGTACTACTGCTTGTATCTTAGTGTTCCTACTATACTTAATACGTTTGTACTAGTAGTATAATTTGGGTCAGTCGATTAGTGAAAGAAGTTCGACGGAGCAAAGGAAGAAGACGGCAGAAGAGGTGGAAGAAGCCCTTCTAGCCATCCATGTTGCATCAAATGGCTCACAAGAGTCGACTGACCCAAATTGCTCCTTTAGATTGCAGGATCCACGTGGCATTCAAGGTCTTGAAGGTAGATTCCGTGTCCGCACCTGGTTTGCGGGCACGACGCACGCGCGACTGGCTTCCGCCGCGACAGCCACCATGAGCGCCTCCTCCACGCGGGGCAGAGACGACAATGACACGCTAGTTCCTCCTCGCCGGCGTGCTGGAGCACACGCTCGTCCTCCTCTTCGTACGCTGCATGCATAGACGCGGCTCCACCAGCTGCTCGCATGCTTGGCAGCGCGTCGGCATCACGAGGAGGGACTGCAGACGACGTGAGCGGGCAAGCCTTCGGCGTCATGGCACAGGGATGGCGGCGACACGGCGGTGATGGGCGAGAAATTGTTGGCCGGAGCAGGCGGGCGCCGACATGCGCAACGGCGGCTGCGACATATTGATGAGTGTGCGTATGAGAGCTTACTTTAGTTTTATATAGGGTTGGTCAAACTTAAAAGAAAACCGTACTAGTACACGTAAACATTAGACTTAGGCAGCGCTTTTATTAGTTAGTACCACAGCTAGGGGTGGGCATAAAAAACCGAGATCCGAAAAACCGACCCGAAGTATCAGGACCGAGACCGAAATGACATGGACCGAATAAATCGGTTGCTTTCTCGGTGCCCAGATTTAGAAAACCGATTCTAGTTCGGCTACTTCGGTCGTCATCGATGGCTAACCGAATACACCGAGGAACCGAGGGCATTCCTAAAATGGCCCAAAAAATAGCCCAGCCCATTACGTGAGGTCACCACTTGCCTTCTCTCTATCATCATCGCTACAGCCCCAGCCCAAGTCCCTCCACTCGATTCCAATCGGGAACCCTAGGTTGCGAGCCTTCCAGGCTGCGACCCTTCCTGCTCAGCCGCCACCCCTCCAGCCCTCCGTACCCCACACCCTCCTACCCACCGCATGAGACAAACGACGATGTCCGCGACTTGCTGGCGCCAAGAAGCGCAAAGATGATTCTTGGGCTAGCACAATCTCCTCCTCCCCCTACTTGCCCAACGCCCGCACTTCCTCTTCTGCTTACATTGGCGGCCGGCGAGTGTGAGATAACATCCAGCTGCACCTACTCTTCCTTTCTTTAATATAATCTTGTATGTTCGTCGATCCTTTTTGCCATGGAATGCTCGCGATTGCCATTTTTTTTGGCTAGTTTCAATTCTGTTCGGGTTATTCGGTCAAACCGACACCGAACCGAAATTCCTGATGGACCGAATCGCCGGTTCTTCGTTTTCAAGATAACCGATCGGTGACCAATCTCAGAAAACCGATTTTTTTATAAAACCGATGAACCGAACCGAACAGCTCGGTTAAACCGAATGCCCACCCCTAACCACAGCCATGATACGGAGTCTTGTGCAAGCGCGTGAACCGCGTCCGCGCGGTCGATCGAATGGTGCGTCACTGTGTCGCGCTTGAAGGACATCCACCGAACCTTTTTGTGTGTGAAAACAATCCCCAAATATTACTCAACTCTTTTTTCCTAGAAAAGTTCTTGACGCTACAATATTTCCATATATTTGAATTTAGCTCCAGTTCGTGTTTATTTGGATTTGAACGTTTTAGGTGCGCCCTATTTTTTTAATACTGATTTTGTGTGTGTGACTGAGAGAGAACGTGTGTATGTGTCCATATCACTACAAAAAAAATACAGTTCCGTGATGATACGTGTTTGTCACAGTAGGTCGCGTTTTCTGTCATGCATGTACATCCATGACGATTTTATGACAGAATCACGATTGTCATACCTGTGCTGTCGTAGAAGTGTTCCATGACATTACCAAAATTATCATCACGGAGGTGTCCACTTCCATGACGATAAATCGCGCGTCACAGAAGTGCTTTGGTCAAGGTTGACCGACACGTGGCATCCATCGTAACGGAATGCCGTTAAGCTATCGGGTCGGGTTTTGGATTCGATAACCCATTAACAGCCTCGACCAATGGGGATTTTCCACGTGTAAAATTATCATTGGCTGGAGGAAACACGTGTCGGCTCATCGCTGGGACATATGTCATTCACTCATTGGACAGAAGGCACCTATGATACGTCGACACGTGGCACGGCCCAACAGAGGCCCATTCCTATGAAAGGCCGGCCCGTTTGACTTGGTCAAAAGGTGGCTGGCCGGCCCATGGAAAGCCTGTTAACGGCCTGTTCGCATATAGCCCATTTACAGCCTGCTAACCCAAGGCCCGTTATGCCCTATTCGAATTAGGCCTAGTAGCGTCATCTGGGCCATCCAATAGGATTCCATCCCGTTTTCATTTCTGGCCCATGTATGGCTCATGACGTCTTTCGGCCCATATGAGGCCCTATGTAACTCTTGGCCTATTAACGGCCTGTGGTGAAGCGGCTCGTAATGAACAAAGGTATCACTTTACACCCATTAACGGCCCGTGGTGAAATCGCCCGTAAAACGATGTATCACTTTATACCCATTAACGGCCCGTTATTCCGTTGGGCCATTTCCAGCCCATGTTATCTTTCGGCCTTCTCAGAGCCCATTTATTCTTGGGCTCATTTTCAGCATTCGTTTACTTACGGCCCGTTACTGTCATTTTCTGCTCGTGGGCCAAATTCAGCCCATGGTTACAGTCGGCCCGTTTGTGATCCGTTAATACGTTGGGACGTTTTCATAGCGTCATCAACACGACCTATTAACGATGGCCCGTTCGGTCGGCCCATGAGCGGCGATTCCAACTCTAGCCGTTACGCCGAGAATCGCGTCTGTTTGGCCCATGTTTGTGTCGATCATCTGCCCGTATAAGGCCCATTGATGATCTGACCCGTCGAAGGCCCATTGTTTCTCGCCCATAGAAGGCCCATGTTTCTATGGCCCGTAGAAGGCCCACTGTTTCTCGACCGTAGAAGGCCCACTATTTATCTGACCCGTAGAAGGCCCATCGTTTCTCTGGCTCGTAGGAGGCCCGATGTCGCTACAAAGAAATATTAGCACATGGTTATTGTGGCCTAGTTTTAAAAATAGGTTATTGCAGCCACTAGCAAACCGCAGAAAAAAACTGCACTGACTACAAGCAAACAAATAAACAAGACAACAAGGAAATAAATAAGCAAGCAACTTACACTAGGCTATCACGGCTATTACACATATTACATCCACTGGGCATAAAATTAAGTTCGCCACGGTGGAAATATAGGGAACACAAGCATATAAACGCATGACAAAACAAGTCGAACTGAAACCACTTCGAAGAGCTCAAGAAACAATATCACAGGTACCCATAATGTTGGCAAGATGCTTAGCAAGCTTATTAACTTTATCTTGTTTGGCGCTTAAGTCCTCCAGTAACTTGTGTTGCACTAGAAAGTATGCATCTGAATTACAGCAGGACTTCCTCAGTCCTTCGGCTTCCTGTCGCATAACATCTGATTGATGTCTTTCAACTTGAAGTTGAGACTCAAGAAGCCGAACTGATTCAGGCAGCGAGTTCGAAGAGCTGGTGCCAGCAGTGGTAGCCAGTAACTCGAACACTACATCAAGACAGGACTTTGGGGTTGTCTCAGTGTCTTCAATATAGTTTTTATCAGCTTTCTTGGAGACCAACAGGGATGTCTCACTATCTTGAACCTTATCTGCATTACTTCCTTTACCATTGCATAACAGGGTACTCTTCTCCAATATTTTATCCGCGTTTTAAAAGATACACAAACAAACACATCTCAGGTTTACAATGTAGTATATGAAACTCATTTTGGTAAACCAGTTCAGTAGTAAGGTGGACAGGATAACAACATGAAACAAACATATATCTATGTAGTATGGTCCTTTGTATGGTCTATATCATTCTAGTTTATGTTGCCAAATCAAGATAGATCTGAGTTTGAATCATATCTATTTAAGACAAAGCATATAAACAGAATATAAGTGTGAGAAACTACACAGCAGTAACAACACTTGTAATGTGCATGGCATGAGAATATAACTGTTTATTCAATTGAAACTAAAATCAACATAGAGCAAGTTACAACAGCAAACAGCCAAACACATTGAAGAAATAGGTTTAAAACATACCTATTGCGCCATTGGAGTTTCAATTGCATCCTTCAAATTTGAAATTAGTTGGTATCAGTAAATACAGTGATGCAAGAGCAAAGTAGTATGAACCATAGCTACGGAACCTGACCTACTAGAATACTGATAAGCCATCATCTCAGATCTCAAGTACTACATGAACCATCTCACACTTGGCTAACCGGCCAAGCAATGTACCATCTCGGTCACCTCGTGACCAAAACAAAACGGTGATCACTCACGGACCACAAACGGAACCACACCGGGTTCAGCGGGTTACCTCGTAACCGAACGGTGATCATTCACAGATCACAAATGGAACATCCACATGATCACCTCTTGACCACATCACAAACTGAATGATCCTTCTCAAGATCATCCCAACATCATCATCATCATCCTACCAAACTGTTACAGCTCACACTATCAACATATACATCATCTATAAGTCATTCCGTCAGGTGAGTGTTGATCGAACGGTGTGACCTAGTACGAACTCATGCCCATGAGCGAGGACGCGACTATCGACAGATTAAACACACACACACTCTGCAGAGGTAGCGCAGTTTACCCACACCATAGAACCCATGGCCTCGCACTCCCATTCGGGTGGACCAACGGCGTTCTGACAAAACCGATCTACTGCCATGACACTCTCCCGGCCACTCCGACTAACTCCCCACTGGGCTAAGTCATGGGTGGCCCCGTGTCTACCCCAGACACCAACGGCCACCATCCTAGCAAAACAACACAATCCTAAACGGGGACAAGAGATCTCAATACCAACTACGGGCACACAAGGCTTATGCTGTCCTACCTGATCAGGGTAGCGCCCGCGCATAACCTTCCCTCGTTGGAGGCACCGGTGAGAGGCATGGCAATAGCATCGCATTAGGGCCTTCCCATAAAAGGCAAATGTGGTTGCACTGGAAAAGCCCGGTTTGGTGGCACCTAACCAACTTAATGACGGAATTTAACCCCAAAAATATAACAGTGACAACTAATACTCCGATATAAGCTGTCAAACTATAATCCAAGTCATAGCAATATCCAACAAATAATCCAAGCATAATATCATCATACCAAAAATACTCCAAGGATATCATAACACTACTATTATGATGAATCTAAAAACAATAATACTACTACTCCAATATGCAAGAACAAGCTATCCAGCTAAGATCCACATGTAAACACCGTCTCCGAAAATAATACTCCAAGCAACAGAACATGAACTAGCATCATGAAAATAATCATACTAACCACTAATAATCCAAAGGTAGCATGACATCCAAAGTAATACTCCAAAATATACTAACAGATATCATCATGAAACAATCATAATATCAACCACTAATACTCCAATGGCAACATGATACTCATCAACTGCAAACATAACTCCTAGTAATCCAAACAATAGCATGGCAACAACAAGATCAAAATAATACTCCGAGAAAATGCCATGCACGGAGTCATGTAGCTAAAGCAATATTTTAAACAAGTTCAAATAGATTAAACCATGTCACTCCATTACAATGATGCAAATGGAGGGTGTGGCTTGCCTGGGGTGGAAGAAATCACCGGAAGAAAGTGCGAGAAACTCGCGGAACGAATCGCCGAAAATCATACTCTCTCGGAGGGGGCTGAATAAGGGCAAGGGCATAATGGTCATTTTAAGAATTTTAAAACATGGCGAAAATGGTTCCATCAGAACGGGCTCGACGAAACGAAGAAATATGCTTTGGAATCACCTCATTTGGAGTTACGATTGAAAAGTTATGAGGTGTAGAAGATTAGGGACTTTTCTGCAAAAAGAATATTCACAGACGGGTCCCTGAGTGGATAAGGCAGAGGCGCAAAATTGGAAATACGTTTTCTGTAGATGAAAACGTACACTCCCAAAATGCTTTTCCACTTGCCACGTCATCAGAGGAAGGACCGGCTCGTGTGACACTGACGTGCGGGTCCCACGCGGGTCAACACCGTGTGGCTTACATGCGAGGCCCACGGCTGACTCCCTTCCTCCCTCCGACTTCCTTCTTCTTCCCCGCGATGGGCAGAGGCAGAAGCGAGGCTGCGCGGCGCCAGCGCTGGCCCTGCTATTCCCGACCACCTCCGGTGTCAGGACCCTGACGATCAGTACCAGTTAACTAAAGATATCTGCACCCAGCCTGAAGAACAAGACACTGACGAAGAGTTACGCACCTGGGAAGCGGACGACCACGATGAAATGATCGCAGGAAGATCAACGGCTGGCATCAATCACGGGACGCTATTCCTTTTCCAGCCGTTGCCGTTACGCCATGACAGCTATGGCGCTCACGTGCGCGTCCACCCCCTCGCCAGCTATTTAGCCGCAACGGATCGGGATCCCCAACATCTTTCCCCTTTCTCCAAGTTGTAATAGCTAAAACTATCTTAGAACCCTAGACATACTTGGTAGAATTCGGTCGATCCTCGACTTGTACCCTGAATTGTAAGAGAATCATCCGCTGCATCAATATAATCGGGGCTAGTTCGAGTAATTATCGCGTCAGAGAGTCTTACAGTCTGACAATTGGTACCAGAAGCCAGTCGAATCTCGGCGAAATTCAGATCGAGGCTGCAGTGGTTGGGTTTCAGCTCGGTAAAATCCCACTGTTTGCAACCGATCAGGTGATCTCTAGCAAGGGTTCCGGGTTCTTCCCGTGGTAAAATTCGAGCTACTCGGTGATTCCACCATGTCGCGCACCAAGCACATGGAGGAGATCTCAGAAGAACTAGATGTTCTTCGCGCCGAAGTCACGGCGATGACGCACAAGCAAGGTCAGATCCAAGATCAAGTGGAAGAAATCAACTCCCGCCTGTCCAAGGTAGAAGCCTTGGAAACCCAGATCGGCAAGGTGGAAACACTGGTCGAGAATAATTCCAAGGTTCAGACCGAGATTTTTGCTCTCCTGAGACAAATGCAAGGTGAAAATACCCTCCCTCCCAACCCTAATTCACCTTCGTCGTCGCGCAACACAGCAGTGCAACAAGACTCTGCTCCCATTCAACAGCTCATTGTGCAAGATCTGCAAAAACAAGTGGAAATACTTGTACAAACACATCTGAAACAAGTGGAGCAATAGCGAAAAACCACAGAAACTCATCTGACCACAAGTGAGCAGCACAGATCTGAACGCGCAACTCAGTTTCTCAAAAACATCTCCAAAGGCCCTAAGATTGATTTCCCCTGTTTCAATGGTGACAATCCTCTGGGCTGGATCAGACAAGCAAATAAGTATTTCCAACTGGCTCAAGTTCCTGACGAATGCAAGGTGGACTTGTCCCTCACCTATTTCATTGGGCGAGCTGATAACTGGGTCAGAAGTGCACAGTTAGAGAATTGTGCTATACCCTGGAAAGATTTCTGCAGGTTGTTATGTGATCGCTTTGCAGATTCCAGTATCTATGAGATATTAGAAAAATTCCACAATGTCAAGCAAGGAACATTGTCAGTGGTAGCTTACATTGATAAGTTTGAGGAGATCATGGCTGTGGTTAGAGATGAGCACCCCTACTTGCAAGAGCATTACTATGTTGTGAGTTTCATCAATGGACTGAAACCAACGATCAGATGTAACCTAAGACCACAGAGACCAAAAATCCTCACACAGGCTTACTGGATGGCTAAGGATTTTGAGAGTGGGATCCAAGCTAAGTACCAAGCTTATGTCACCCAACAAGACAAGCAGTTGCAATCCCATAATATTCAGAGCAAAACACCTACTACAACAACTCCAAACGTCCTAGTTCCACCAGCAGCACCTGCAACTAGAAAACCTGGTGTTTGCTGGAGATGTAATGGACCATGGGTCCCAGGGCACAAATGCAAGCAATCCCC
Source organism: Aegilops speltoides (assembly GCA_021437245.1). Taxonomy (NCBI): domain Eukaryota; kingdom Viridiplantae; phylum Streptophyta; class Magnoliopsida; order Poales; family Poaceae; genus Aegilops; species Aegilops speltoides. Next base: position 173,036,587 of record CM038147.1, on the reverse strand, counting down.
AAGCATTCATGCCATTGCCAGTGAAAATGAAAGTGGGGACATGTCCCAAGAAGAAGAAGCACAACTAGCAGTTTTAGCTGCTGAAGGACAATTCTTTGACAATTCTGACAAATGCATGCAAATTTCTGCACAAGCAGTTTCAGGCAACACTTCTGAAGGAACATTAGCTGTTCACATCATGATGGGGAACAAACAAGGAGTGGCACTAATTGACATATGCAGTACCAATACCTTCATTGATATACAATTTGCCCTTAAGGTCAACTGTTCTCTCTTGAACACACCCACAAAAAGAGTAAAAGTTGCTGGAGGAGGATCATTGAACTCTGGAGCACTTGCACCAAATGCAGAGTTCAGAATAGGAAATGAAACATTTTCCAATGACCTAACAGTGCTTGATCTGCAAGGATATGATGTAGTCCTGGGTTGTGACATGCTCAAAAAGCACAGCCCTATATCTCTGGATTTTGAAGTCAGAACTGTCACTCTCAATAAGGACAAAACCAAGCTGGTCACATTCTTAGACTGCACTTTTAGTGAAGCTCCTAAACTGATATCTGCAGAGAAGCTAGACAAGTTGTGTTCTAAAGGAGCTGTAGGCTTCACTATGATCTTGCATTACATGACACACATCCACCCTCCCCAAGAGAATGTAGTACAAGAAACTCTTAAACCTGCAGCTGAAGTTTTACCAGTTTTAAACACCTACAAGGAGCTGTTTAATGAGCCAACTGAACTGCCTCCTTCAAGAGATTGTGATCATACTATCCCCCTCAAAGAAAACTCCACTCCTCCCAATGTAAGGCCTTACAGAGTTCCCCATCTGCAGAAAAATGAAATGGAACAACAAATTAAGCTCTTGTTGAACTGGCACATCATTCAACATAGTATGAGCCCATATGCTTCACCAGCAATCCTAGTCAAGAAAAAAGGGGGCACTTGGAGACTTTGCATTGATTACAGGAAATTAAATGCCCAAACAATCAAAAATAAATTTCCCATACCAGTGATAGAGGATCTCTTTGGCTAACTCTGAGGGCATTGTGTTTTCACCAAGTTGGATCTGAAATCAGGCTATCATCAAATAAGGATGAAACCAGAGGATGTGCATAAAACTGCTTTTAGAACATATTTAGACCATTATGAGTTTCTGGTCATGCCCTTTGGATTGACAAATGCCCCAGCTACCTTTCAGGCCCTCATGAACAAACTGTTTGCTCCATACCTTAGAAAGTTTGTTCTGGTATTTTTTGATGATATCTTAATTTTCAGCAGAAATATGGAAGAACACAAGGAACATTTGACACTGGTCATGGAAATACTCAAGAAAAACAACCTTTTTCTGAACTACTCCAAATGCACATTTGCAACTCCTTCTATGGAGTATCTAGGACACATCCTATCTGCTCAGGGGGTAGCAACTGATCCTGCCAAAATATCTGCTGTCAAGCAATGGCCAGTACCAACTAACATCACTGAATTGAGAAGTTTCTTGGGATTGGCTGGTTATTATAAAGGTTCATTAAAGATTATGGGTTGATTTGCAGGCCACTCCATAACTTGTTGAGAAAGATTCCTTCCTCTGGACTGAACAACAAACCTTAGCTTTTGAACAGCTCAAGCACAGTCTCACTACTGCACCAGTACTGGCTCTACCTAACTTCTCCATTCCATTTGAGCTAGAATGTGATGCTTCAGGCACTGGTATTGGAGCAGTACTCATGCAGCAACACAAACCTCTTGCTTACTACAGCAAGTCCTTGGGCCCAAAAGTTGCTGCCCTATCAACTTATGAAAAAGAGGCTATTGCAATACTGGAATCCCTCAGGAAATGGAGACACTACTTCCTAGGGTCTTCTCTGATCATTAAAACTGATCACCAGAGCCTCAAATTTATCACAGAGCAGAGAATTTCTGAGGGAGTGCAGCATAAACTGATGCTCAAGTTACTGGAATTCACCTACACTATTGAATACAAAAAGGGCAAGGAAAACAAAGCTGCTGATGCTCTCTCTAGACAACCTCACTTAATGGCCATTTCCATAGCAGTACCAAGTTGGACTGAAGAAATAGAAGAGTCCTATATATCTGATGAGAAATGTAAGAACCTGATAGCACAACTCACTACTGGCTCTGCTGAACTTCCTCATTACTCCTATCATTCAGGAGTTCTCAAATATAAATGCAGAATTTATATTGGAGCAAACCAGAGTTTTCAACAGCACCTACTTGAAACCTTTCACTCCTCTCCAATGGGTGGCCACTCTGGGATTAGAGCCACTTACCACAGAATCAAAAGAATCTTCTATTGGCCTAATATGAAAAATTCAGTGGAGGAATTCATTAAACAGTGCCCTATCTGCCAGAGAGCTAAAGGAGAACACTGCCACTACCCTGGATTATTAGACCCTCTGCCGATTCTTGATATGGCTTGGAGGCACATTTCCATGGATTTTGTGGAAGGACTACCTAAATCACAAGGCAAAGATGTAATCTTAGTAGTTGTGGATAGGTTTACCAAATATTCACATTTCATTGCTCTGTCCCACCCATTCACTGTCACTACTGTCCTCCAGGCATTCATCAACAATATTTTCAAGCTGCATGGACTGCCAGTATCCATAGTATCTGACAGAGACACAATATTCACTAGCAATTTCTGGCAATCACTGTTCAAAACATTAGGAGTCAAATTGCACATGAGCACAGCTCACCACCCCGAATCTGATGGGCAAACAGAGAGAGTTAATCAATGTTTGGAAGCATACTTGAGATGCATGGCATATGAGCCTAAGAAATGTTACTCTTGGTTACCACTAGCTGAATGGTGGTTCAATACATCATACCATACAGCTACCAAATTCACTCCCTTCCAGTGTTTATATGGTTTTCCCCCTCCTCAAATTGGGGAGGTCTCTATCCCTGGTCCAATAGATACTGAAGCAAAGTCCTTTCTAGAACAGAAGGAAAACATACAACAACAGCTCAGACACAACTTGGAAATAGCACAAGAGAGAATGAAAAAGTATGCAGATAGAAACAGAAGTGACAGACAGTTCCAAAAGGAGATATGGTCTATTTAAAAATGCAACCTTATAGATTGGCTGCTTTTGGGATCAGGACAGGACTGAAACTAGCAACAAAATTCTATGGACCTTACAGAGTGCTACAGAAAATTGGCAACTCCTCCTACAAGCTACAATTACCAACAGGTGTACAGATACATAATGTATTTCATGTCAGCCAGCTGAAGCAACATTTGGGGCCAAATGCAGTTCCAGCCCCGGGTCTTCCCTTGGTCGATCCCACAGGCAAGATCAAAGTAACTCTTGTGCTGGTTCTGGAAACACGAGCTGTCCCAGGACCCCCTCGGCTAGTGACACAATGGCTGGTGCAGTGGCTTAACTTGTCACCGAGGAAGCAACATGGGAAGACGCCGATTTCATCAAGTCCACCTTCCCTGAGTTCTTCAACGCGACCATCCGCTCCTGGTTCCCAGCTACAGATCCTCGAGGACAAGGATCGTCTTCTGGAGGAGGCAGTTGTCAGGACCCTGACGATCAGTACTAGTTAACTGAAGATATCTGCACCCAGCCTGAAGAACAAGACACTGACGAAGAGTTACGCACCTGGGAAGACGGACGACCACGATGAAATGATCGCAGGAAGATCAATGGCTGGCATCAATCACGGGACGCTGTTCCTTTTCCAGCCGTTGCCGTTATGCCATGACAGCTACATCGCTCACGTGCGCGTCCACCCCCTCGCCAGCTCTTTAGCCGCAACGGATCGAGATCCCCAACATCTTTCCCCTTTCTCCAAGTTGTAATAGCTAGAACTATCTTAGAACCCTAGACATACTTGGTAGAATTCAGTCGATCCTGGACTTGTACATTGAATTGTAAGAGAATCATCCACTGCATCAATATAATCGGGGCTAGTTCGAGTAATTATCGCGTCAGAGATAACACAGGGTGAGGGGCACGGGCTCGGGTGCCGCCGGGCACGTCCGGCCGAAGCTCTGGCAGCCACAACGGTCACGGGGAGGCACGGGGAAGGTGATTAGGGGAGAGCGGACGAGCTACAGAGGCACACAGGGCAGGGGGGCCGAGGGGCACAGAGGGGAAGCAGCAGCCATGGCGCCATTAATGCTCGGTCGGCCACAGTGCGCCCGTGGGTGCGCGGCGACGCGCGATGACAGAGGGCTTACGGAGTGGGAGATGGCTCCAGGGAGACGGCGACAACGCGGTCCAGCTGGTGGACACGCTCACGTGCGTGAAGACGACGAGAGGAGGAGGGGCCCGAGCAAGAAGACGCTCTCGGCGCGGCCGTTGCATGCCAAAGCAGTGGTCACTGCGCAGACTGGCATCAAGAAGAGCCAAATGGCTAGCCATTGTTGTCTAGGGGTAAGTCCTTTGAAGGGAGGTTTTAACTGCGGTGGTAGCTTGGTTAAAGGTGCAGTGGTTAAATGGTAAATGAGCTCTGAAGTTTACTGCAGTAAACTTGATCAGGCTCAATGTGATCAATAGAGAGATGCTACGGGTCAAAATTTATGTCTGGGATGTTTATCTATCGAAGGACTACAGTCCTGGAGGTTTTGGTGCATAATGGGCCACAAAATAATATAGTTGTTGTGTAACCCCAAAATTGGTCCAGAATCAAGATTTCGATGATGCACTCACCTGGAGTTATGGAATGGGATGCAACTTGGTAAATCCTCATTATATGGACATATAAAGATGCTGTAAAAAGCTAATTCTAAATTGACAAGCCAAAATGGCACTTGCTTCACAAACATCAATTCTGTTCAGAAACTTGGAATAATTTTGGTGGTCAAATGGCTTCTTGAAATGATTCCAAATTGGGTGGAGATATGTTTTATGGGTATAAAAATGATCTCATAATTTATCAGTATTTTTGAAGCAATATAAAATACACTTGCTTCACAACCTGAAAATATTGCCAGAATCAAAGATTTGCGCCTGTGCTCACATAGATGATAGGATAGGGCTGCAAATAGGTGGAGGGGGTTAATATGAGCACATTAAGAAGTGTGCAAAAGTTCAACTCATTTGGGTACTTCCTTCACAAAGCCTTCTCTCTGACAGAAACTTTGAAAATTCACTGAGGAAGATTGGCTAGGCAAATAAAGTTGAACTTTTGCATGAGAGAATTATTTGGACATATAAACATGCCCAAAAAGGTTGGGAGCCACTAGGAAAAATATAAATGACACTTCCTTCACAAAGTGCCATTTAGGGCAGAATAGAAAAAGGAATATTGGGGAATTATTTTTGAAATGGCCAAGGAAATGTTTGGGCATATTTGAGCTATATATGGCCCAAAGGAATTATGAGAATTATTTGGGAATTTTTGGATGGACAGAAATATAGGTTGCTTCACAACCTAGGGCAGATAGGGTTATCCCTTTAATGAAAAAGGAATATTCCCTAGAAAAAAGAGTTTTAGGGTTTGGGTCAAGGAGTGAAGTGACATAATCTTGGCAAGGTTTTGAGAATGATTAGCCACTTGGGAGGGGTAATGAGGGTGATTTCCCAGGTGGCAAGGCCACAAAACCACTCCAAACACAAAAACAGAGGAAAAACCAAATAAATCAAAAGAAAAAGAAAAGGGCCAAAATCCAGGCTGTTACAGTAGGTTTTTCATCTGCAACTAGTAGTGTGGCAAATGATGGAAAGTTTTTTAGAACTAGAAAGATGCCCATGCGTTGCACGCATCAAGATGCATTTGTATGAGTAGTTTATCTTGTGGGAGAAAAGGATGAACAAGGGAAGGCCTTATTTGCAAATCTGGAGAGGGGTATGGGTATCTTTTTGCAAAATTCCCATTGTTTCCTTCCTATCTGTCAGATATAAATCGGACGACCTATATTGCAGGATGGCAGGCACACCATCATCGCCAACTCTGTTTTTTTTATAAGAAAAAGTATAGAGAGAAAAAACTAGACAATAGAGAAGTAGAGATAAATATTAAATATAAAATAAATATAATAGTAGAGAAGAGAGTAGAGATAGCAGAGACGTCGGGAAAGGATCGAGCGCGCGTGGGAAAAAGCTGTCGGGCGTGCGCTAGTTTTGGCGCGCGGCGTTCGGCGCGCTTTATAAAATCCAACGCCCTCCCACCGCTCTGTGCCTTGCCACCGCTCTCTCCCCGCTCTGTGCCTCGCCACTGCTCTCTCCCCGCTCTTTCTCGCCTCGCTGCCGCCGCGCCACCATGCTGCCACGTCGCCGAGAAACTTGGGGATACCGCGGCATCCGCGCGCGCCGCTCCGGCGGCTTCTCCACCGAGATCCGGTTCCGCAGGATGCGCCTCGGCCTCGGCAATTTCGACACCGGCAATGAGGCCGCCCGCGCGTACGACGCGGCGGCGTGGCGCCTCCGGTGGCCTCATAGAACATCGAACTTCCCCAACGTGCCGACGCGGGAGCGGGCGCAGGAGCTCGCGCCTCTGCTGCGGCTTAGCACTGACGAGGATCGTCGCGACAACCGGAGGCGGGAGCACTGCCTCGGCATCGCCAAGATGGACGAGGAAGCCATGGTGCTGTGGCGCCAATGCTTCCCGCAGGACATCATCAACGAGCGCGAGTTCTACGCGCAAAGGAGGGCGAAGAGGGATAAGAGGAGGACGGAGCGAGCCGCCTATCGCGAGGACAAGCGTAGGCGAAAAGCAGACGCTCAATTCAACATGAGGCTAGGAGCAGCGTCTCCCTGGGAATCCAACAACGATCAGTATCTTCACGCTTACAGTCAGACGTCGGAGGAGGACATCACCGAGGAGGAGTCGGACGACGAGGAGTAGTTGAATTATCTATGTTTTTATCTATCAATGCTGAGAACTATCCTCTACTCTCTAGTCTCTCTACTTCTCGATCTCAGCACTGTAAACGCTTTTTTAAAGCACCGCATGTTGCGATTCTGTTGGAGATGCTCTAAGATGGCAGACGAGTGCTTTAATGTTGCCCACAAGATGCGCGAGTATTACTAGTAGTATATTTTTCTTGTCATGTTGAGATTTTAAAACCACGAGTGCGAACATGCAGAGTAGCAATGAAGACCAAACACGGGATATAGGGGACATCTTCAAGGAGCGTGGCAAGTTAAAGAGGAGCTACACCGAACCTGTAAAACGAGCTTTGGTTAGTAACACCCTTTCAATTACTTTCATTTAGCCTCATGTTCTTCGATGTGTATATGTTGTTGTTTCTGTTTCTCTTAAGCCTCGTGTTCTTCTATGTGTAATAAGAAGAGTCTTAATCGTCCTAATGCTTTCGTTTTTAGCTTGATGTAGGAAGTGGGTGTTCTCACCTTGTAGTCTGTTTTTATATTTTTTTCCTTTTGAATTCACTTCTCTGAGTTCTGTTTATCTGGCTTCTACTAAATGGATCTGGGTTGCTTTGAGTATTGATCTAAAAAAGAAGTAACTTCATGTCAGGATGCAGTTCCTGCGAGGAGGGAAGTATGGTCAACCTCGAGATCATGTTTCCAAAATGTGGCTGGATTACACACAAGGTGCCAGTTCCCTAATGATGCTGGATTAGACACAAGGTGCAAATTCCCAGATGATGCTGGATTACACACAAGCCAGGTGGAGTCGTCAGCTGTTCGTTTCCTCGTGGCTCTAGTAAAGTCTGAAAGAAAGCGTGCAACAGCCCTTGAGAATGTAGCTGAGTTCCTGAAGAAGCGAAAAGAGCAATCAGATGCTCTCTTCACCCAAGCCAAAGAAGAGATGGAAGAAGCCAAAAATAAGCTAGCAGAGGCAGAGCAGGCTAGGCGTCTCCTGCTATCTAAAACTATTGTCAATACAAAATTTCCTTCATAATAGCTAGGTTCAAATGTTTATCTAGTCAGCATGCCTGTTATGATGTCCGTGCATCTACTGATGTGGCACAAAATATTTTTTTGGGTCATGTAGTAATAGCAATTACTTTCCAAACAATAACAGAGGAAGCATTGCACATGGTAGAGTTCACGTGCAAGCCCGACATTCCAAGTTCAACTTCCACATCAAACTCATGTTCACAGATATCTGCACATTCATACATAATGTCCACAACCATGATTCACTTCAAAGCCAGAAAAAATGTGAGGAGAGTTATAAATAAAGATAAATCTCTACTAGTTCTTGCTACCAGTGCGAGCACAACAAGTCAAGACCATGCGTAAATTAATTAAACTTTAGTCATTTTTTGTGTTCTAAAATGCCGGCCGACTCGCGGAAGGATGTGTTGCCGGCACATGCGCGGATTCAATGAAGGCAGGCTGGGCAGTCTGAAGCTGGTTGCACGCGGCGAGGAGGCGTGCTCAGCCGGGCCTGTAGCGAGTGGGGCCCTCTTGGCCGGCGCGCCGGTTCAATGCCCGCGCTATGAGAGGTCGCATCCGTGTCAGAGCAATCACTCCCTCCAGTCCTTTTTTGTTTGGGTATAACAAAATCTCGTTTTCCATTCACATTTTAGAAGTAAAATTCGTGGACAAACTTTGACCCAAAATACGATGGGGACTAGTAAACCAGAATGGAGGTAGTAGTTTTTTTAATCAAAGAAGGTTTTCCCCCTTCCGATTTTCATTACTGAAAACCAGCATCTAAATCTAAACCATAGTATTTGCCCTAGAACTTCCAGGTTCAACATCTCGCAACATAAACCCATACAACCATACGCCAAGGAGGTAGGTAGTACTATGAATTCCATTTTTGCTCCATACCAGTCGTTCTAAAAACTACTTAGTACTTATAATGCGCCATTGAAAACCGGAACTCTTAACCCCGCTAAAAAAATGATATTTTAAATGTGGCTACTCGATCTGTGGCAACTGGCGAGCCACCGCCTCCAAGTCGTTCACCTGTGGTCCCGACCATCAACTCATACGGATCAAATTATCATGCGAGCTGACTATTCCTACAAAGGTGCTCCACCACATACCCGGTACCCACGAATGCAGCAATCGTGCACCTAGGGTTTTAGGGTTTATTTGTTAACATTGCCTTTACGTAACACTCATGTGTGCGAGACAGCGAGAGACCAACTGCATGCGTGCGCCTCTTCTCTTCATATATGTACTCCACCGTTTGTCTGGTGTCCAAAAAATTATAATAACTACTAGCAATGTGCCAATGCGTTGCCACACGATCAAAGTAGATTAATACATATTCACCGATTTGATAGAAAAAAAACTCTAGTTTTGAAATACGTATATCACTAAAAATATGTTATGTTTCACTCAAAATATACTCCTTTGGTGGTTTTGATGAGATAAGGGAGGATTGTTGTTGGTTTCAAGATTCTAGAAGTGGTATATGTCTAATTTCTACTCTTACTAGCAAGATGCTCGTGCATTGCACGGAACATCAAGATCTTGTGGGAGAAAAGGATGAACGAGGGAAGGCCTTATCTGCAAATGTGGTGAGGAGTGCAGGTAAATTGCCATATTTTCCTTCCTATCCGTCAGATTTAAATCGGACGACCTACATTGCAGGATGGCAGGCCCACCATCATCACCAATTCTGTTTTTTATCCCTACTCTTATAAAAAGTATAGTCGGTGATGATCGTGTGCCTGCCATCCTGCAATATAGGCCGTCTGATCTATATCTGACGGATGGGAAGGAAACTATGGCAATTTTGCAAAAAGATACCCACACCCCTCTCCACATTTGCAAATAAGGCCTTCCCTCGTTCACCCTTTTCCCCCACAAGATAAACTACTCATACAAATGCATCTTGATGTTCCGTGCAACGCATGGGCATCTTGCTAGTTGTTGCAAAAAGCCCATGTGTGTGTGAGAGAGAGGGAGAGTGGAGGAGGATGGAGTGCATGTGTGACAAAGATACAAAGAGTGTGTGTGCGAGAGGTATCAGCTTAAATGAGGCGATAGTGTGTGTGTGCATGATCGAGAGGGCGTGTCTCAAGAAGGGAAGAAAAATGTACATAGATACAAGGAGCAGGAGAGAGACATGTACGTAATAGTGGACGCACGGGTGTGCGGGTATATAAACCTATCTAGAGGCTAGTCGATAAATGTTTGTGAGAGAAATACGAGTTGGGGTGCGAAAGCGAGAGTTTTGTGTGTGTGTGTGTGAGAGAGAGAGAGACGGTAGTCGGGAAGGGGAGTGGAAACAAGAGTTGTGTGTGTGTGTGTGTGTGTGTGTGTGTGTGAGAGAGAGAGAGAGAGAGAGAGAGAGAGGTTATCTGATCGGTAAACAAATGAATAATGTCAGTCTAGGATGGAGACGAAAAGGAGACCACAACAAATGTTGTGTCTACAGGAGAGAGAGAGAGTAATTTTAGTAGTATGAGTCATATCTAGAGACATATAGGGTGTGTGAGAGAATCGCATAGAGAGAAAGACAAAGTGAAAGACGAGAGGAGACTGTGTGTGGCCGTGAAAAAGAAAGCTTAGGTACGAAGTGATACCAGAGAACAGTAGAGATGTGAGAGATAATGAAAACCGTGTAATGTATAATGATAGGGAGAGTGTGACACTTCTCAAGGGAGACGTCGAGAGACCATGTTTGCGAGGATAGGAGAAACATGAAGTGAGTGTGCGGTTGAGCTGGAGAAAAGAGAGTGATAGCTACATGAAGGAGCATGCATGCGAGAGAGATGGGCGTGAAAGGAATGAACATAAAAGGGATTCAAATATTTGAATTCGAGATGATGATACATGTAATCCATACTCGAACCAAAATTGATCTATCAAACATGCATACTCATATGAATTCACGCGCATCTATGAGAAAGTCATAGTAACCGCCCAAAACCAAAATCTGCGAGATGGAAATTACTACTGCCTATCCCTGCCACACATAGCCTATCTGCTAGATTTCTATAGGTTTCGATAGGGGTAGGTTTGTAATTTCACCCAACCATGAAATAACTGCCTCTCACCCAGATTCATACACGGTGGGCGCCAAAACACAGTGTGACCTCGGCCGAAATCGACTCCCTCCCCGATTCATACACGGTGGGCGCCAAAAACAAACTCTCGTCGGCAAATATTCGGTGTATGCGAGATTACCGTCCTAGCACCAACCGACTAATATTGCTGTGATGTAGGAAATTTGAAACGGGGGCTAAGTTTGTAAATTTCCTCGCATTTGAGACAAGCGCGCCCTGAATACATGGTTCTCCCCTTCCTCTCTACCTCCCTTTTCCCCATTCGTACTCCGTGAACACCAAAACACCCTCTCCACCCCAGCCTCCTCCGTCCGCCACCCCATCCACCACATTCCTCCTCCACCATGCCGGAGCTGATACCCCGACGCCACCGTCCATTACAAGAGATCGACCTCTCTCATCCACGGCTTTGGATCGGGATCCTTGCATCCCGTCCTCTCGCTTCATCCCCGCCGTCGTCCACCTTGCCGGCGCCGCTCCTATGACCATCTTGTCCACCGTGCCCTGCCGCCACCGTCTACCCTCCTAGATCTACTTCCACGCCGCCGACAGCCATTGCTACCGCAGCACCGTCAAATTCTCAGCAGATCCATCCACGGCACCGCACCAGAGGCGGTACTCTTTTGTATCTGCTCAACTTATTTATCACAACAAGAAAATAGATCACCACTGCTTTACTCTTATTTCTTGTCTTGGTTGCGAAGTTGCCTTTGTCCCGTTTGCACCTTCAGATCCTCCATGGCACGTTCAACACTATACTCCCAATGCTTATGGTTTTCCCCTTTTATATTCCACACTAGTTAAATCAAAGTAGACTAAATTTCAAAATTGGGCCAGTCAATTTTTCAGAGCTCGCCGGAGTTCGCCGGTGTGAACGAAGGGGCTCGGGTGGTTGGGGGCGGTGGTGGGTGAGGAAGTCCTGGATTAGGGGGTATCTGGACAGCCGGACTATATACATCGTCTGGACTATTGAAGCGTGAAGACACATGACTCAAGACTCCGTCCCGTGTCCGGATGGAACTCTCCTTGGCGTGGAAGGCAAGCTTGGCATTCCGGATATTGGGTTTCCCTCCTTGTAACCGACTCCATGTAAACCCTAGCCCTCTCCGGTGTCTATATAAACCAGAGAGGTTGGTACTTAGAAGACCGATCACAATTACTATCATACCATCATAGGCTAGCTCCTAGGGTTTAGCCTCTACGATCTCGTGGTAGATCTACTCTTGTATTACTCATATCGTCAATATTAATCAAGCAGGAAGTAGGGTTTTACCTCCATCGAGAGGGCCCGAACCTGGGTAAACATTGTGTCCCTTGCTTCCTGTTACCATCAGCCTAGGCGCATAGATCGGGACCCCCTACCCGAGATCCACCGGTTTTGACACCGACATTGGTGCTTTCATTGAGAGTTCCTTTGTGTCGTCGCCGCAAGGCTTGATGGCTCTTCTCATCGTCAAGGACAAAATTACCTCGGGGGGAGCTCTGGTTGTAGGCCAAACTCTCCGACTCGGCGGCTTTATCATGGCTTCCCTATCGGCGGTTCCACCGTCCATGGCCTCTCGGGTCATCAAGCATAACCTTCACGTCAGTTCGGAGCTCGCCGAACAGATGGATCCGATGGAGCTCTCCTCCCTTAATGATATCTTGGATCGCATCGCCGCTCTAGGAGTCGCTACAGACTATGACCGGATCGGGCTTAAACCTGACCAAAGGGACATCAGATCCCCGCCGGCCACCCATGAGATAGCGGTAGTGGAGGAACCACACACGGATTACTCCTCAACTTTGAGGACGAATTATGTCTGGACCACTGAGCTCCTTGAGCTGAACACGTGCTCAAAGGAAGACATGACCCGGGTCCCGGACTTAGAATCGGGCATTGGGCCGAAGAAATTGGGTAGCACTCCGGATCCCGAGCTGTCAGGCTCGGAACCTCCCACGCCCATGGGTGTTAGATCGGATCAGAATCCGGATTCAGCTAACAACACCCACCTGGACTTAAACCGTCTCTCCCGCATCAGGCAAGAGCCCTAGGAGACTGTACATCGCTACTGGTCCAGATTCCTCCTTGCGCTTAACAAGGTCAAGGACTGCCGCGAGGAGGACGTAGTCTCACTCTTCTGCAAAAACTGTACGGACAATGGACTCCTTAATGCTATAAGCCACCGTGACATAGTACACTTCGCGGACTTGGCGATCATAGTACAGAAATACTGTGCTATGGAAAGCACCTGGAAAACCCAAACAGAATTCTGGGACAGTACGGCTCTCACCAAAACCTTTGTCCGAACTAAATAGGCGAACTCTCATAAGTCGGCCGATCCGACTCCCAAGAAACCAAAACCCGCCCCGGGGCGGGGACCGTATTGGAAGAATGGCTCAATGGACCATGTAAATTCCACATCACTCTGGATATAACACCAACTCATAGCCTTAGAGCATATTGGATACTCCGCCAGGTTGCAAAAAGTGGCGAGGATCTTCTTGCAAGCCATAAAGCAGAACAACATCCCGCCAACGAGCACAATACGGTATTAACAGTCTTCAAGACTTTTGCCTCAAACAATAGGCGCAAGCAAGCTCATCGAAGCTCCGCTGAAATTTGCAATGTGGCAGAGATAAACCCCTGGAACGACACTGCTATAACTTTCAATGCCAGTGAAGAACCTCGATTCCAGACTATTCGGGCACCGGCCGCTCTGGTCCTTAGCCCAATCATGGATGACTTTCGGCTCACTAAAGTACTCATGGATGGCGGAAGCGGATTGAACTTGATCTATGAAGAAACGCACAACAAGTTGGAAATTGATAAAGGCCGCATTGAGCAAAGCGGCACCACCTTCAGGGGAATCATTCCTAGTCGGGAAGTGCGGTGTGCGGGAAAAATCACACTCGATGTGGTATTCGGCACCCCGGAAAGTTACAGGTCCGAAGAAATCACATTCCAAGTGGCTCCTTTTAGCAGCGGATACCACGCCCTTCTAGGGCGGGATGCATTTACGAGCTTTCAAGCCATACCCCATTATAGGTACATGAAGCTTAAAATGCCCGGGCCCAATGGAATCATCACTCTAGTCGGTGATCTGGACGTCGCACTTCACGCCGAAAACAAAACCACAGCACTAGCCCTGGAAGCATTATCCGAATCCCTAGCAGCCGAAGAATTAACAACGCTACGGGCCACCATGGATAGGGACAACATGATACTCGACAAGCGACCCAAGTCCACCTAATTTAAACCCGCAGACGAGGTAGTCAAATTCCAAGTCCATCCAACGGACCCCATGAAGACAGCTTCCATCGGGACACAGTTGTGCCCCGCAATGGACGCCGCACTACGAGACTTTTTATGCGAGAATTGGGACATTTTCGCCTGGCACCCATCGGACATGTCGGGCATCCCGCGTGGATTGGCCGAACACAACCTTAACATACTAAAGGGATACAAACCTGTCAAACAAACCCTAAGGCGATTTTCAGAGCCCAAACGACAAGCAATGGGGGGAGAGCTAGCCAAGCTACTTGAGGCCGGATTCATCAGAGATATTAAACATCCGGACTGGCTGGCAAACTTGGTAATGGTACCAAAGAAGGACAAATCCTGGCGCCTATGCGTCGACTTCAAAGACCACAACAAGGCTTGCCCCAAGGATCCCTTTCCCCTCCTTCGCATCGACCAAATAATCGATGCCACAGCTGGACACGACTCACTGTGTTTTCTCGACGCATACTCTGGATACCATCAGATAAAGATGGCAGAGTCTGACCAAGCTACAACAGCTTTCATAACGCCATATGGCCCCTTTTGGTTCAACACTATGCCTTTCGGGCTTAAGAACGCCGGTGCAACCTATTAATGCATGATTCAAACATGCCTGGAAAAACAAATCGGCAAAACAGTGGAGGCATACGTAGACGACGTGGTCATAAAAACAAGACACATCGAAACCCTAATAGATGACTTGAGGCTTACATTCGATAACCTCCGGACATACGACATCAAGTTGAACCCGGAAAAATGCGTTTTCGGCGTCCCCTCGGGGAAACTGCTAGGCTTCATTGTTTCCAATAGAGGAATTGAAGCGAATCCGTCAAAAATCCGAGCTCTATCGCAGTTGGATATACCAACAGACCTCAAGCACATCTAGAAACTAGCTGGATGTGTGGCTACTTTGAGCCGCTTTATCTCCAGGTTAGGAGAAAAGGCATTACCTCTTTACCGCCTCCTTTGGCGCACGGAACTGTGGACGGACGCAGCCGTGAACGGACTAGATGAAATAAAGACCTTACTGGCAGTAATCTAGTCCTAACAGCGCCAAATATCGGCGAGCCCATGCTACTGTACATAGCTGCAACACACCAAGTTGTAAGCGCAGTGCTCATCGTCGAACGAGAGGCTGACGGATACAAATTCCCGCTCCAAAAGCTGGTTTATTACGTATCCACAGTCCTCACGCCATGCAAATCTCGATACCCACACTATCAAAAAATAGCATACGCGGTCTTCATGGCATCCCAGAAGCTGTGACACTACTTTCAAGAGTGTTCGATCACGGTGGCCTCCGAAGTACCACTCAATGACATAATAAACAACCGCGACGCTATGGGCTGGATTGCTAAATGGGCCATCAAGCTCCTTCCGTTCGACATAATATACAAACCACAGCGGGCCATCAAGTCGCAAGTACTGGCTGACTTTGTTACCGAATGGACAAAAGCCGAACTCCCTAAAGAGTACGGCGCGTATTCCAACTGGATCATGCACTTCGACGGCTCTAAAATGCTGGCCGGATTGGGAGCAGGTGTATTCCTGACGTCTCCCACTGGAGACACGGTCCAGTAAGTCCTCCAAATATTATACACAGACTCCAACAATGCAGCCGAATATGAGGCTCTGTTGCACGGTCTTCGGATGGCGGTCTCTATGGGCATCCAACGCTTGGAAGTGCGCGGGGATTCGAACCTCACAATATCACAAATAAACGAAGACTTTGACGCCAAGGATCCGAAAATGGCGGCCTACCGTAATGCCGTCCTCAAGATGCCAGCTCAGTTCGAGGGGCTCGAATTCCACCATGTGGCTTGAGAAAACAATCACGCGGCTGACATTCTCGCCCGCATCGGTGCTAAGCGCGACCCTGTCCCACCTAACATATTCCTGGAATTGTTCAAGCCATCCGTGGTATGGGAAGGGGAGTCCGGCAGTACTAGCATGGATCCGAACACACCCCTAGATTCCGAACCATCAGACACAATCGGAGGCTCTGTCACCGAAATAACATCTTCGGCCCACGAAATCATGGCCGTAGTCGCCCCATGGATTGAGCCTTTCTTGGCCTACCTAAATAGGCAGGAGTTCCCAGAAGACCAAAACGAAGCACGCTGCATTGTCCGGTATTCTAAAGCTTACAAAGTCCACGAAGGGGAACTCTACAAGAAAAGTGCCACCGGAGTGCTCCAAAGATGCATCTCCGAGGAGGAAGGGCAACAACTCTTGGCTCAAATCCATGCCGGACTGGGCGGGCACCACGCCGCGGTTCAGGCACTAGTCAGCAAGGCTTTCCGTACAGGCTTCTATTGGCCGACGGCCCGAGCAGACGCACAGGACCTTGTCCAACACTATGTCGGTTGCCAGCTCTTCGCCAATCAGAGTCATATGCCCCCTACCACTCTCCAAACAATCCCCATAACCTGGCCCTTCGCGTTCTGGGGGCTGGATATGGTCGGACCTCTGAAAGGGGGAAGCCATAAGAAAAAATATTTATTGGTCATGGTGGACAAGTTCACCAAATGGATAGAAGCCAAACCAGTCAAAGCGGCGAATCCGCACCAGGTCATAGACTTCATATCCGGGTCGTACAATCGACACGGCGTCCCCACAAAGATCATCATCGATAATGGCTCCAATTTCACAGCCAATGAGGTGAAAACTTGGTGCGGCAAAATGGGCATTAAGCTCGACTACGCTTCCGTCTACCATCCCCAAACAAACGACCAGGTCGAATGGGCAAACGGTCTCATCATGAGCGGCATCAAACCCAGACTAGTGCGATCTTTGACAGAGTCAGATACGCACTGGGTTGAGGAGCTCGACTCCGTACTCTGGGGGCTGCGGACCATGCCGAATCGCACCACTGGATATACACCATTTTTTATGGTGTACGGCGCGGAAGCAGTACTACCCTGTGACATAATACATGATTCGCCATGCGTACGTATGTACGAAGAGAAGGAAGCTGAGCTAGATCGGCAGGATAACTTGGATGCCCTAGAGGAGGAACGTGACATCGCAAAAGCCCGCTCCACATTCTATCAATAGCAGGCTCGACGATACCAAAGCAGAGAAGTACGGGCCAAAACTTACAATATTGGCGAACTAGTTCTACGCCTACCGGAGAAGAAGAAGGACAAGCTCAAACCCAAGTGGGAAGGTCCCTTTGTCATCGACAAAGTTCTCACCGGAGGAGCGTACCGTTTATGTAATGCATCCGATAATAGGCTTGAGCTGAATCCATGGAACACGGCCAGACTCCGGAGATTCTACGCCTAACGCCGAACTCAATGTTCGTCTCCTTACTCCTCCCCTTTTATTTATGCTCCATCCCTTCTCCTTTCTCGACTTTTTTCTCCCCTTTTCTTTCCTCTTCACACAAAGTATTTAATACAGTACGGACTTCCGGATTACTCCGGGCGCACTATGTGTGTAAGCAGTACCTGGGGGCTTCCTATACGGAAGCTAAAAATAAATACTCTAATGGCTTTTCGCCCATCACATATGCATTCCTTTTTTTCATATGTGCCTTTTCTTCACCATCATATGCATTGATATGACTTAAGATGTGGCCAAGCTGGGTTGCCTGGCTCTTGTGTTTATGCCCTACATTCCCAATTTCGCTAGGGCATAAGGGGAGCACCTCTGCGATTGTTACTGCCGGCTCAGCCGGATGTGTACCTCAGACTGGGTGAAGCCGAAAGCTAGTTTCCTAAGAGAATATTCGATCGGTGAACAAAAGATGTATTTGTTTATTACAACGTGAATCCCTAGAAGTCTTGTATCCTGCGCCATCATTCGCAGTCCGGACATGCGCATCGTCGCATGCGTACCCAGGGAAAGGAACCCCTAACGGAACTATTCTCCCTGGAAGATGTTTCTTACTATCCATGTAATACAACATAACTAGTTGGGTACTTGTCTGTTCAAGCACTTATGACCCCTACGCCTGGTTTCCACGCATACCCCGGTTTTGTATAACCGAGCGGGTATTCGGACACACCCCAGACTGTAGGATCCAGGGGCTGAAGCGAAAAGGTCCGCCATGACAAATGATTTTAATCCGGCTAGAGGATACTTATGCCCATTGAATTACACAGTCACTTGGACTGACTATATTCCTCCTCTATACCATCCAACAGGCTATCTATCTTACAATCATGTTGAGAATACTTCGCGGCTAACGCTACCTGGTCATATACCAGACTTACGGGAATTTCTTGCCCATCGGGCCCCGCCGGTCCTACTTCGGCCATATGGTTCGGGTCCAGCTTGGTGTAGCGCGTCTTCACCATAGCCTAGGCTTCTCTTGCACCTTGCCGGCAAGCTGACATCTTCCACAATCGGAAGCGCTGCCGTGCTCCTTGAAGCATATCTACAAGCTCCCCCATGCCGTTCGGCAGTAAGCTTGATGGCCACAAGGCCTGAGCAACACCCTGCATCACTTGCCGAGCGCGCTCGTGCAATTTTGAGAGGTCTTGCAGTAAATCACTTGCAGATGAGGGCATCTCCTCCTCAGGGTGACCCCTTAACATTCCTGCAAGCAAAATTCTTTCAGTATACTTCCTCGCCGAACTATCATACAGTTCATCTGGGCACTCACCATAAATGCCGCGTCGAAGCCTTTTGTTCTCCTTCACGGAGTCCGCCAGTTGAGCGTGGACGTCTTTTAATTCCACGTCCAGCCGAATATTGGCATCTTGAAGATTGTTCTTCTCTTGTCTAACTTGCGTAAGGATGCGTTTGCCAGCCTTTAGATGCCTTTTGAGATGCGAGTCGTCATCCGTTACGCCCTCCGGATTCACCCCGGGATTGTCTGCAGAATTTTCTGTTAGACTAGTCACACTAGCCGCTTACTAACTGGTGCGTCTTCATACAATTGAGACAAATGTTACCAGAGGAGGCCTTCTGGGATTCCTCTAACTTGGCAACCGTGTCCCTCATCTGGGCCTTGCATTCCTCCAGCTCCCAAGCCAATTGTTCATTCTTATCTACAAGGACCTGTGCATAAATTGATCCTTCAAACAGTTGTTCCAACCATTTCAAGTCTCAGGGGCTACTGCTATACATGCTTATCAAAATTTCTTACCCGTATATCTTTGGTATACTGGTTCGTCGCTCGGGCAAGCCCGCCTTGAGCAGCTCGGATGTATGCGTCTTCCGAGTTGAAGGCATTAAATGCCTCTTCGGAAAAGATGTTGTTCCGAAGCACGGCCCGTCGGCGCCGGTGATTCATGGTGCTCTCTACTTCGGAGTTTGTGGACGAGAGCATATACGCTTCCACTGTCGAGAACTGTGTGGCATTGGCCCCGTGTTCGCCTCCGCTCTCGAAGCCGGCTCTGGAATTCGGCCGGTGGAGGCGTGATCGGCGGGATCCCCGGATATAGTCCGGCTACTCCTCTTCCTGCCAGGACACATAGGGCGCTGTTATAGTTTAAAACCATAATCGCAGGACAGGTTTTTACCATACCTCTGCAGCGGCGTGTTGACCCTTACCGCCTTCCTCTTGATCCTGCCCGATCCGGGCGCCCGTGGTCGACGAGTCCCTAGGGGCTCGGCCCCGCGCTCCGACCGTCGTCTCTGCAAGAAACACGACACTTCAAGGGTAAGGCATGACATCTGAAGGGAGTCCTCTTTGGAGGATAGGGTTTTTTAGTTTAGCTTACACGCGACACAGGGAGCAGTCCGGGATATTCGGCAATAATGGCCACTGAGGCACCATCACAGCTCGCTTGATAAAATACCCCGTTGACAAGCTCCACAGTAATATCCGAATCTTCTTCGAGTCCTGGATCTAGGGCCCTTCCGAGGTCCTCTGGCTGCGGGGAGGGGCTGAAGATTCCTTCTACGACCCTCCTCAGTTCCTGCTCGGAAACATCGATGCAGGTAATCTTAGCAGAGAATGCTATAGTAAGTGAAGCAGGGAAAGGAATGACGACTTACCCACTCTGGGGGGTTGTACATGGAGAATCCGTCCCGCGGTTTAATGCGAAGGAATTCTTCCTCTTACCCTTTGTATAAATCGCACAATATCCTTGCCAGAGCAGTGTTGGAGTCCGAACCCTTACGGCCACAGCGGGTGGCGTCGTCTTCCCCGTTGAAGTGCCACATGGGCTTCCCCCGATATTGAAGTGGTTGCACTCCCTGCATTATGCATATTGCCATGACCTCGGCTATCGTCAGTCCGGATTTGGCCAGTAACTTTATCCTGCTCATCAGGAAATGTATTTCCCTGGTATCCTCCTCTTGGGGGCCCCGGGGGCGCCAGCTTAGACATGCCCTCGGTGGGGCGTTACTGAACTTGGGGAGACCTGACCGGACTGGATCCGGAAGGGGAACATCATCAATGTAAAACCACTCTGAAGGCCAGTTCTCTGGTGCCTTCTTGGGAGTGCCGGATAGGTATCTGGTCTCGGCAATGCGCCATACTTCGGCCTCGCCCACTTGACATAGGGATTCTCCCTGGGTGCGGGAGACAAGGCAGAACAACTTCTTCCATAACCCGAAGTGAGGTTCGCAGCCTAAAAACAGCTCGCAAAGGGCAACGTACCCCGCTATATGTAATACGGAGGTAGGGGTAAGGTTGTGTAACTGGAGGCTGTAGAACTCTACGAGCCCGCGAAGGAACGGGTGGATGGGAAACCCGACGCCCCTTAGCAGATGCGGGATGAGGCGTAATCGCTCCTCTGGAGATGGATTGGGAGATCTCTCCGCTTGCTCCCCGCCATTATAGGTGGCTATTCCGGCTCGGACGGGGACCATGAACGCTGGTGGGAGAAACCCTTGGGTTTGTAACTCAATCAAACGGCTATGGGGAACTGAACACTCTTCCAGTCCCCCGGCTTGGAGTGAGGAGAGCGAGTAGAGGAGCTGCGACAACCGGCCCTGTTGGGATGGTTTTCCGGAGCGCTCTGTTGGATGCTTGCTCGAGGGGGGAGAGTGAGGTTTGGATCTGAGAATCCCCGTCTCTTCAAATAGGCGGTCAGCCCGAAGGATTGAGGGTGGCAAATGCAAAAAATGCCTCGGCTCCTCGCATTCGCTCGACATGTGGAGATGGTCATTATTGAGGCACTAAAACCAAGGAGTACAACATTGATGAAGTACCAGACACTGTTCGTCGTAACAGGTACTTTGGAGTATTCGGAGGTGGAACCCGCCTTGCAATGTCGAAGACAAGGCTGCGCGCCGGACTCATCGTCATTGAAGCCTGGTTCAGGGGCTACTGAGGGAGTCCTGGATTAGGGGGTATCCGGACAGCCGGAATATATACATCGTCCGGACTATTGAAGTGTGAAGACACAAGACTCAAGACTCCGTCCCGTGTCCGAATGGAACTCTCCTTGGCGTGGAAGGCAAGCTTGGTGATCCGGATATTGAGTTTCCCTCATAACCGACTCCATGTAAACCGGAGAGGTGGTCCTTCGAAGACCGATCACAATTACAATCATACCATCATAGGCTAGCTCCAAGGGTTTAGCCTCTACGATCTCGTGGTAGATCTACTCTTGTATTACTCATATCGTCAATATTAATCAAGCAGGAAGTAGGGTTTTACCTCCATCGAGAGGGCCCGAACCCGGGTAAACATTGTGTCCCTTGCTTCCTGTTACCATCATACTAGGCACATAGATCGGGACCCCCTACCCGAGATCCGCCGGTTTTGACACCGACAGGGGGGCCTCGCCGAATGAAGAAAAATCGACGCGGGTGGGGGCAGGGGTGGCAGAGGAACACAGGCGGTGGGGGCCGGTGGTCTGGCTGGCGGCCCGTGCGGTGTTCTGTATGGGAAGAATCAGAGACGAGGAAGAAGAAGGGTTAGGAGACGTAGGATCTTCATCCAACCGCCTGAAATGGTCGAGAGACAGCAGGGAGTTGCATTAATAATGCGCTCTAGTTCATCATGTGTGGGCACTGCGCAACCAACATTTTATTATCCAAAATCTGCTTGCTCTTCTTTACCATGTTACTCTTCCATTATTCTTTAATATGTACTCTCTCCGTTCCTAAATACAAGTCTTTGTATAGATTCCACCGTGGACTACATATGGAGCAAAATGAGTGAATCTACACTCTAAAATGTATCTAGATACATCTGTATGTGATCCATAGTGGAAATCTCTACCAAGACTTATATTTTGGGACGGAGGGAGTATGATAGTAGTATAGTATGTTCCTTGTACTGAAAATGAGCAGGGACATTTGCAGTGTAGAGTTTATACGGTCGGTTGTGATGGACACTTTGAGCATCTTTGATTCGTAGGATTTTAAACATAGGAATAGGATTTGTAGTGGCCTTCCCACTTGAATCCTATAAGAATAGCAAGGAAATGCGGGGAGCTGTGTTGCCTTTGAGAGTTACACTGATATTAATAGTACCACACCTTCAGTTGAAGAGAACTGCTATCCGAATACTTTCTAGCTGTACTGGCAGTACTAGCACATATATTCCAGTAAGTTCCACTATTGATTTTACTCTGATGCTTACGGTTTTCCCGTTATATCTACACTATGATCTGTGTAGCTGCTTTGTGTCGCACTAGCAGCAGTCCACTCTTGAAGCTAAACACTGCAATGACTTACAAAATTGGCACCAAGGCATTGAGTGCCATTCTGGATGCAATGAAACTCATACGCTCCCCACCTATTGATTCTTGTTCAGAATATGATCCTAATGACTATTCTAACCTCGAGGAGTCAAAGGCAGATGGCCTGTCTTGTTCACCCATCAAGGTGCCTGTTCTAATTTGGTAAGGTTTTATTGATTGCGCGTATCTTGCATATGTTGTCTTGCATTTCCTGTACTTTGTTGCACCGCCATCTGCTTAGTTTACTCATCATATATGTCGAGATGCCATGCCCAACCATTATCAATACATATTCCATTTGTCATCATACCATGTTTTTCCACTCAAATGCTATTCTTGTGCATCAGACATCAAAAAGGAAGAGGGTGATTGCTGAACCTGAAGGAGCGCCAGCAAAGTCCTTGAAAAACGTGGTGGTGCCGGAGAAATCAGACAACACCCCACTTATATTGGTTGTACAACCAGTGACACAAAACGTAGGACCGACTCCAGCAGACTGTACCCATACTTCACTGGCCACACCACTAGCCCCACCACATAGGACCTGCACTCCAGCAAAAGGTATACCGATTTCATTTGCCATAGCACCAGCCATACCACAGAAAAATCCCACTCCATCAAAAAGAATAGCAAGTCCACCGGCCAAAGACCTATCCCAACTGCAGAGACGGCCAATTCCTACAGATTGGAACCCCATTCCTGTTATTCCCAGTTTAAAAGACAATGCTTTCAATGTTGTTAGGGACTACATGCATATATTCCCATCATGGGAATATTATAGTGAAGACAAACACCATTTTCACATCTTCCTGTCCAGCTTACGTGTAAGTGCTATTATTCATGGTTAATATTTTCCTGTTTTCTGCTGATTGAACACATCAATGATTTACATTACATTGTTGTAACTAGGCGAGGGTCAATCTAAATAGTCATGACGAGCAAAGCTTGCTTGTGCTTTTCAAGGAAGCATTGCAGCAGTATCGGTGTTACCTGAGGAAATCACACTTTGATGGCAAGTCTATAAATGAATTTCCGGTGAAGTCTCCTGTGCTAAATTTAGAAGACATTGAGTGGAAAAACCTTGTTATGCACTAGTCTCGTTCCCAGGATGAGGTACTGCCTATGAAATCACATGACAATTTGAACTTCTACTTTTCTGCATGTGCCTTACGGATCTTTTTTGCAGGAAATCTGCTCGAACAAGAATTCTGGTTTGAAAAGAATGACAGGATATCACAAATATGTTGCCCGCTGCTTTGCTCTTGTTAGTACTGTTGTCTGTATCATCATGTACTTGCATACATACCTGGTTCATTATGTGACATCAGTATGCATGATAGCTTGCTTATCAATTGTTCGCTCCAAATTATCTGATCTGTATGAATGGTTACATTAGTGTAGAATATATCCAATGCCAATGAATTTTTTTAGCTCTGCATTGTTCTTGTAAGTACATGCTGTCCTTTATTAGTGTACTTATATTGACAGGTAGTTGTTCATGTACCATCACTCTGCAGCTTATTTTCCTTTGCCCTCCATTTTCTACACATCAGATCTATATTTACTCTTACCATAAGGTTGGATAACACCGATGGTACTGAAGAAGTTTAGCTGTGCATTGCTCTTGGTTGTACCTTTTGCCTGTATCGCTGCACTTACATTTATAGCTACCTGGTTATATAGCATCACTCTTCACCTTATCTTAAATATTCTCCATTTTTTCGTATATTATCACATCTATATTTACTCTTAACAAAATGTAGAATAAAGGCAATGCTTATGAAGAAGATTCCGTGTTAAACTTCTT
This sequence comes from Aegilops speltoides, assembly GCA_021437245.1. NCBI lineage: Eukaryota > Viridiplantae > Streptophyta > Magnoliopsida > Poales > Poaceae > Aegilops > Aegilops speltoides. The sequence goes on along the minus strand of CM038147.1, from coordinate 173,012,012 downwards.
GAATTGCCCCCCCATCAGCATGGACAAGGGCTTTATAGAGCCTGTCTTCACCAATAATGTAAGTTTGTCCTTCTCAAGCCTTCAAACTTTGTTGTGTATATTTGGTTAGGCATGACTGCAATAGTTGTTTATTTTTGGTGTTTGCATCAAATTGCGTGTTTAAAGTTTATTATTTAGCTCATAAACAAAAGTTTATCCTTCTCAATTTAAGTTTTAAATTGTATAACCAAGTTCCTTCTTCAAACCATGTAAATTAAACTATACAGAGCAAGTGATCCTCTTTTGCACTGCATGTATGCTTTTGTTCTTCATCTGTAATCCAGTGGTGTGGTGAACCTACCCACTACATCACAATGTCATATTCTGCAATGTATTAACTATGAAGAATGTCATATTATTCTACTATTATTTAAACTGTCTCTTTATTTGCCAATCTGAAATGGGATAAATTGACAGCACACTAACCATTGATACTTATGAGTTCTTGATCTGTAATCCAGTGGTGTCGTGAAGCTGCCAACTCCTTCACGATGTCATTTCCTGCCATGTCGTGACCTGAAAAACACCATATTGTGTTAATGCAATTTTAAACTATGTCACTTTATTCGTTAGTAAGAAATGTGATGAATTGTCAGCACTAATACTTTTATGTGCAAAACCTGTCATCTATCTGCTTGTTTATCTTTCAGAGTGAGGAAGATGTAAGTGTTAAACAAGCGTAGTCTCATCAGCTTGCTCAGCTGCTTGCGCTGCAGCTCCCTAGCAGGGCTAGCCTTTCTTGAACGGTTTTGTATATTATTTTGTCAGCGTGTTTATTTGCACTGGTGGTGATCTTTGATGCCCAGTGTATGTAATCTGTTGTCTGGTTGTGCTTTATTATCATAGTGGCGAACTTTGATTCCCGGTGGATGTAATATGTCGTAATTTCTTTATTGTATAGTCTAGATTTTTTCTTATTCACGATGCTGCAGTTATTTTACTGTATATATATCTTGTCTTCGCAGTAAACCGGCCAAACCGTAAAATTACGGTACATAATCGGGCCGTCATGCAATCACGATGTATGATCCGCATCATGGGCCCCATCATCTTGGTCCGTTAAAAGGCCAAAAGTAAACTGGCCCACTAGTAGATTCGGGCCTTTAATAGGCCGAGTAACCGCCGGCCCTCTTTTGGCAAGAAAACTCAATGGGCTTTTAGGAGGCTGAGAAGTAGGTTGGGCCTGAAACATGCCGAACAGCTCATGGGCCGGCCCATGATTGTGCGAATCAAATCACGGGCTTTTAACAAGCCAAAATTGTCTCGGTCCTTGTTTGGCCCAATCAGATTATCGACTGTGAGCAGGCTGGATGCAAACCGGGCCGTAGTTAGGCCCAACTATATGACGAGCTTTTAACAGGCCGAAATTAATATAGGGCCGAAATGTTAAACGGGCCCTTAACAGGCCAAAACTAATATCAGGCCGAATTACTAAATGGGCCTTTAGCAAGTGGTCCCAAAAGCATAGCGTCCAGTTGACGGGCCGAATCTGATATGGGCCATAATTTAGCGCAAAGACTCTTAAAGGGCGGGACCTGATCTGGGCCATAATTTGGCCCAGAATGTGGTAGGCTTTTAACGGGCCAGATCTCATATGGGCCATTATTAGGCCCGGAATGTGGTAGGCCATTAATGGACCGGATCAAATATGAGCCGGTATTTGGCGCAAAACATGGCAGCCAGTTAATGGGCCGGCCTACTAGGTTCCTCAAAATCTTGTGGGCCTATAGCTGGGCCGGCCCATTAATGTCGGCGAAATCTCATGGGCCTTTAGCTGGGCCGGCCCAATGATACGCAAAAAATCTTGTGGGCCTTTACCTGGCCAGCCCATTAGGGCACACAAAAAATCTTGTGGGCCTTTACCTGGGCCGGCCCATTATGGCCTGCAAAATCTTGTGGGCCTTTAGCTAGGCCAGCCCATTATGGTCCGCAAAATCTCGTGGGCCTTTAGCTGGGCCAGCCCATTATGGTCCGCAAAATCTTGTGGGCCTTTAGTTGGGCCAGCCCATTTAAACTTTATGGGCTGGTCCATGTGTCAACATATCATAGGCGCATCTCGCCCATTGGATGAGTGACACCTGTGCCAACGCGGAGCTGACACGTGTTTCCTCCAGCCAATGCTGATTTTACACATGGAAAATCCCCATTGGTCAGGGCTGTTAACGGGTTATTGGATCCAAAACCGGACCCGATAGCTTAACGGCATTCCGTTACGGTGGATGCCACGTGTCGGTCACCCTTGACGAAAGCACTTCTGTGACGCGCGATTTATCGTCATGGAAGTGGACACTTCTGTGATGATAATTTTGGTAATGTCATGGAACACTTCTACGATAGCACAAGCTTGATTCTGTCATAAAATCATCATGGATGTACATGCATGAGAAAAAACGCGACCTACTGTGACAAACACGTATCATCACGGAAGTGTATTTTTTTTGTAGTGCATCCCGTTATATAAATAAAGGCACACAACCAAACTGATACACAATGATAAGCCAAATCTCTTACAAAGTAGATTAAAAGAAAGAAACATGAAAATACACTACTGCAGGATGCTGCTAACAGGACACTACGATCAGAGACCCTTTGACGAAACTGTGTGCGATGCAATAATCACAAACGGTGGTGTAAAAAACCATCAAAAAATGTGCAAAACTTTAAGATGGCAGATGCATCAAACACGGTTCAGATTTTAGTTGCGTGTGCAATGCAGGGCATACGGTTCAGTTCAATTAACTGTTTGCGATGGGGGGGGACAAAAGAAACATGCAGTCAGATGAAGGTGTGTGCGATATACAACATACGGTTCACTGGATGAACTATTTGTGATGAGGAGGAATAACAGAAACGGGCAGCTGGATAAAGGTGTGTGCGATTGAGAGCATATGCTTCAGAAGGATTAATTGTTTGCGATTAGGCAATAGAAGAGAAACGATCAGCCAGATCAAAGTGTTTGCGATTGATGGCATACACTTCACATAGATTAACTGTTTGCGATTAGCCACAACAAACTGAAACAGTTAGATAGATCAATGTGTGTGCGCTAGACGGGAACACATTCTCATTAAAAGAAGTGTGCGCGATGGTAATAGCGAGCGAGCACGGTTGTTGGAATAAGACGTGTGCCGACATTGCCTATTGCGGTGCACCGTATGGTGCAAATGGCACACACGCGGCCGAGAAAGCGTGCCCATTGCTACGTCTTGAGCTTGCGTTGGTTTTCCTCGAAGAGGAGAGGGTGATGCAGCAAGTGTAGCGTAAGTATTTCCCTCAGTTTTGAGAACCAAGGTATCAATCCAGTAGGAGGCTCCTCAAAAGTCCCACGCACCTACACAAACAAACTGAGAACTCACAACCAACGCAATAAAGGGGTTGTCAATCCCTTCATGGCCACTTGAGAAAGTGAGATCTAATAAAGATAGTATGATAAGATAAATATATTTTTGGTATTTTATAATATAGATGCAAAAAGTAAAGATGCAAAGAAAAGTAGATTGAAAGCAAATATGATAAGAGATAGACCCGGGGCCATAGGTTTCACTAGTGGCTTCTCTCAAGATAGCATACGTATTACGGTGGGTGAACAAATTACTATCGAGCAATTGATAGAAAAACGAATAGTTATGAGATTATCTAGGCATGATCATGTATATAGGCATCACGTCCATAACAAGTAGACCGACTCCTGCCTGCATCTACTACTATTACTCCACACATCGACCGACTCCTGCCTGCATCTAGAGTATTAAGTTCATAAGAACAGAGCAACGCATTAAGCAAGATGACATGATGTAGATGGATAAACTCATGCAATATGATATAAACCCCATCTTGTTATCCTTGATGGCAACAATACAAAACGTGCCTTGCAACCCGTTCTGTCACTGGGTAAGGACACCGCAAGATTGAACCCATAGCTAAGCACTTCTCCCATGGCAAGAAAGACCAATCTAGTAGGCCAAACCAAACTGATAATTCAAAGAGACTTGCAAAGATAACTCAATCATACATAAAAGAATTCAGAGAAGATTCAAATATTATTCATAGATAAACTTGATCATAAACGCACAATTCATCGGATCTCGAAAAACACACCGCAAAAAGAGTTTACATTGAATAGATCTCCACAAGAGAGGGGGAGAACATTGTATTGAGATCCAAAAAGAGAGAAGAAGCCATCTATCTAATAACTATGGACCCGTAGGTCTGTGGTAAACTACTCGCAACTCATCGGAGGGGCAAGGATGTTGATGTAGAAGCCCTCCGTGGTCGATTCCCCCTCCGGCAGAGTGTTGGCGAAGGCTCCAAGATGGGATCTCGCGGATACAGAAGGTTACGACAATGGAAATTGTGTTTCGTGGTGCCCCTGGATGTTTTCGGGGTATGTAGGTATATATAGGAGGAAGAAGTACGTCGGTGGCTGCCCGAGGGGCCCACAAGACACGGGGCGTGCCCTACAGGGGGGGGCGGCCTCCTATCTCGTGGTTTCCTCGGAAGCTTCTTGACTTGCACTCCAAGCTCTCCGGATCACGTTCCTTCCAAAAATCACGCTCCCGAAGGTTTCATTCCGTTTGGACTCCGTTTGATACTCCTTTTCTTCAAAATACTGAAATAGGCAAAAAACAGCAATATGGGCTAGGCCTCCAGTTAGTAGGTTAGTCCCAAAATGATATAAATGTGTAAAATAAAGCCCATAAACATCCAAAAGGGGTAATATAATAGCATGGAACAATCAAAAATTATAGATACATTAGAGACGTATCACCCATCACTGGTACTCGTCAATCCTATACAAACGGTTTTTAACCCCTCTCTGCGACGGTGTTTGGAACCGTCGCCAAGTGAGTGTGGGCGATAGGGGGGTCCTTCCCACACGATCCAGAAACCGTCAGGGACATGCCCTCCTCGCACACACGCTCGGCAAAATGAGGTCGTGTGCGATCGACGAGCGCTCAAATACGGTTATACATACAGTAGTGCTAAAAAAATACAATTACACAGGCAAAATTGTTTCTGGTCGCAAGTACATCTCACATAACCAGTTCCCGCTAAACATTTTTGTTCATATGTACATCCCGCACAGTTGCTCCAAGGAAAACGTTTCCGTTCGCAGGTACATCACACATAATTTTCCCTATTGAATCGTTTGTGATAGTGTTGCCATTGCACACGATATTAACAATTTTATCATTTGCGTTATTGAATCCATCACACACGGTGCATAGAAGAAACTGTGTAGCAAAGGCTATCCATCACACACAATTTTTATGTTGTAAACATTTGCGCAAGGTGGCTTAACGCAAATAGTTTTCAAGAGGATGTCGTGTGTGCAGTGGAGATTGATCGCACATGTAGTGGATCCTAGAAACGTGTCTGATCTCCACATTTATCGCAGACGTTTTGCTTTCGCAAACCATGTGCAGTGCAATCCATAATTAATCCCTAACTTAAAAATCACATGTTTTGAATTTGAAAGTAGGAAATCACTTATTTCATATCCAACCATGTTTATTACAAATATAGGTTCAACCATGAATGCATAATTCGATGCACAAGTACATATACTGAAGAACTACAGAAGCACCAAGTAAAGAGTGATGAACCA